>BPLQ01007847.1:0-459511 GCA_021605075.1 Caerostris darwini
GAATCAGTCGCAACGCCGCTAAGAGGTATAACAATTTTTAAAGTACAAAAGCTAGAGTTTTTTTCTATTAATAAAATTAAAAAATAAAAATCAAAAAAGTCCAACATTTTGCTTTGACTTTTTATAATTGTCTAAGCAATATCATAAATCAATTAGAATATTCTACTCTTCCATCTTTTAATTTTTAAAAAAGGCAAAGTATACAGAAAATTAACACAAAATGACAACGAGTTATATCTGCTTTGGATTAGAATAAAGATGCAATATATAATTGAGATTTAACCCAAAATGACAAATTATTATTTTATTATATGATATTTTTGAACCATATATGCTTAAACTAATCTGAGGTATCAAATTTAACATATTACAAAAAAAACATTATGAGATATTTTATCAGGTAGTTTAACATTTAATGTCTATCATATGATGAATATTTGATATATGATCATTTTATATTATATTATATTCACATATTTTAATAAGCAATTTTGTTCATATTCGTATGTTGAAACCACCATAAAATAGTGTAATTACAAAAAAATTCAAATCACTTAACAAAGCTGCAAATCGAAAATACGTGAATGCCTTTTTTCTTACGAAACTAAAAACCCGAATAAAAGAAACTTTTAGAGGAAAATAATCGTTGAGAGTGAAGCAGTTTAAAATTTATATATTCCTTTTAAACTCGAAGAATTCAGAGCGCTCCTTCAAATGCAACCAACACAGTGAAAAAAGAAAGCCAACATTCAAACATTAGAGCTGATGTCTTACAGCTGCTATAAAGAAAAATTTAAGAGATAGCAAAATCACAGAAATGAATTCGGACACCCACTGATAAACTCCTTATAAATAGTGATGATCGTGTAGGAGCAGAACTGTGGTTGATTCTCAGAATAAAAAATAATAAACAGATGTGTTCCCAACGCTGACGTCGAAATTTTTCATCAGTGTAAAATCTGCATTTCCGTTATCAAAGAAAAGGCTTTTGTAATGCATATTTAATGTAATTACACTCTTAAATGTAATGTAATTACACTCTTAATGTGAAATGTAATTACACTCTTAAAATATTTAACTTAATTTTAATTCCATAATGTTATTTATATTCCATTTTTAATGTAATTACACTCTTAAAATATTTAACTTACTTTTTATTCTATAACGTTATTTATATTCCATTTTAATGTAATTACACTCTTAAATGTAATGTAATTACACTCTTAATGTGAAATGTAATTACACTCTTAAAATATTTAACTTACTTTTAATTCCATAATGTTATTTATATTCCATTTTAATGTAATTACACTCTTAAAATATTTAACTTACTTTTTATTCTATAACGTTATTTATATTCCATTTTAATGTAATTACACTCTTAAATGTAATGTAATTACACTCTTAATGTGAAATGTAATTACACTCTTAAAATATTTAACTTACTTTTAATTCCATAATGTTATTTATATTCCATTTTAATGTAATTACACTCTTAAAATATTTAACTTACTTTTTAATTCCATAATGTTATTTATATTCCATTTTAATGTAATTACACTCTTAAATGTAATGTAATTACACTCTTAATGTGAAATGTAATTACACTCTTAAAATATTTAACTTACTTTTAATTCCATAATGTTATTTATATTCCATTTTAATGTAATTACACTCTTAAAATATTTAACTTACTTTTAATTCCATAATGTTATTTATATTCCATTTTAATGTAATTACACTCTTAAATGTAATGTAATTACACTCTTAATGTGAAATGTAATTACACTCTTAAAATATTTAACTTACTTTTAATTCCATAATGTTATTTATATTCCATTTTCATGTATATGCATATAAATTGAAAGTTGTTCTAATAATAGATAATTTTTTGTAATAAAATATAACTTGCAATTTATATATTATCTTTTATGCGACCAGCGTCCAAATTACAGTGGAAATATGGGGTCCACTATCTTCTAATACGTGAATACTGTAGAGCAGGGGTGGCCAATCCGCGGCCCACCTTGAATATTTTCCGGCCCGAGAGATGTATCATACTTTTACAAAATATATTTATTTTATAAACGCCAAAGTAGTGAAAAATAATGTATTAAGAAAATACATTATGTGTGCATCCATATAGTCAAAAATTAACTCTCGGAATTATAAGAAAAAATTAACTTTGATTTAAAAAAAACATTCTTGCGAATTTATAACATACATTGCTTGTTTTATTTATGGGTTTATAGTTATGAGTTCGCAGATTAATTAAATTATATTCTTCAAAATCATGATGCGAGCGCATCTTGAAACGTCTAACAGATTATATGTCTCACTTTAATGATTTCCTTTATATATTTTCATTTTGAGTGTTCTATATTTCTTTACAAAGTGCGTTTAGTATCATTATTATTATATTATCTATGCTTACGTGTAAGAATAATAGTAAAAATAATAATAATGAGTCATTATGTTTCAATTTTTCACTCCCAAAAAATGTCTATAGTGTGTCTAAATCTAATAGGGGGATATATAATTTTATATGTGGCCCGCGGAGTTAGGATGCATTTCGAATCATTTGGGTTGGCCACCTCTGCTGTATATGCTAAATATATCAAAAAAATCACTCTACAGAAAGCTTTTGACTAAGCTCTTTTGAGCTCTAAAATTGGACCAAATGCAAAAAATACTTACTAAATGAAATTTAATTAAAAACACTCTTAAAATACTTCATTTACTTTTGATTCTATAATGTTATTTATATTCCTTTTTAATGTATATAAACTTCAAGCTGTTCTAATAATAGATAGCAATAAAAGATAACTTATAGCAATTTGTATTTTATGCTGACCGCGCCCAAATTACAGCAAGTATATGGGGTCCATGGACTTCTAGTATGCGGATGAAGTAGTAGAGGCACGCAAAAAAAGAATTCTACTGCAGCAGATTAAAATTCTATCCAGACGTTCGAGAACCGGCATTAATTTTCTCAAACCTGCCCCTTTCACCGTCCAATCGAATTGGATTCGCCATTTGCATGTTCTTCCAGCATCGAGCCTGCTGCCGGTTTTTGGTGGCGCGTGCCACTGCAGTGCCGTAGGGCATCGTAAATAAGGGGAAAAAAAGAGACGTGTAACCTGCGTGCGAGGTCCTTCATTAATCAGAGGCCGCCTTCTTTCTGAAAAAGCCAAATGGACTCCTCACTTTGCACATTGCAGCTGCTGCAAGTGCAGCTAGCAGATGGCTTTTGGGACTCCGTTGTGTGTGGTGTTTGTTTTTGCCTGTAGCCACAGCCTCGTGCCAATCTTTTGCAGCATGTTGTTGTGTGTATCTGGAGGTTGATTATGCAAGATCGCGTTTTAACGAGGTTCAGAAAAGGTTGGGTAGATGCTAAAAATAATTGATTCGGAACTACTGGATCTCTGTGTAAGAGAGGATGTTTAGAAACAAAAATGGTATTAAAATCTAGAAAAATTTATAAGAACTAACGAGATCGACAGAATTCTCAAATAATTATTTATAAATTAAAGTTTTCTATTTCAGATAATTTACTAGTAGGCCTTACTACTTGCTTACGTAGAACTTTTATATTTCGGATATTTTACTCAGGCCCCACATAAAACCATGTGGGGCCTGATGGCCGAGTGGTTAGCGTTCTGGCTCTCGGTGCCACAGTTTTTGGGTTTGAATCCCGGTGGCCCCATAGATGTTTGTAGTGGTTCGGAATCCACTTTAAGCCGTAAATCCCGAGATCATACGACTGTTAAGAGCATCACAGAGCCCAATTAGACTTTTCACCCACATCATGCCCAAACTGTAAAGGGCCAAAGCAGTTCTAGGCACAGTGATATGTGGTTTGGTGTAGTAGTAGTCGTAGTAAAACCACGTTCAAATTTGAACACTCTTTCTGAGTCTTTTGTTGTGATCTTCAGCGATACCATTTTGCCTCTTTATCACCCTCTCCTCTTCTACCAGGTTCGAATCCTAGCGGTGGCATGGATATTTGTTAGTGGTTCGGAACCCACGTTAAACTGTAGGTTCCGGTTGTAATTAGCCCAAAGTGTGCACAAAATGACCGCACAGCGACAAACCAACAAAATCGCCGAATCTATCTAGATCCTCCCACAGCTATGTTCTAGAAAGTCGTAAATGCTTTGATGCGCGACTAAAAATCGACTCTATCTGAAATGGAGATTCTCTTTCCCGGATAGCTCTCCAATGTTCTCGCATGTTTTGCAGTTTTTGACCTCACTTAAACATACCGATCTGGTAAAATTCGCCAAAGGCGCTCGCGGTTCTCACGCTAAAATATGGACGAGGCTTAATACTCATGAAGCCTGATTCGTGGGCAGTGGTAATGTATACAACTAGAGTTTAGGAGGTTCAGATTTGAATCCCTTGGTGTCGTTTTTTTTCAGTCACTGCTTTCAAAAATGAGGAAATTCTATGTGGATTTAGACAGCATGTATAAGCATCGTCACATCCACTATTAGGTGACCTGCGAAGGTTGATAAAATCTGATGGGAATTTTCCGGGTTTTATTTCCTTGTGACACGCAAATGCGGAACAATTATCCTTCCTAAAAGTCCTCCCGGAGATTAATATTGGCAGGAGGGGGGGAATTGTGTGTGTGTGTCATTAGGCTCATTGATGTCCAGCAAGTAAAAAATATTGCAGAAGGTACGAATATAATAAGAATACGAAGAATATATTACCCAGGCTATTTAGTTATTTGATTTTATAACGAAAAGGAAATGTGGAAATTAAAATTATCTAAATAAAATATAACAGTTTTTTTTCTGTAATACTATAAATTTAACAATAAAATTTTTTGTTTATTTTGAAATCGTAATAATATTACAAACAATTGTTTCATCTAAAGATCAATTTACAAACTGCAATTCCTGTCTTGTTTTAAGATTAACATATCCACTAAATTTTAATAGTGGTTTTTATTTTCCTTTGTTACGTATTACAATCATATAAAAAAAAAGCATTATCCTTATTTAATACGATTAACATACAGAAAGCTCCTTTCTCGTAAGAACCTATAAATCTAACATTATAGTACATTCATCCATAAATACATTATATAATAACTTTTCTTTTGTCTAAACTAAATGCCATTCCCTGAAAGGTTTCGACCAAACAAGTACATCATGGGCAATGAGAGCCCATTCCAAGAATGGACACCGTTTGGGTCCTTAATGATGAGCTTTTTATGCCGGAACAAAGCCCACCGCCATGGGCGTGACGTCATCATCAATGAACCGCCGCTAGACATCCATCCCAATGTAGAATTTTTTAAACAATGGCCCCAAAAAAAGATTCCTCCGCCATCGCCACAGCAGTAGCAGCTGAGGCACACCAGCTGCACAGGGCACCAGACTGCTTGCTCTGTGCCCTGGGTATTTGACCGCCTTTCGGGCGATACCTCTACACCGGCACT
Organism: Caerostris darwini; assembly: GCA_021605075.1. Taxonomy (NCBI): domain Eukaryota; kingdom Metazoa; phylum Arthropoda; class Arachnida; order Araneae; family Araneidae; genus Caerostris; species Caerostris darwini. The sequence goes on from BPLQ01007847.1 coordinate 5,453, forward strand.
ACTTGGACTTGTGCGGTAAAAAAGTTCCCGAGAATTTGGTGTCATCAACACCTATACAAATGAATCATTGCCCGTTTCCTGTTATTAGCCGGAATGCTGCTGAAAATATGCTTTGTCAAAACGCTTTTAACTCGTTTTCAACATGAGATAATGATTTCTGAGATTCACAATTTTAATTATATGTTTGTTCAAATTAATGAAAATAAATTTTGAGGTTTGATGGATATGTTTGCAGCGCTTGTTCAAATTAGTGAAAATAAATTGTGAGGTTTGAATGATATGCTTGCAACACTTGTATGTCAATGTTTAAGGTGTAAACCACCAGGCTTTTTATAATTTAAAGTTAAAATGGTACCAATGTTTAAGGTGTAAACCACTAGGCTTTTTCTTATATATAAAGTTAAAATGGTACCAATGTTTAAGGTGTAAACCACCAGGCTTTTTCTTATATATAAAGTTAAAATGGTACCAATGTTTAAGGTGTAAACCACCAGGCATTTTGTTATATAAAGTTAAAATGGTTCCAATGCTTAAGATGTAAACCACCAGGCTTTTTGTTATATAAAGTTAAAATGGTACCAATGTTTAAGGTGTAAGCCACTAGACCTTTCGGATTTATAAAATTAAAATGGTACCAACGTTTTTATTAGTTAAAGCGATGGAAAGAGATATTTGTGATAAAAATTTCTTTTAAATTGGAGCATTATTGCCAGAAATGTTAGATGTGATTAATTCCAAAAAAGTTCTGAAATTGTAGTGCATATGTAAAACACTTTTTTTTTTTTATAAGTATTATATTTTTGAAAGATTTCGTTGACCACTTTGTAGATAATTTGAAGTTTGTACTACTAACTTTCTGTCAATGATATGGCATAAATTTAATGACGGCTTGATAAAATAGTAAAATTAATGGCAGCGTGTTATAATAAAATTATTGGCAACGTGAATCATTTACGCTGCATTTATTATGATCAATTAATCATTTACATTAATCATTTACGCTGCATTTATTATGATGCTTATATTTTTCATTTATTAACATGATTGATGGTATATAACTAACTGTATATGTGAATATTGAATTAATGAAATTGATTATTAATAAATTCCATTTGCATTGAATATTACTTAAATATTCATTAATGGAATTTGTATTGAATAATGTTAATTGAATATTATTTAAATGTTTTTGTCTGATTTTTGACGAAATTCTAAATTCTGTTAGTAATTATTAACCGTAACTTTTTTAGAAATATTAATCATGTATTATATTAAAAAAAAAAACTGCTATGCAGAAATGCTAAGCAGAATGTCGAAATTTTATTTCATTTAATATTTAGTGTTTTTTATACTCAGTTTTCAAGATATTTATTGTATATTTGTTAAATTATAAGCAATCACTATATGATCATATTGTTGAATAATTGCAGTTAGTCCTATTAAATTTGTTGCCATTTAATATCCTTACATTAAGCCAGAGAAGGCTAGAACAGAAAACCCATTTTAATCATTTTATAGCATTTAACCACTTTTGCAATGCCGAACGTGTTTCCAAAATCATTACGACAAGTCTTTAAGGTGGTATGTTCACCATCCATCAACCCGCTGACCATTTAAATGTCCAACTTGTGTGTTTATTTTCCACACTTTAGTAATGGAGGCACGCTTACCTGCCGGAAGTCGTGAAGGTTGAGCTGGCAAAGTATTTGCCAGTTAATAACAACAATTGCTTGCGTGAAAAATGGAATGTATCGAAACAGCATTGAAGAACCTGCGATAAAATACAATGCAATGCCACTGAGTGACAGGGCAGTTTGTTGGGGTTTTTATTTAAGTACCATCCTGATTTCCTCGCCATTTTGTGACCATAACTTCAATAATTTTCAACATTCAATGGCAATAAGCCAACGATATGTTTTCCAAAAATTCAATGACAAAAAGTTTATGGGTGCTTCGTTGCCAATGTTCTTCGATTTAACTACCAAATAACAATAAGGATTTTCAAATGCTTTTGTACAGACTTATGTAGGCCTGCGAGCCTCTTAAATTCACTGAAACGAGGCCTGAAAAAGTCAAACATTATCTAAATTTTTGTATAATATATAGAAAAAGCAAATAAAGAATCCTATATACGATATCATATTAATTTGTAATTAGGCCTCGTTTACTTGTTTTTGTTAGGGCTAGGCTGTTGAACTCATATACTCACCGAAACTAGGCCTAAAAAAGTCGAAAATTATCTAAATATATGTCTCATTTATAATATATATATAACAGCAAATTAAGAATTCAACGCTCGATATTATATTAATTTGTAAATAGGCTTCATGTACTAGGCTGAGGAACTCATGCACTCACTGAAACTAGAACTGAAGAAGACGAAAATTATCTAAATTTTTTTTCTTATGTATAATGTATAAAAAAAGCAAATAAAGAATCCTATAAATGATATTTTATTAATTTGCAATTAGGCCTCGTGTACTCTCTGTTGCTAGGCCTAGCCTGCGGAACTCATGTACTTACTGAAACTAGGACTGAAAAATTCGAAAACTATCTAAATATATGTCTCATATATAATTATTATGGTAAAAAATAATACTTAATACATACTTACTACTATTTAAATACTTAAATACATATGTTTCTTCACATCTTGGTCCATGTGATTCATAATCTGATGACCATTTTAAAAAGAGAACATAACTTTTTCAAGCCTGTATTTGTATAATAGGTTTTGAAGGTTGGTAGAAAATAACCTAATGTACCTTTTCTGTTTGGTGACCATTTTAAAAAAAAAGGATCATGACTTTTTTAAGTTTATATTTTATATGAAGATTTTTAGAGGTTGATCTAAAAAAAAAAAAAAAAAAATTCCAAAGAATAATTTATGTCTTCCGTTTCATGAATGGCAAAAACAACAGACAATCAATTATTCATATCAATACTTTCAGTAAAGTTGATGAATTTTGTGAAATGTCCACTGCGTGCCATTTATATAACTTCGATTCTCATCCTTATAGACCCGAGGACATGGAGCGAAGAAGACGTGATCCGATGGTTGTACTGGGCCATTCGGGAGTTCAGTTTGGAAAACGTCAACACAGAACTGTTCAGGATGAAAGGAAAGGACATGTGCTCACTGGACAAGGAGGTGTTCCTGTCCATGGTGCCCCATTTCGTGGGAGAAATACTCTGGGAACACTTGGAGACTCTACTCAGAGGTAAGAGAATGTATTGGCTTTCTTAAAAATAAAAATTAAATCATTTGATTTCATTAATGATATGATATCGTATGTAAGTAATTGAATATAGCTCGAATAGCAATGTATGTGCAAAATTTGAGCTTGATAGCATTTTAATAAATAGTTTAAAAATGGATTTCAACCTTTTGGGCATAGCGCGACTAAGCTCATGAGAGACTGTGAAAGAAGTTTATAAATAATATTCCATGATTCAACTGAAACCATTTAATTGGGACCACTAATATAATATTGTGTAGATTTAAGATATTTTGATAATGTTTCCCTTTACTTGAAAACGAAATTATATTTTTGAATGGGAACTATTGTTTTGATTCAAACTAAAAGTCTAAAAAAAAAAAACTATCTAAAAAAGAGAAACAATCCAATTCTAACGAATCTGTCCCACATACTGTAATTACTATTCTCCAATAATGAAGCTTTCCACTCATCAAACTTAATCATAGTGATAAAAGCAAATGACAATTTCAAAAGTAAGAGTTGTCAGTGCAAAAAATACAAGAATCGGAACTGGGCACCACTACTAATATTTTTCAGCAACTAAGTAAGTTCGAATGAATAATAAACAGAACAGAACAGAATAAATATTTTATTCTAAGAATAATTTTCACGTACTTTGGAAATAACATCATTGTATAAAATGGATTACACAAAAATAAATGATGGCCTTAATAAAATGAAAAAAGGTTTGATATTACAGGCTTACTAGAAATTATATGCTTAATGGCAATTAATGATCCAAGAACACTTATGATGCATAATTTAATAACCCTACAGCCCATTACGAATTCAGTTTCACTTCCCCGGCGCTCATATCTGCCCATCAGTCGAGTGGGTCACGTCCACTTCGGTGCCACGAGCCTGGACGTGGTGGCAACTGCCACAGAAGTGGCTCATAAAAGAAATAAACGACAACAATGAAAGGCCAAACATGCGTCTTACGGGGAGGCGAATTAAAAGCCAATCCACCCCTCCGCGCCCTACCTTTTGTTCTCTCCTTTAAGGAATGCAATTGGGGGGGAAAAAAGGTGGGGAGGGTTGCCAGATGCATTTAGTGTTGTAATAACTGGAGATCACAATCGGCTGGCCTTCCCCAAGAACACAATAATTATTGTTTGTCGCCCGGTGTCGCAAGATCTCTGCTCAATTGTTGCGTTCATTCAGCGGGCTCTGCTACCTCTACGTTGCCGGGATTACTCATTCTTAATCATCCCAGCCCTCCGTGTTTGTGGAAGATTACGAGAATGTTTGGAATGACCGATATGTTTGTTCTCTCGGTGGATGGTGGAAGCTCTGCAATGCATGACGCCAGCCTGCAAAAAAAGAAAAGACTTCTTTTTTGTTTTGTTGGGATGTTACATTTTGAATGGCAGATGTTGCTAAATGAGTGTCGTTCGCTTAATCAGAGCGTCTTTTTTTTTTTATTCTCTTATTATTGTTTTTAAAAAAATGAAAGAACGAGTTGTAGTGACTCACCTTTTAATATTCTTATGCAAAACAGTTTGATTTAAACTATGTTTATTGCGTATTTTTACGTGTTGCTTTTCATTAAACTTTTTTTTTTTTTGTTATTTTTGTACCTCTGAAATTAAAATTCTATTCCTATGAATTGTTTGAAGTGTTTTCGATTTCTTTTATGAATTCTCTCTTTGGGTTGACGGTAGAAACTTTGCAATACATGACGCCAGCCTGAAAAAAGAGAAAGACTTTTTTTTTTTATGTTGCATTTTGAATGGCAGATGTTGCTTAATGAGTGGCATTCGCTTAATCCGAGCGTCTTCTTTTATTATTATTATTATTCCGAATTTTAAAACATTGGAAGAAAATGGTGCACTGACTCACCTTTTAATATTCATATGCAAAGTAGTTTGATCAAACTATGTTTATTTCGAAGCATTACGTATTGCTTTTCGTTAAACATTCCCTTTTTTTTCTTCTTTTTTTCCCCCTGTGAAGTTAAAATGAAGTATAGAAGTCTGAATTAAGATAAAGCCTTAAAATTAAGTGTTTTCGATTTCTTTTATGAATTCTGTCTTTCGTTTAAAGGTGGAAACTCTGCAATGCATGATGACAGCCTGAAAAATGGAAGATTTTTTTTGTTTGGAAGATGCATTTTGAATGGCAGATGTTGCTAAATGAGTGTCATTCGCTTAATCAGAGCGTCTTTTTTTTTTTTATTATTGTTATATTTCTTTCGAAATTTAAACGCTGGGAAAAAAAAAAAAAAGGTGTACTGATACACCTTTTAATGTTTTCACGCAAAGTAGTTTGATTAAACTATGTTTATTTCGTAGCATTAAGTATTGCTTTACAGTGAAAAGTATAGCGTATAGCGTAGCATTAAGTATTGTTTTCCCTGTGAAATTAAAATTCTATTTCTGTGAAGTGTTTTTGATTTCTTTTATGATTTCTCACTTTGGGTTGATGGTAGAAATTCTGTAATGCATCTATGCAAAAAGAAAGACTTCTTTTGTTTTGGATGTTGCATTTTGAATGGCAGATGTTGCTAAATGAGTGTTATTCGCATAATCAGAGCTTTTTTTTTTTAATTTTAAAATTTTTTTTTATTTATTTATTTTTTATCTTATTATTTTACTTTCGAATTTTAAAACATTGAACGAACGACTGGTACTGACTCACCATTTAATATCCTTATGCATAGTAGTTTGTTCAAACTATGTTTATTTCGTAGCATTATGTGTTGCTTTACATTAAACATTTTTTTTTTTTTTTTTTTTTTTTGTGCCTGTGAAATTAAAATTCTATTCTTTATGAATTAGCTTTTCCTATTCTTTATTATTAATATTTCGATTTCTTTTATGAATTCTCTCTTTCTGTTGAGGGAGAAAAATCTGCAATGCAAGGACAACCTGAATAAAAGAAAGACTCTTTTTTTAAAATATTGCGTTTTGAATGGCTAATGTTGCTAAATGAAGGAAATTCGCTTAATCAGAACGTCTACATCATCATCATCTTCTTTTTTGTAATTTTGAAACATCAAGAGAGTAATTTGTCCTGTTTTAACTTATGCAAATAAGTTTTAGCAATCTAATTTTATCCACAGTGGTGTATCATATTATTAGACCCACACCAGTAATTGTGTTAAAAATCACTCATTTGCAGTAAAAGACGACAATAACTACATCTTTTCATTAAATTTAGGTGTTGAGCGTGCTGACAACACCTGTACAAATATTGCTTTAAGAACTGGCAACACTGAATTAATAAATAACGCGTGTGCACGTGCATAAATAACACGTAATTTTTCGAATAGATTTTTTCTGACTAATCTTTAAATCAAATATGAATTGTCTTTATTTTATAATTTATTATCGATTTCATAATAATGTGTTATATCCGTTGATTAGAATTTTCTGTTAAATAATATCATGTTTAAGTGTAAAATTTATTAAATTTTTATTGTTTTTCGGAATGGGTCTCACATATATTGCCAAAGTCTCACATTATGCCGCCAAAGAAAAATTGGCAAAATATCTGGTTTGCTTAAGACAAATAGGCTGTCACAATATGAAATAGATAGCGTTGTAGGGGTGTCGAGAAGTTCGGTAAAAAACATTAGAAAGAATATGGAATATGAAGACAGTTTGCAAAGCAAGTGTAAAGGAAATTGCAGGTGAAAACACATAACAATTCCACTAAAAGACAGAAAAATTAGTGATACATGCCTAGAAATCGGAAAATGTCTAACAGCATGTTAACTAAACATATCAAAGATAGAGGCATTCAAGTTTTGGTCGGAACAATGCAGTCAGGATGGTATTCTTCTCCAGGCCTTCTTCTTGCAAACTTTAACTTAACATGACACTGATAGAGAATAATAATTATCACAATTCATATTTACCCTTTTCCGATTTTCTACTGAAAAGTTTTTGTACTTCCTTGCCCATTCCATTCGTTTTTTAATCATTGTCTGAGTAAAGTTCTGCTTGCGATATGCTTTCTTGCCATCAAACCAAATTCTGCAAGTACGGTACGCTGTGAAACTTGAATACCTCTGGCTTTAATATGTTTAGTTAGTATGCTCTTAGACATTTTTTTAATTTCTAGGTATGCATCACGGAGTTTTTTTATCTGTTCGTGGGATTGTCATGCGTTTTCTCCCACAATTTCCTTTACGCTTGCTTTGCAAACTGTCTCCGTATGCTGTTTTATTTTTAAGGTTTTTTTTACCGAACTTCTTGACACTCCTACAATACTAGACAGTCTGATCGCCAATTGGCTAGCGCTCTGGCCTTTGGTACCTCAAGCTTCAGGTTCGTTAGTGGTTCGGAATCCACGTTAATGGTAGGTCCCGGTATAATTAGCCTAAAGTGTGCACAAAATGACCGTAGAGTGACAAACCAAACCAAACTTACAATACTACTGTAGCTACTTCAGACTGTGACAGCCTATTTACTTTAAACAAACCAATTTTTCTTTGGCTACAATTCTGAAACTTTTCCTTAAATATAATTCCTTGTAATTCCCTCCTTATTTTCCTTGTATAATAATTAATTACTTATTTACTTTAACTTACTTTCGCATGGTATTATTTAACAAAAAATAATCAACTGATATAACACATTATTATGTAATCGGCAATAAATAATAATATAAAAACAATTCATACCTCAATTAAAGATGAGTAAAAAAAACTCAGTTCGAAAAAATACGTTATTTATGCACGTGCACAAAAGTTATTTATTAATTCAATGTTGCTACTTCTTAAAACAATATTTGTACAGGCGTTGTCAGACACACCTAAATTTAATGAAAATAGGTAGTTATTGTCGTCTTTTAGTACTAATAGGTGATTTTTAACACAATTACTGGTATGGGTCTAATAATATAACACACCATTGTAATTCTAGTATTTCTAATTCTCTTCTTGCTTGTGCTTGCTCCTTACTAATTCTATCCTTGAATTTTGTGCTTGTTTGTGTATTTGTACGTATGCATAAGCGAACGATTCTCCAAATTGTATACGTACTGTCAGCAAATACCACACTTAAATTTAATGAAAAGATATATTTATTGTCGTTTTTTACTACAAATAAGGGATTTTTAATACAATTACTGGTATGAGTCTAATAATATGGCACACCACTGTAATGGACCACAAATTCTCTCCTTACTTGTTCTCCTTTAGTTTTTACGTTCTTTATATATATATGTGTGTGTGTGTGTGTGTGTGTGTGTGTGCACATGCATCAACGAACAATTCTCCAAATTGTACAGGTGCTGTCAACACGTGCCACACCTAAATTTAATGAAAAGATTTAGTCAATGTCGTCTTTTAATTACAAATAAGTGATGTTTAACACAGTTGCTGGTATGGGTCTATTAATAGAACACGACACTGTAATTCTGGTATGTGTGTTTGTGTCCATGCATAAACAAACAATTCTCCACATTTTTTCACGGATCAGGTCTTGTACTCTATGAACCATTACTACAAACTGACCACATGATTCACTGTATGGTTTAAAAAAAAAGGAGAGAAAGCTAATGTGCGTCCATGTGTTGCAGATAGTCGCACGGATGCGAATCTCGAACTGCTGTCCTCCAACTCGTACGAGGGCATTCCTGAGATCGACGAGTTCTTCCCCCAGGACTACTGCTACGCCCCCCTCAGGGACCAGAAAGTGACGCCCGTCATGAACGGGGTCAACGCCACCACCCCCATTCCAGGAAGCCAACCCCCTTACCTAGATGGTAAGTACCCTTACGATTTCTTTGTGTCTCGCTTCTTTTCGCATTATGTGGTTATTCCGAAGAGTGGGGAAGATGTGGATCGTACAATATTAGATGCTGGTAGTCTTGAACAAAAGTAGTTTTATCTTCCGATTTCTTTTCATATTTCTTGGTTGGCAGATGTACCAGGAGTGAATTTTTAAAAGTTCAGAAAATTTAATGCAACCATTCTTAAATACATTGTTATATATTCCAAGAAATGTGTGCTATATATTGCAAATACATGTCCATGTTATATATGTCAAAAATGTACGGCTTGAAAAATAATATAAATGCAGAGATTACCCTATATACGTCCGCTTTGGAATAAGTTCAATTCATTATGATTCCTGTTTCAGCCTCATCATCATCAATGTCGCAAAAGTCACAAGGCCGTTTGCCTACCGGCAAATTTCGAGAGAGGAGATGCTTTCTTTTTATGGGGTAGGCTTGTCAACACTATGCCCAATGCTATACAGTCATATTAGATCGAGACCTACTGTGTGAAGTGGTTTCCGAACCACTACAAACATGAATGGCACTGCCGGGACTCGAACCCGAAACGTGTGGCGCCAGAGCGCTATACATTCGGCCATTCAGGCCCCCAAGGTCTAACATGACTGTAGACCGTTTTGCCGAACCCTATCCCGTAAAAAGAAAACATCTTCTGTTTCGAAATCTGCCAGTTGGCAGACGGCCATGGTCCAACATGAACTATAGTGCCGGGGAGTTAGTTAGTTAGTGTTGTCAGAGGGTCCATGAAAAATCGTCTGACATTTTCTGTCGGTTACAAATATAATGTTTTGCAAAGGGTTAAAAACATTGGCTTTCTATTAAAAATAATTTCGCTTACAAAAAATAAATAAATAAATGTATAAATAATAATAATATTAATTAAATAAAATTTATTTTATTACAGAAATTAAACAAATTAAGGAAATAAATTATTGATTTAATCATTTAATCATTTTTATTAATTAAGGAAACAAAAAAAAAAAAAAAATAATAAAATAAATTTAAAAAAAATAGAAATAAATAAAGAAAATTAAAACAAAAATAAAAGTCTTCAGCTGCATTTTTTTAAATTTCGTTTTGTTACTACCAACTACTTCATTTTGTTTCGTTTCGTTTTGTCACTTGTTACTTCGTTTTGTTACTTTTCGTAAAAAAGTTTAAAACCATTCTTATATATTGTGAAGTACATTAATTAAAATAATTTCTAAAAACATTTTGTTTTTAAGAAATGATAATCTTCTTCTAGTGACTTACAAACGATTATAGATAAAATAAAAACAACCATGTAAATATAAAATTTTGTACCATCGAATAAATTCCATTTAAAAATCTTATCGCCAAAAATAAATCTTCACAAAACCAGCATGCTTGTAAAAAAACCATTTTTATATATATGGAAGTACATTAATTTTGATTGAAATTTCTAAAAACACATTGTTTTTAAGAAGTGATAATCTTCACCTGGTGACTTCGATTATAGATAAAATAAAAACTAAACATAAATTTTTGTGCCATCGATAAATTCCATTAAAAAATCTTATGTTTTAATGAAGTGATAATCTTCACCTAGTGCCTTATAAACGATTATAGATAGAATAAAAATAAATTTTTGTACCATCGATAAATTCCATTAAAAAATCTTATGTTTTTATGAAGTGATAATCTTCATCTAGTGCCTTATAAACGATTATAGATAGAATAAAAATAAATTTTTGTACCATCGATAAATTCCATTAAAAAATCTTGTTTTTATGAAGTGATAATCTTCCCCTAGTGCCTTATAAACGATTATAGATAGAATAAAAATAAATTTTTGTACCCTCGATAAATTCCATTAAAAAATCTTATGTTTTTATGAAGTGATAATCTTCATCTAGTGCCTTATAAACGATTATAGATAGAATAAAAATAAATTTTTGTACCATCGATAAATTCCATTAAAAAATCTTATGTTTTTATGAAGTGATAATCTTCCCCTAGTGCCTTATAAACGATTATAGATAGAATAAAAATAAATTTTTGTACCATCGATAAATTCCATTAAAAAATCTTGTTTTTATGAAGTGATAATCTTCACCTAGTGCCTTATAAACGATTATAGATAGAATAAAAATAAATTTTTGTACCATCGATAAATTCCATTAAAAAATCTTATGTTTTTATGAAGTGATAATCTTCATCTAGTGCCTTATAAACGATTATAGATAGAATAAAAATAAATTTTTGTACCATCGATAAATTCCATTAAAAATCTTATGTTTTAATGAAGTGATAATCTTCACCTAGTGCCTTATAAACGATTATAGATAGAATAAAAATAAATTTTTGTACCATCGATAAATTCCATTAAAAAATCTTATGTTTTTATGAAGTGATAATCTTCATCTAGTGCCTTATAAACGATTATAGATAGAATAAAAATAAATTTTTGTACCATCGATAAATTCCATTAAAAAATCTTGTTTTTATGAAGTGATAATCTTCCCCTAGTGCCTTATAAACGATTATAGATAGAATAAAAATAAATTTTTGTACCCTCGATAAATTCCATTAAAAAATCTTATGTTTTAATAAAGTAATAATCTTCAACTAGTGACTTATAAACGATTATAGATAAAATAAAAATAAATTTTGTATACCATCTATAAATTCCATTAAAAAATCTTATATTTTTATGAAATGACAATTTTCACCTAGCGACTTATAAACGATTATAGATAGAATAAAAATAAATTTTTGTACCCTCGATAAATTCCATTAAAAAATCTTATGTTTTTATGAAGTGATAATCTTCATCTAGTGCCTTATAAACGATTATAGATAGAATAAAAATAAATTTTTGTACCATCGATAAATTCCATTAAAAAATCTTATGTTTTTATGAAGTGATAATCTTCCCCTAGTGCCTTATAAACGATTATAGATAGAATAAAAATAAATTTTTGTACCATCGATAAATTCCATTAAAAAATCTTGTTTTTATGAAGTGATAATCTTCACCTAGTGCCTTATAAACGATTATAGATAGAATAAAAATAAATTTTTGTACCATCGATAAATTCCATTAAAAAATCTTATGTTTTTATGAAGTGATAATCTTCATCTAGTGCCTTATAAACGATTATAGATAGAATAAAAATAAATTTTTGTACCATCGATAAATTCCATTAAAAAATCTTATGTTTTAATGAAGTGATAATCTTCACCTAGTGCCTTATAAACGATTATAGATAGAATAAAAATAAATTTTTGTACCATCGATAAATTCCATTAAAAAATCTTATGTTTTTATGAAGTGATAATCTTCACCTAGTGCCTTATAAACGATTATAGATAGAATAAAAATAAATTTTTGTACCATGGATAAATTCCATTAAAAAATCTTATGTTTTAATAAAGTGATAATCTTCAACTAGTGACTTATAAACGATTATAGATAAAATAAAAATAAATTTTGTATACCATCTATAAATTCCATTAAAAAATCTTATATTTTTATGAAATGACAATTTTCACCTAGCGACTTATAAACGATTATAGATAGAATAAAAATAAATTTTTGTACCATCGATAAATTCCATTAAAAACTTATGTTTTTATGAAGTGATAATCTTCCCCTAGTGCCTTATAAACGATTATAGTCAAAATAAAAACAAACATGTAAAAATAAATCTTTGCACCATCGAATAAATTCCATTTAGAAAATCTAATCGGCAAAAATAAATCCGCTCAAAACCCAGCGAATTCAAACACCAAACCGTGCTGGTGAAAGGCCCACCGGGAGAGGAACCCAGCCTTCTCTTTTTATAGTATCCTCCATTCATGACATTTAATACGGGATTCACTCGCTCATTCATAAAGTTCCCCCTCCTTTCTCCTACTCGAAAAAAGAACAGGAGGGAGGGAGGGGAAAAAAAAAGAAAGGACAGTCTCTTGAAAAGTAAAGTTCACCCCCAACAAACACCAGAACGTGGGAGTTGTAGGCGGAGGGTGTTTCCGGCGGGAGGTCACCTGCCACCGGAAGTGAAGGGGGGAGAGGGAGGGAGAGAGCAAAAGGTGCGCACCCGTCCACCTACTCCGGAAGCTTGACTCTTTCAGGAAATTCCCTGCGCGCGGCAACCATTTCTGCCAGAACCTCAAGTCGAACCACACAGCGAGCGGCGCGCGAACACTCTTTTCGAACACTTCTTTCTTCCTTTCCCCGCGCGTGTGACCCCAGGACATGGAATAGCCCTTCGCGTGATCTGGAATTAGCCAACAGTTTTTCGTTTTTTATCGGATGCTTTGATCTCAGTTTGCTGTAGCTGTGTGGGGTAAGTTGTTTTCATTCATTAACTGCTCAGGCAAAGATCGTTTGCTGTTCTTTTTTTCTTTGTTTCGTTTGAAATCGTATGTTTGTTTCATTCAAATGGAATGTTTTGTTAACTGTTTAAAAAAAAACATTGGTTTTCATTAAAAAATAAATTGTCTTAAAAAAAAATCGTTTGCTACATTTTTTTATTTTGTTTAAAATCGTCTGCTGGTTAATGTATTGAATTCCATTTAAAAGTAATAAGAACACATTAAAAAAAAAAAAAAAAAAAAAAATAGAAATAAAAAGAAGTTAAATAAAAAACAATCTTTATAATATAAGTTATTTAAAATTATAAAAAAAAAAAAAAGATAAAAAGATTGTTCGTTTGAAATTGTATGTTTGTTTCAAATGGAAAAGGTTTTGTTAAGTGTTTAAGAACATTGGTTTTCATTTAAAAATTAATTCTCTTAAAAAAAAAAAAAAAAAAAAAATCGTTTGCTATATATTATTATTATTATTATTATTTTCCGTTTAAAATCGTCTGCTGATTAATGTATTGAATTCCATTTAAAAGTAATAAAGAAAGCATTAAAAAATAGAAATAATAGAAAATTAAATAAAAACTATCTTTATAATATAAAAAATGTATTATTTAAAATTTATAAAAATTAAATTACAAAAAAAAATAATAAAAAGAATTGTTTGTTTCAAATGGAATGTTTTGTTAAGTGTTTAAAAACATTGGTTTCATTATTAAAAAAAAATGTTCTATTTAAATAGAAAGTCGCTTGCTAAATTATTTTTATTTCGTTTAAAATAATATGTTCGTTAATGTCTTTCATTAAAAAGTATTAAGAAAACACCAAGAAAAATACATATAAAATAACATTAAATAACAAGCATTCTTTATAATATTAGAACATTTATTGTAATTTAAAATTTATAAAAATTAAGTTACAAAAAAAAAAAGAAATTGTTCGTTTGAAATCGTATGTTTGTTTCAAATGTTTTGTTAATTGTTTAAAACATTGGTTTCATTATAAAAAAAATTTCTCTTTAAATAGAAAGTCGCTTGCTAAATTATTTTAATTTCTTTTAAAATAGTCTGTCCATTAATGTATTGCTATACATTTAAAAGTAATAAAGAAAACATTAAAAAAAAATAGAAATAAAAAGGAAGTTAAATAAAAAAGCCATCTTTATAATATAAGAACATTTATTGTTATTTAAAATTTATAAAAATTAAATTACAGGAAAAAAAAGGTTGCTCGTTTGAAATCTTATGTTTGTTTTAAATAGAATATTTTGTTAAATATTTAAAAACATTGCTTTTCATTAAAAAATAAATTATTTTTATTTCGTTTAAAAGCGTGTGGTGGATAATGTATTGCTTTTCATTTAAAAGTAATAAAGAAAATCTTAAAAAAATAGAAATATAATGAAGTTAAATAAAAAATCTCTAATATAAGAACATTTATTGTTATTTAAAATTTATAAAATTTAAATTACAAAAGAAAGAAAGAAAGAAAATTAGACTATTTATAATGATCATAATCATGTATTGTTGTTATTTAAGGCCTACTATTTTGATTTGTATAGTTTATGATTATATATTTCTAGTTTAAAGGATGTATACAATGATTTTTTGAAGTTAAAATGCGTCTATTAATCCGTATTTTGGCAAGCCACTTAGTTATAAAATTAATTTTGTTATAAAAATGTAGATTTTATTCTTAAACCTAACGTGATATCTGTTTGTATGGCTATGAAATTTGAATGTTAAACAATTTTTAACTCTTTTTAAGTTGATATCATAATAATTTTTTCATTTTATTTATTTATTAATTTATTGACTTTTTTTTGTATATTTTCGAACATTATTTTCATAAATTTATTCTAATCACTAATACAATCATATAAATGACTTAGTAAATATAAGCATTAAAAGTAAAAATAAATAAATAAGCAATGTATAAATATAGTCTAAAATATGTGATCTAATTTCTTTTAAAAAAATAAATTAATTAAAATAAAAAATAAATCTAATATTTGAAAATTATGATTAACTATAGTATTACTAGTTTTCTGTTAACTTAGTTATATCAGTTACGCTAAAGATAAATAAACAAGAATTATTCTATTCGCATACGAAGTTTATACAAACTTTTTTCTTATTCATTTCAATACAATATTAATTTTCAATAGTTTATTTTGAATCTCCTTTTTTATAATAGCGTTATTGATTATTTTTATTTTAATGATTTACATTTTTATTTCTCTAATAATGTATGACTTCTTTTAGCTTTATTAAAGTTAATGTTCAAATGCAATATTAATAAAAGTGTTTGGTATTACAAAAAATGTGACTCATTATTTTTTGTTCACTGTTATTTATCATTTTAAATTATATTCTTAAATAAAATTTTCATTAATTTGGAAAATCCGTTAATTAATCAGCAACGGTAAAATTTGCGTTTCTTTAAATAAAAACTTCTTATTTAATATTTATTCATTTCAATTGGTATGATAATTGTTATTTTCTGCGCTTAGAATTCACGAAATATTTAAATAAGTATTGGCATGTTAATATAAATCTTTAAGATGTCGATTATCTATTGTGAAAAAATGAAAATATTTTATATTTTTTCAAATATTATAATGATTAATTTTATAATTATTATTGAATTTAAATTTATTTCGAATATTTGCTTTCATAGAAAATAATTTGATGCTATGTTATATATTTGTGAACGTATGCCAATTAATTATCTTGAAAAAACAGTTCTTTTTTATAATACATAATAATATATTTTTATTGACGCTGTATTATTTTTTATTCTCTTAAAATGTGTGAATTTACCAACTGATTGGTTGATAAATTTAGCCATTTATTGAAATCAGTTTTTCGAGAAGAATTCTTATGTGCAAATATAATAATACAAATATACAATATGCAATACTACAAATATTTTTATTTTTATTTATTTATTTGTTTTTGTTATACTCAAGCTGATTAACTTGTAAACAAATCAAATTTACAAAAGAAATATTATTTTTAAAAATAATCTCTTTCCTAAAATATATAGCCTTCGCCCTCCCCCTTTTTTCTTGTACCTTATCTACATGTGCTATCTACATTATCTACTTGTACCTTATTACAGTACTTATATCTTAGTACAATATTTTTCTACATCTTTATTAATATGTAGGATTTTTTTTTATCACCAATTTAGTAAAGACTTTTTTCTAGATTTATATTTCCAAATTATATAAATTATTAACAGCAAAATGTGTATCACTGATGAGTATTTAGATATTTAAAAGTATCTGATTATTAACCGGATATTTACCAACCAGATATTTAAAGATTACCTGATTATTTATTTTAATGCCTAGATATTACAGTTTGAATGTTTATTTGATAAAATAAACGTATTCAAAACAGCGTATGAAATATACCATAGAAGTGACTATGTATATTTATGTTTAAATATTTCAACATTGAAATACGTTTATTTTTTTTAGTATTATATTTAGAAAATAACCCTACTATTAAAGGAAATTTATAAAAGTGAAAGTGAAACCACATTTATTCTAAAATATCATGCTATTATTATAACCTATAATTTCATATATTTGCTTTGCTATTTAAGTCTCAATTTTAGCCAATAGTGAAAGTTTTTATAGATTAAAAACGCCATTTTTTTTGTTGTTGAATATTAGATGGCATTGTTATTTTTTATTCAAAAAATAATAAATAAATTAAAATAAATAAGCATGAAATCACTAGATATCTTTAAATAATTTTTATAAATAAATATTTTGTTTTTTTATAAATTAACACTTTTAAAAACTCCATTATTTATGAATGTAATTTAAAAATAATCCCCAAATAATTTGAACCTTTGAATCTTTTCATTATCGAGCGAAATATTTTTCAAGATTTTGCATAAATTATATTTAAATATACAAATGTTAAAATGTAAACTTTCTGGTAAAATCTTAATTCTTATTCTAGTTTTTATATTCATGATTATAATTTACGATTTGTATTTCGTTATATATACTTTATAGAATCATCATATTTTTATTATTATTATTATTATTTACTTCTGTAAATAATAACAAAAAAAAGAATATGATTTACTTCAGTTAATAATAATAAAAAAGAATGATTTAGTTCTGTAAATAGTAATAAAAAAATAATATGATTTACTTCTGTAAATAACAATAATTAAAAACGAATGTGATTTACTTCTGTAAATAATAATAAAAAAAGAATATGATTTACTTCTGTAATTAATAATAAAAAAAGAATATGATTTACATCTGCAAATAATAATCAAAAGGTATGATTTACTTCTATAAATAATAAAAAATGAATATGATTTACTTCTGTTAATAAAATAAATAAGAATATGATTTACTTTTATAAATAACAATAAAAAAACAATATGATTTACTTCTGTAATTAAGAATAAAAAACAATAGGATTTACTTTTGTAAATAATAATAATAATAAAAGAATATGATTTACTTCTGTAAATAATAATAAAAAAAATATGATTTACTTCTGTAAATAATAATAAAATAGAATATGATTTACCTCGGTAAATAATAATAATAAAAAAAGAATATGATGATTCTATTAGATATATATAACGAAATAAAAATCATAAATTATAATCACGAAAATAAAAACTAGAATAAGTATTAAAATTTAAATACTTATTCTTGAAAATAAGTATATTTCTTTATATAAAAAAATAGTTTTTAATGTCTACGCGTTTTAGCTTAGGAGTATTAACGGAACAAAATTACTGTAAATGATATGCTAAAACAGTATGATAAATGTAAGTTAGAAAAGAATGCGGTTATTCATTGTCGTCAGCATAAAAAAGGAAATTAAACATAAAAATTTGTCATCATCATTAAGAAAGAAAATATCCAACATTAGCCATTTTTCATGAAGGTTTTGACACGTTTTTTGCATTGTTTAATGAAGTATATCATTCCATGGGTGATGAATTGCATTAATTTTTTTGTTTTGCTAACATACCTTTTCAAGGTGTTTAATAAGAAAACGGATGTTTTATGAAGCTTAATGATTTATAATTTATGTATATGCAATTTTAATTGCTTTTGAAAAAATATGAAATTCCTTTCTTCATTAGTTAAAAAAATGTAAAATAGTAAATAGTTTACAACTTCATTGTGGATTGTAAGCAAATGGAGGATTAAAACTATAAATAAACTATTTCAATAATTCTAAAATTTTGATAGTTTATGAAAGTTAAAAGGAAAAAAAAATCGAATTTAACAAATTTTTTTTTCACAACTTATTAATTATTGGAAAAGAAATAAAAAATTGAATGTAATCAAATAAACGAACATAGCAAACGATTTATTTATTTATTCTTTTTCGAATGAATTATTTTCAACTTCTTTTAATTTTTTTTTTTTTTTTCTCCTTTCAATTTTATCGTTTGTTATTTTTTATAAATAAAGTATTCTGAAATTTTTTTTTATCATTAAATTGATGATTTTTTTTTCATGAAACACTTTTATGGAGGTTAAAAACTATAAATAATTTATTTCAATAATTCTAAAATTTTGAGTGTATTTTTAAAGTTTATGAAAATTCACTCTTTCACTGGTATTTCTGGTTGAAAATGTTTATGAAAGTTAAGAGAAAAAAATCGAATTTAACAAATTTGCTTTCACAACTTATTAATTGCATGAAAATAAATCAAAAATTGAATATTTCAAATAAAAGGAACATAACAAACGATTTATTTATTTATTTATTCCTTTTCGAATGAATTATTTTCAACTTTTTCGATTCTTTTTTCTTTTCAATTTTATCTTTTGCTATTTTTTTATTAATTATATTATTTTTATTATATTCGATATTTTCATTTATTTTTTGTATTTAATATTTTTATATATTTTAATTATATTTATTTTGTTATTTTTTATTAATTTGTCATTTTTAAAAGGTTAATTTTTTTTCATTAAACTTTTTATTTCATTTGCAGTTTTAGAAGATGAAAACTTAACAAACTACATATTTAAGTATGACGAATAGTAAAGAAATGTTAAAATTATTTTATTAAGAATATTAAAAACTTCCTTTTAGTCAATGATAAGGGGAAAAAATGACTTATTGGGAACTTGATTAACGTAATTCAATAAAATTTTCAAAAATTAGCAAAATCAATGACATACCTTATACAGAAATTAATTTCACATTCATTTCCATAACAATTCTTTAATTATAGATATCTTTTAGATGCTTTTTTCTTTTCATCTTTTATATTATACTTTCCATTATAGTTCATTAGTTTCTTGATATAATCTTAATTACTTTATACTAGTAACAATCAAACATTGTAATTTATTCTTGTTCTAAAGCAATTAGTTTTTAATTTATTCATTGGAGATTAGTGAGATAAAACGTTTCCTTAAAAATTTAAAATATAGGTTTATTTATTTTATTTGTTCATATTTTTTATATATAATGAAATGGTATTCTTAATTGTTCTTCAGAAATAATCGTTTTTATCAATTTTTCATTTAAAATTTTTTGTTTTTTATCTTTTTTGATACTTTATCTTTTGATAACTTATTAAGCAACTTATTCACTTACTTCTATAATGTTGTGTAGGAATCTGATTTATTCTAATTTTAAAGTTTGAAGGTTAATTGTTTACTCACTAGATATATTGAGATGAATTTTTTCTTTAAGAAATAACAATTTTTAGTTTTTATTTATTTTCTATTTTATTTTGTAATTATTTTTTACGATCATACAATGATATTTTAGATCAGGGGTGGCAAACCCAAATGATCTTGCGGGCCACTTTGGAAATGCATCCTTAACTCCGCGGGCCGTATATAAAATTATATATCCCCATATTAGATTTAGACCCCACTATAGACATTTTTTTGGAGTGAAAAATTGAAACATAATGAGTTATTATTATTATGTTTACTATTATTCTTACATGTAAACATAGATAACTTAATAATAATAATACTAAAAGCACATTGTAAAGAAATATATAACACTAAAATAGAAATATAAAAAACATATAAGCATAAAAGAAAAAAAATGAAGTATTTATTTTACTAGTGCGATATTTGTTTCTCCACTCATCATGAGTTCGCAGAATCTAATTTAATTATTCTACGAAATCATAACTGTAAACTCATCAATAAAACAGACAATATCTGTCCTATATTCCCAAGAATATTATTTTGTACATTGGCTTTTAATACATTGTTTTTCACTACTTTAACCATTGTAAAATCAATATATATTGTAAAAGTATGATAAATCCCACGGGCCGGAAAAACGTTTAAGGCGGGCCCTGGGTTGGCCACCCCTGGTCTAGATGATAATTCAGATGGGAAAAAAATGTTATGAAAGTTAAAGGGAAAGAAATCGAATTTAACATACTTGTTTTCAAGTTATTAATTATGTGAAAAGTAATCAAAAATTGAATGTAATCAAATAAAAAATATAACAAACGATTTATTGATTTATTTATTCTTTTTCGAAAGCTTTCAATTCTTTTTTCTTTTCAATTTTATCGTTTACTATTTTTTATTAATTATATTATTCATAGGGGAATGAATAATATAATAGCAAACGATAAATTAATTATTATTGGGGAATGACTTTGCCCTTTAAATGTCTTTCACCTTAAAACTATACCTTTTTAGCTAATCAAATTTTACCATCACTTCAAAGCACCAAACGATAATTTGGACACTCGAATTTCTCATAGTTTCTTTCGGCACTTTTTACTTTCGGTACACCCCACTAACAAACATCCCCTCCAGAAAAAGTACAGAAAATCCCCAACGTTGCGTGACTTCCGACCCTGTTGCGTCCAGATATGTGCTAGGGGGATCACACCTGTCGAACGCTTGGCCGACCCCGCTTCCTGTGGCCTCCTCCCCCACTGCCCTAATCGTCTGCGCTGCTTCTCTCAATCATCCCTCCGGTGCTTTTTTTCTCCCTCCGCCGCAGACGAGACGGGAGGTTGCCGGCAAAGCGAGATGCCGATTGCGGTGGGAGGGTTTCTGGGAACCTCAGACGACGCCTCGTTCGATCGTTTGGTGAGAGGGGATGAGGCATCCCTTTGATCGCTGCCGACTGATGTGGGTTTAAATGCTGGGGATTTTAATGAGAGTAATTTATGGGTGTGTTTATGGAAAACAGTTCTGAAGACGCCGTTAAAGTTGGTAAATAGGGCTTAAAAAAATTGGGGTTGAGTTAAATAAGTACTTGCAAAATGTGTATAGTCAAGTATGCGTAATTCATACAGTAGAAAAAAAAGTAAAAAAGCTTTATTTTATATGTAAATTTAATACTTTTAAGTATACCATCAAATTTTAAGTAAGACATAAAAAAAAAAAGTAAATAAAATAAAGTAAAATACTAAATAAGTAATAAAAAATAAATAATAATAAATAGTAAATAAGATAATGATAATTTTAACTTTAAAAAAAATCACATCTTACTTAATTAGGGTTCAAAACTTGTTTATTTGGCGTTTAATATTCTTTTTAATAAAATTATCTTTTTCCAACAATATTTTTAGTTCACTTTTTGTATCACACACTTTCAAGAAAATTGTTTATTCATTTATTTATTATTTTAAAAAATTATTTCAAGACAATTTAAATGTTTTCAAAAGTTATTTGAAAATATTTAAATTGTACACAAAGAGAAATAAATAGTAAATAAAAATAAAAAAAGTAAAATGCCACGTGCATTAATAGCCAAATTCAGCTTTGTGTTTAATTCAGTAATTAAATTTATGATATTTCATCCTTTATTGAACAAAAATGAAGTAATTATTCTTGAATTTTTTTCAAAAAATTGTTGTTTTTCTGCCAAATACGCATATATATTTCATTTAAGTCAAACAGTTAATTTAAAAAAATAAGGATGTTTAAAATGTGCATTATTTAAATGATGTACTGCATTTCCAATTATTCTGATTTAAAAGTATATGTATTTGTAAGAAGGCTCAATGCATGCGTGTCATAACAGAAAATGAAATCGTGTGCAAAGAGTATTTTTGTCATGGCAAATGACAGGTCGAACATCAGAGAAATGTAAATAAAGAAAATTATATTTTATATTTAAAATGCATATAAAGATATAATTACTGCAACAAGAAAGAGAATGTAATATTTTAATAATTATTATCTCTGTAAACAATATACGATAATTAAAAGGTCATAAATCTGACAACTTTATCAAAAACAAATTTAAAAATAAATAAATAAATAAAATAAAAATATATTCAAATGTTTAAAGTATTCGATATCATTGCTATTTTTTTTATTAAATTTTTATTTATAATTTGTTATTACATCAATATATGTATACTTTATAACATGTATTGTGTTTTAGTATTAAATAAATAAATAAATAGATTAATTTTTAGCACTATATTTGATACATTTCAAAAGAGCATTGTAACCTGATTACGATATATTTCTACCTAAATATTTGCTTTTTTTTTTTTTAGTAAGAAAGTAAATTTAGATATTACGTATATATTTATATACCCTAAATCTAATAACAGCTTTATCTTATCTAAAATGAACGTTCAGATGTGTGTTCGTTCAGATGTGTGTGCTTCACGCCTTCGTTTGCTTCGAAAAAAAATAATATTTTGAAAAGATTTTTCTTTGTTTGCAAACAGTGCTTATCAGTATTTATTTTAGGCGTCATTATTTTGAATGTGTGCCTTGCCAAATGTTCACTGACCTAATAACTTATATATTATTCATAAAAATCGGTAGTTTTTTTCAATAAAAAGGTTTTTCTAAGAATTTGATAATATGAAGTGATTGAAAATGTTTTTAATTTAATAATGAATTAATAAGGAAATCGGAATTTTGATCATTATTTTGTTATTTCTTGATCCGAAATCACTTGCGCAGTTTCTACGCAGAAACAATTCTTTTCGCAGTTTCTACGAAACAATTCTTTTCTAACAATTCAACACTTCACTGAAAAGAAATAAAATAATGAAAAAAACATTTATGGTTGAAAACAATTATGCTCAATTTCTTTTAGTGAAAACAGTTGAATTTTTTCGTAGAAACTGCGCAGATGATGTCGGTTTAAAAAATAACAAAATAATAATCAAAATTCGATTCCCCCCATTAATTCATTATCAAATTAAATAGATTTATTTATTTGATATTGTCTAATCAATTTTATTTGATATTATCTAATAATTTCATTCAAGTTTCAAAAAGATTTTCTAATAGATTGATAATAATAAACGATTGAAATTTTTTTTCCAATTGGATTTTTCTATAATAGTTGAAAACAATTATACTTAATTTCTTTTCAGTGAAGTGTTGAATTTTTTCGTAGAAATTGCGCAGGTGATTTCGGATCAAGGAATAACAAAATAATGATCATAATTTCGATTTCTTTATTAATTCATTATCAATTTGATATTGTCTAATCAATTTCATTCAAGTTTCGAAAAGGTTTTCTAAGAGTTTGATAACAATAAGCGATTGAAATTTTTTTTCAATTTGATTTTTCTATAACGGTAGAAAACAAATTATTGTTTCGGTGATGTCAGGTGATTTCGGATTAAGGAATAACAAAATAATAATCATAATTTCGATTTCCCTATTAATTCATTATCAAATTAAATTGATTTATCAATTTGATATTATCGTTTATTTGATATTGTTGTAATCGTAATTCTTCGAAAGAATAAAAAAGAATTCTTCACAGAAAAGAATTCTTGAAATACTTTTTTTTCATTTTTACAAATAATTATTTATCATTTATTGTAATTCTGAAATTATGTTATTTTCTACCATAATAATGTCAAATTAATATATATTTCTGTAGTTAAATTATTTTTTAGCAAAGTGGAGTAATTTTAAAATACCAATTGTTAATGGAAACATTGAATCTCTGTCACATCCATAACAAAGATTTCTTAAAAGTGATTTTAGTACATCTTCTGTATTAAACGGTAAAAATTACATAATGTGTGTTCTTTTAAAGACTAAGTAGTTGTAAGCAGAAACCGGTGCAACCAACTAACTAACCAGACCCATCTTTCATGGACGCATGTAGAATAGAGGCGAATTATGTTCTTCGGCAGTTACGTCCAATTTTCCAGCGCAAGTCATTCATATAGCGTAGACCGGAAACGTTTTATTAGTGTCTGTACGAGATTACCAACGGGCTTCTTACTTTTTTTTTTTTCCCCCTCACCAACTTATTTATTTATTTTTTTGTGTTTTTTTTTTCAGAAGGGGGAGGGGGTTGTTTACTCAAAACAGTGCCCCCCTGTTTCTACTTAACAGTAAGAAGTCTTAAGATTTTTGGAACCCCCTTTCTGAATGTATAAATAACTAATACAAATATTTCTTACTTACAATCAGTGGCGTAACTTTATCATTCTGAGGCACGTTTCAAATTTTTCGAATTTCCCTCAATAAATTGTATTTCTTTTTTAATAACGTACTACCTAAAATACGTATTATTTTTGGTCGATACTATGAACTTTTAATTTAAAGGGGGTATTAAATTAAAATTACCAGTTTTTTTTTAGTAAATATTTTATTAAAATTTCTTTTTTTGTGTTTTCTGCTCAGTAAAAGTGTCAGCGGGCTGATGGCCAATTGGCTAGCACTTTTACCACCGCTTTAGCATTTAGTTGCTTTTTTTAGGTTCCAATCCTAGCGGTGGCATGGATGTTTGTGAGTGGTTCGGTATCCACGTTAAACTGTAGATTCCGGACGAATTAGCCTAAAATGTGCAAAAAATGACCGTAGAGCAACAAACCAAATCAGTAAAAGTGTCAAAGACAGAAACAAAGTTCAAGTTTGATTTTGGAATGGCACCATTTAAATTTGAATCAGTATCCGCAAAAGATGTTTTTAAAGGAATCTGTATTTAAGATATATGAATAATATATTCATATTTATTAATATAAATGAATATGTTTTGTTAAATAGAGATAAATGAATACGTTCAAACAATGTACAATCTCCAGTGATTTTGGAATGGCATCATTCAAATTTGAATCAGTATCGGCAAAAGATGCTTTTAAACGAATATGTAAATAAGATAGTAAACATAAATAAATGTCTTATTAAATAAACACAAAGAAACTATTACCAACACAATTAAGAAACTTTGTTAAAGTTTCTTAATTGTGTTGGTAGTTATTTCTTAATGTTAATGTTAGTTTTTTATTATTAATGTTTTCTTATCGAAATTCGCAATGCTTTGGTTTAGTCTGCATGAAAGTTTTGCTTATCATCTAAAAATTAAATAAATAAATAAGTAATAATAAAGAAAGCAAAATCAAGAAAGTCATGGGCTGATGATAAATCATGAGCCATCGATGACTGCCATACATGGGCAACCAGTACGCTGTGGAGCAAGTTAAAAAGCAGCAATCCTTTGCTTGAAGTATGAGGCTCTCTGGTTGAAATATTTTGCCACCGTGGCCTAGCAGCGGAGTTAGTTACGAGCGCCTGTCTATTAGCCGGTGACCTTGCAACTTCGACACGCAATCATGAACTATGGGCTCTGCCTCCGCTGACGCAACATTCGATTGAGATGACCATAAGAAGCACGCATTCCATGTAATGTATGCAGCAGCAACGACTACAAGTTGCAGCAATTTCGATTCTATTGCGGTCGGTCCTTGTCTGGGGTGGTTTTCAGGGTTGAGGACAAATAGGATTCTTTTTTTTTTATTCTTTCTTTCTCGCCGATGTTCACGGTTGCGACAGAAAATTGCTGCTATTTTCTCTAAACGGTGCCACTTTGTCAGTGTCAAAAGAATGGGTGGAATTTTTTTCTTTTCTTTTTGTTTGAATAACGACGGTGTAGTTTTGTGCATGAGATGATAATGTTGTGTTCTTGGTGGGGTGAATTATGGGTGAGAAAGAGATGGAGGTACAAGAATGGAGGAATGGAGGTACAAGAATGGTTAGGGGCTTGTTTTATTTTTAATAACTCTTTTGTGTGAGTGTGTGTGTTGCTTGATGTGTTCAAGACTTAGTTTCCCAAATTTTCTTTATGGTTTTATATATCTGAATGAATCACTTAACTTTAGTTGTTGTCAAACTGAACTGGTGTGATGGCGCGAGTTCCTTAAGGGATGGGGAATGATTACTTAGTTGAAATTTTGGAGTACTTGCGACCGTTGACACGTTTCGGTTTCCATTTTCCCCCCCTCCTAATTGCTGAAGATTTTATTTTGTATGCTCTGATATCATGATCGGGGCTTGATGGCCGAGTGTCTAGTGCTCTGACGCTCGATGCTTACAGGTTTCGGTTCGCATGGATGTTTGTAATGGTTAGGAATGGTTAAACGGTGCCACTTTGATAGTGTCAAAAGAATGGGTGGAATTTTTTCTTTTTCTTTTTGTTTGAATAACGCCGGTGTAGTTTTGTGCATGAGATGATAATGTTGTGTTCTTGGTGGGGTGAATTAGGGATAAGAAAGAGATGGAGGTGAATCAAGAACCAAGTGTATTGGTCGAGGGCTTGTTTTATTTTTTAATAACTCTTTTTTTTGTGTTTGTTTGACTTGCTTGCTGTGTTCAGGACACAGTTTCCCAAATTTTCTTTATGGTTTTATATGGGTTTTTTTTCTAATGCGGCTGACATTGCAGAGATAGTTAATTTTATGCCATAAGCAAGGGCTGCACCGTTGTTACTCATTTAGCACTACACTGGGGGCACGTGTAGCTTGCAGATAGGCTACGGACAACAAGATATGCTACGTACCGAGCGGAAGAGTGCTAGCCACTCAGCCATCAGGCCCTTTTATGGTTTTACATAAGTCTGGAGGTTTTTTATGGTTTTAAATATCTGAAAATTTTAACAAGGACTTAAGTTCAGTTGCTGTCAAATTGTACTGGTGTGATTGTGTAAGATCCTCAAGAGATGGAAAAGAGGACATCTAATTGAAATTTTGGGATACTTTTGACCGTTGACACTTGCCGGTTTCGTTTTTTTCGCCCTCCTAATTGCTCCAGGGTTTATTTTGGATGCTTTTATATCTTAATTAGAGCCTGATGGCCGAGAGTCTAGCTCTCTTGTTCTAGGGGCCACAAGTTTTTGGGTTCGAATTATACTCACACTTGTGAAAGAAGTTTATTTTAATAACTCGTTTGTGTGTGTGTTTGACTTGCTTGCTAGGACAGAGTTTCCAAAATTTTCTTTATGGTTTTATCTATATGCAAATTTTAACAACCATTTAAGTTCAGTTGTTGTCAAACTGAACTGGCGTGATTATGCGAGATCTTCAAGGAATGGGAAAGGGGTTAAAATTTTGGTGTATTTGTGACTATTGGCGCGTTTCGGTGTCTTTTTTTCCTCCTAATTGCAGCAGCCTGATGGTCAATTGCCTAGCACTCTGGCCTTTGGTGCTTCAGATTTGAATCCTCGCGGTGGCATGGATGCTTGTGAATGGTTCGGAATCCACGTTAAACTGTCCACCCCGGTCTAATTAGCTTAAAGTGAGCTAGAAAATTACCCTAGATCGACAAAAAAAAAAGCACTCTTAATTGCTCCAGGTTTTATTTTGGATGCTCTGACATCGCAATTAATAAACCGTTTTTATATACTTTTGATTTGTTAATTAATTTAATCTCTACAATATTGTCAGTTTAATATTTAAATTGTTTATACGGCAATTTGCAATGTTAATTTGCTATAATCTTTTTAAAAGAATGTTTTTTTTTAAATTTACATTTGATGACTGAGATTTGCACACTAAAATAATGAGTATTTTTTTGAAAATGTTTTATCAACTGTGGCCTATATATTAATTATAATTATTTAAAATTTTAAAAGGTTTCACGAGCTGTCAAATTTTTTTAAACAAACCGTCATACAAGATAACCTAAAAAAAGTTAATTGTACATCTTTTTAAAACACCCAAACTTAAAAACAATTATTTCTAGCTGTTTGTTCTGTAACACAATACACAAAAAATTAGTAATTTGTAGTATGTACATATAATTTTGTTGTTTCTTATCCTACTTGGTTGAAAGCAACATCTAGACCAAGTCCATGAACCCGTGTGTCCTAAACCGACGAGTCATGTTAAAAGGTAAAAAAAAATGTAGTTTCTTTTTGTCCTTGACCTTGAGGCACAAAGACATGGACCACAGAAAAGAAGATATCTGACTTTATTAACTTAAAATCTGACTTTATTGACATTATATTAAGGTTGGGTTCAAAAATATTATAACGACCATATCTGACATTAACACATTTATTGGTTTATTTTGTTTTAAAAAAAAACAGGTTGAGTTTTATTATTTTTTATTTTTACGAATTTATTAAGCTAATGATTATTAAAATATCTTTTGTTAACTTATCTTTGATTATTATATTAACTTTTGTTAACACTAACATCAAGGTAAAAGCTATTAAAAGATAAAATCTCGGAAAGCTATCTCCATCCTAAAAGCTATGATGCGTGTCCATTTTGTTAAAATAAATAATTATTTAATTATGTACATCTACACATTATGAAGAAGCATCTTCTGAGTTAAAGGGGAAAAAAATAAGTTAACGTTAACTCGTTGTTACGTTATCGCTCCTCAACCGAGTTCCAAAAAATGCATTGGCTGTCTGTTGCGCCACCAAGGACTTTGAGCGAATTTTTTCAACTGTGGCCTGGCTGTTGGCCAAACAAAACTTTTGAATGGGCTGAGCGAGCGTATTGTGTGTGTCTCAACCTTTTATGTGGTGCAGGAATCTGTGGCTGATTTTGTTTAAAGGATCCCACGAGGATGAAGTAACCGACCTCATTTAAAAAAAGCATCTTTGCAGGTACTGGTATAGTCCTGATTCAAAGTTAAATGTATCATTCTAAAAGCCACTGGATATTGTAAATTGTTGGAACGCATTCATTTACTAGTATTCATTATTACTAGATTTCATACAAAAATCTAATCATTCTTTAAAATACTTGTTTAAGATCTTTGAATAGATTTGTGAAGGGAAAAAAAATTTCTAACTGAATATTTCCAATTTCGACAAATTTCTAATTATTAGCCTTTTAAAAATTATTGCCTGGAATGTAATCTTATTAATCTTTACCCTAAAAAGCGTTTATTTACCTAAAAAAATTGTTTCTAATTGAATTCAAATCATTCTTTAAAATTTTTATTTAAGATCTTTGAATAGATTTACGACTATGAAGAAAAAAAAAAAGAAAAATTCAGATAAATTTCAAATAAAAATTCAAATAAAGGTCTGTAATTTCTAATTTAATATTTCCAATTTCGACGAATTTTTAATTGTTAACAATTTAAAAATAATTGTCTGGAATGTAACCTTATTAACATTTGAAAAATAACATAGCTTAATAAAATGCGTTTATTTACCAAACAAAAAGTAGTTTCTAATTGAATTCAAATCATAATTTCGACAAATTTTTGATTATTAACATTTTAAAAATAATTGCCCTGAATGTAACCTTATTAACCGTAAATTTTAGCCTTTTCACAATAACATAGCCCTATAAAAAGTTTTTATTTACCGAACAAAAAATAGTTTCTAATTGAATTCAAATCATTCTTTAAAATTTTTCCTTAAGATCTTTGAATAGATTTATGAAGGGGAAAAAAAGAAATTCAAATAAAGGTATTTGATTTCCAACTTAATATTTCAAATTTCGACAACTTATTAATTATTAACATTTTAAAAATAATTGCCTAGAATGCAACCTTATTAACTTTTAACCTTTTAAAAATAACAGCTTTATAAAAAGCGTTTATTTACGTAACAAAAAAAAAAAAAAATAGTTTCTAATTGAATTCAAATCACTCTTTAAAATGTTTACTTAAGACCTTTGAATAAATTGTAAAAAAAAAAAAAAAAAAAAAAAAAAATATTCAAATAAAGGTCTATAATTTCCAAACTTAATATTTCTTTTCTTTTCAATTCACGTTCTTTTAAAATCTAAAATTTCCAAGAATCTTAACAGAGAAAGCAAAAAAGAATGATTGATTATTGGTTCGGACCCATCAATCATGAATTCCATCAATCTTCTATTTTTCATCAAGACTTGTTTTGTGAAAGTCATGAATAAGTGAATGCGTTTTTCAAAAAAAATATAATCACAATATTTTTCTTTTGTTTCAAAACTTATACTTAATTTTCTCTCATTGTGCTGCTATAGGCTAGATAAAAATCGTCTCTTTTTTCATAATTTTATTATTTTACTGGGAAAAATCTTGTCGTAATTATATGTATTTTAAATTTTGTAAGCTTTTATTGATGATTTTTCAAGTGGCTGAACGTTAAATCTATTCTGAATAATACGTGATGCCCATTTTAAAATAAACAATAAATAGAAATCATTTGTTATCTGATTGAAATTTTTGTTTAAATAAAATCTTCTAAGTGAGGAACTTTTTTTTAAATAACTATATAATCAAATTATTTATTTGATCACTCACAAAAGACCGTAAAATTTTTTTGGGAAAAAAAATTATTGCTAAATTTCGTTATTTTTTTAAAGTTGCTATTATTTTACAGATAATTGAGTTTATAATTTTTTTTATACTGTTGGATTAAAAAATATATTTATTCTTTACCAACAAAAATATTTTTAAAAAAACCATTTTTTGTTTTTAATGTGTGTTAAAATCATAAATTTGTGAAAATTTGCTATATTATATATATATTCTCCTATACAAATTTTCATTTCTTAGCAAATTTTTTAAATTTGCGTTTGAGGCCCAAAATGGAATTGACGGATCCTTTTGAAATTCTAACATCAACAGCAAGGTCTCTAATTGTAAATCGACGGTTTGCAAGCACCAAATCTTTAATTTTTTGGACGTGAGCTTCGTCGATTGAGGTGGATGGTCGACCAGAGGGCTCTTCATCTTCAACTCATTTTTTGCCTTCTTTGAACTGTTTATATCCCTTCTAAACATTTATTTCCGATATAGGAATGCTCACCGAATGCCTTCTGCAACATTGTAAACGTTTCCGCAAACAAAATTGAATGCAAGTTCTTTGCTCAATGAATTCAGACATTTCAAAAATCGCCGGAATCCGTTTTAGCGTCTCACAAAACCAAGCGTAACTCAAACACTAATGAATATTTCGACGTCAAATTTCACACAAATGTCAAGGATAGTGCTAGCAACCTAAAAAAGAAAATTGAACTTCCATAAGGAATTTTAAATTGAAAATTGATCTTACTTTTTGGACACAGTAGTATAAATCTTGTCACTGAGTTACGTCTGTCTCATACGGTAGCAAAGTCATATTCTTTGCCTTTTATTTCAAACTTCATTTAAGCTGTTTGGATACTGTTTTTAAGTCTTAAATCTTAAAACAAAGGATATTGAAACTCTTACTTTTTTCATTAATGCAAATCCTACTTCAAGCTCCATTTAAGTTATTTGGATAATGTTTTCAAGTAATTAAACAACATTGTTTTTAAATCTTAACAATGGACGTTGGAACTCTTTCTATTTTTTGGTAATGCGAATCCTATTTCAAACTTCATGTCAGCTGTTTGGATACTGTTTTTAATTCTTAAATCTTAAAAAAAGACATTGGAACCCTTTTTCAACAAATCCTACTTCAAACTTCATTATTAAATCTTAACAAAGGTTGTTTAAATAATATTTTTAAGTCTTAAATCTCAACAAAGGATGTTTAAATAATGTTTTTAAGTCTTAATATAATGTTTGGGATAATGTGGGTAATGCTTTTAAGTCTTAAATCTCAACAAAGGATGTTTAAATAATGTTTTTAAGTCTTAATATAATGTTTGGGATAATGTGGGTAATGCTTTTAAGTCTTAAATCTCAACAAAGGATGTTTAAATAATGTTTTTAAGTCTTAATATAATGTTTGGGATAATGTGGGTAATGCTTTTAAGTCTTAAATCTCAACAAAGGATGTTTAAATAATGTTTTTAAGTCTTAATATAATGTTTGGGATAATGTGGGTAATGCTTTTAAGTCTTAAATCTTAACAAAGGATATTGGAACTATTTCATTTTTGTTAATACAAATCCTACTGCTTAACCATTTGGGGAGTTCTCTTTAAATTGTCCCAGATACCCAATTTATGCCGAGCAAACTTGTCCAAATGGCTTTGTTTACAAGCGTCCTTTCATTCATCCGTCAGCGCCGCGCCCCAAACAAAGCAACGAACTGTTTGACGAAGTGCGCACCTGAGTGAAGCTTCGCAGGATCGGGGGAGGGGGGGGTCTGACGCAACGGTGCTTGTGTCAACAAAGACCACGTGGTGCGTCTCTCCTCGGTGTTGTGGGCGGACACCGGAAGGCAGGCAGAGGTAGGACGAATGGGAGGGAAGAGTTAGAGCTGGCCATTTTTTCGAATAGAGTTGGAGGTCTAAGAATTTTCGAAATTTCTTTTTCGTTTGGAAACTTTGTTGTGTAATTCAATGATTTTGAATCAAAGTTAATTAATTTTTTTGTGTGTATAATGAGTTTTTACAAGTATACTAGCGGATATGATTCGGTGTTGCCTAGCTACTAAATAAAATAAAATATATTTTTTCTTTTAGTAAATTCTATTAGGAAATGGTGGTGAAATTGTCGTTTGGAAAATTGTGAAAGAAAAATTATTCTGAATTAAAATAGAAAGAATTTAGGTAATTAGTAAAATATAAATAAACCTATATATAACGCGGAATTCGAAATATATATATATATATATATATATATAACTAGCTCCTTGGTACTAAAGTCCATATTGGACCACGGCTGCCTGTCCTCTGGCAGATTCTGAAACAGGAGATGTTCACATTTTACGGGGCAGGTTTGTCAGTCCTGCCTCCAACAGTCATATTAGGCCAGGGCCTAAATAAGTGGAAGTAATTTAAAGTGAATTCCGAACCACTACAAACATTTTTAGCACCGCCGAGACTCGAAGCCTGCCACACAGATCGCTAGTCGCTCGGACATTTGGCCTTTCTATATTTATAGTAAGGCTTAGGTTTTAAGTCAGATTTTTTTGGTTAAAAGATTATATTATATATTTTTATTGTGAAAATTTGGAAAAAATTATATACATATGTAAATAGATATATTGATGTTATCATAAAATATTTCGCGCTTAAATATATGAAATATAACACTTAAATTCTTAACTTATTCCTTATTGCTTGTTAATTTATTTTTCCTTATATTTTTAATATACATATATAAATGAAATAGTAATTATATAATAGAATAATTTCAAGGGTTTTTAAATATTATTTTCTTATCTTTTGTACTGCTTTAACACGATAAATATATACGGCCAGCAGACTTCAGAAATCAAAAATTTCACCCTTGTCTTGAAAAGCCACCTTCTTCATTCACACACACACACACAACAAAAACCAACTAGCCATTTGAAATTCAAGTTTAATTTTACTTTATTAAGAATTTTATTTAATGGAACTGTTTTATTTAATAGTATTTTACGAACTCTTGATCTCAAAACAGGTTGATTTATCGATTCTTTAATGTGAGGGAGAAAAAAAAAGGGGAAAAAAAAAAAAAAAAAATAGACAGCTCTCGTGTCTCGTGGCTGTCATTTTTGTTGGTTAGGTTTACAAATACTCACTCACACGCAAATGTGGGGAACAATGCGATATTAGGTTCAAGGACGCTGACTTGGTGGACAAATTTCCGATTCTTGGTTCTCTTATCTGTGGATATCAGTTTAATCAGTTGTAAATTTAGC
This sequence comes from Caerostris darwini, assembly GCA_021605075.1. Taxonomy (NCBI): domain Eukaryota; kingdom Metazoa; phylum Arthropoda; class Arachnida; order Araneae; family Araneidae; genus Caerostris; species Caerostris darwini. The sequence goes on from BPLQ01007847.1 coordinate 39,521, forward strand.
TGCTTCAAGGAAAACATCTCGGCATTTGTGATAAATTAAGTTGATACATTACCGTGGATAATGATACATTGAATGCTTTTCCATTTAAACGCGTTTGTGCTACTTGAAAAATTACTTAAAAGGAATTCCTATTTATTTTAATTTAGTTATCTCATAAAATTGCTATTAAATCAACTTATTTTAAAAGATTAGGATTAACCATTTTTTTAATACAAGCAATTTTCATAAATATGCTTGCAATGCTGATGTAATAAGTCATGCTTATATGGACGTTTATAGAGAAATATAGTATTGTTTGATTGTGAATTAGCACATTGATATTGGTAATGGATTCTAATTTAGCTGCTTCAAGGAAAACATCTCGAGATTTGTGATAAATTAAGTTGATACATTACCGTGGATAATGATACATTGAATGTTTTCCATTTAAACACGTTTGTGCTACTTGAAAAAACAGTCTGAAAGGAATTCCTATTTATTTTAATTTAGTATCTCGTAAAAATGCTAATAGGTAAACTTATTTTAAACGATTATGATTAACCATTTTTTAATACAAGCAATTTTCGTAAACATGCTTTTGAAGTCCAGTATTTTCGTAAACAAGTACTGGACTTCTCTATAAACATCCATATAAGCATGATATAATAAATCATGTTTATATGGATATTTATAGAGAAGTCCAGTATTTGTTGATTGTGGATTTGCACATTGATATTGATAATGGATTCTAATGTATCTTCTTATAATGAAATGCAGTGTTTGCCAATTTTTGGCAAGTTAAATTGTATATAAATGGATTAACTATGAAATAAAAAAAATTTACCCTTTTAGAATAAAATTACGGACATATCGCAAAAGTTTTTACAAGCATTAATATGGCTTTTTCATTTGAAAGTTCTGCAAGTTTAAATTTGGGGATAAAAAATGTGTTAAAACATATATCCAATTACAAATATCATTATCTCTAAATCTATATTTAGAGAATAATGATTACAATCATTGATATACAATAGCATCAATATTTTTTCTAGTTTTCACCAAAACGTTTCAGTTTATTCAAGAGTAAATAATAAAATTAAAACCTGAAATAACTCAAAACCCCTAACTATCCAAACTTTTAACCTTTAGTATATATATAACTTAACTATCCAACTATCTAAACTGTTAATTCTTTGCTAATTTCTGAAATAGCTCAAAAACTCTAACTATTGTAATTTTAACTAACTATTAATTCTTTGCTAATTTCTGAAATAGCTCAAAAACCCTAACTATTCCAACTGTTAACCTTTAATCTATATATAACCTAACTATCCAAATATCTAAACTGTTAATTCTTTTCTAATTTCTCAAATAGCTCAAATCCCCTAACTATCCGAACTGTTAATTCTTTGCGAATTTCACATATTTTAAAGCTGAGGATTATGAAATATGTAACAATTTATGAATTCGTATTTTTATAATCCATGCTGGCTTAAATGAAACTTTATCAAATTTCCTTTAAGTGAGAAATTTCATCAAAATTGTCATGTATGAACGTGTAATTGTTTTGGTATCAGTTTTATGGCATTCACAAAAATGAGTGGGAAGAAAAAATTTTTTTTTCTAAATAATGATTTATATCTTTAAAAGTGTTTATTTCAAATAAATGTTTATGAAAGCTAATTAAACCATTATATATTGGAACTTCGTTGACCTTAAATAATGATTTATATTTTTAAAGGTATTTATCTGAAATAACTCCTTTGCTGCATGATTTTGATTATATGTTAAAATTTACATGAAATATGTGTTGCTAAAACTAACGATTTGCCAGTATTAAGTCATGTGCTTTGTAGTTCATTTTGAATTGTGCGACTTTCAAAATGGTTAACAATTAATTATTTTCAAAATGTTAACAATTAAGATTACTTCTTCAATTTTTTTCAAAATAATGTTTATTTGAAATAAACACTCATCTGCTGCGTGATTTCGACTATGTGTTAAAATTTGCATGAAATATATGTTGCTAAAACTAGCGATTTGCCAGTATCAAGTCACATACTCTGTAGTTCATTTTGAATTGTCTGACTTTCAAAATGTTAACAATTAAGATTACTGTTCCAATTTGTTTTCAAAATAATGTCTAAGGACCAGCTATGTTTATGAAAGTTAATTAAAGCTACTATATATTGGAACTTCGTTGACGAAATATGTTCGTCAATAGTATTAATTTTAATCTTTTGAATTTAAAATTACTTTAAAAAATACATAATCCTTATTTCGATGGTCACAATTCTGATTCTTTCGATGAATTCCATAAGGACATATTTAAATAAATAGTAAAGAAAAAACCTTTTCGAAAAGATTGATGTTTTTTCCCCACTTAAGACTGGGTTTCCATGTCTTCCGAATATGCTCAGCTGGGCAATAAGCGATCGTATCAGCCCAGCCACAAAGACAAGAGTTGAGACACAGACGTGGCCAATAATTTCCCTCCACGCCGCATAATCCCGAAGTTCCATCTTTATTAAAGCTGCCATTTCATGTTTTGCGGCCTAAATTATCTCGCGGCATGTCAGCTGATTCTGGGAATGCGTCGATTCACAGAAATTTCCTCTCTCTTTCTCGTGGTCGCCATGAAAAATGAATGCCGCAAGGATTCGTAAATGCTCACATTCTGAAGGTTCGTATGGTGGCAAGCCTCTAAAAAAAATGGAGATTCTTTTTAACAAAAATGGTGATGATATATGTGTTTTGATTTTTTTTTAACGAAATGTTCTTGAATAGAATAATCTTTATCTTGTGTTTCTAAGTAAAAATATTTTTTTTTATATATAATCAGTAATTACTTTTCAATCAATACACTTTCTTCCATTTCTACATTTGACTTAAGCCTATTGACCAATTAGCTATATTTATTCTTATGAATCTATTATTTCTATGAATCTAATACTGGTCCCTGCCCAACTCATGTAATGCGCAGCTAGTATGCTGGAATCCACAAGTTCGAATCCGCTGATGGCATATATTGCAACAGCTATTTTCAGAAACGATTGAGGTTGAGATTATGGCAGTTTGCCCAATTATCTGGCATCTTAATGGGATTTTTCTAGGTTTGTACCTATTCTACACGGTAGCAAGGGAGCAAATGCAAGGTAATTATCCTTGAAAGATTTGCCAGACAACATAACTACCAACTCTACCCATCTGGTGATATATTTATGCCTTACATAGATGTGTGGCATGCATACATTGGTACAGAAGATCCGTGAGGTGTAAAAGTTGTTGGTTCTTGTGCCCCCGTAATTTAGAACATAGCATGTGTGGCATACATACAATGGTACAGAAGATCCTCGAGGTGTAAAAGTTGTTGGTTCTTGTACCGTCGCAATTTAGAACATTGTGTTTCATACATACATTACTACAGAAGATCTGTGAGGTGTAAAAGTTGTTGGTTCTTGTGCCACCGCAATTTAGAACATAGCATGTGTGGCATACATACATTGGTACAGAAGATCTACGATTTATAAAAATTTCTGTACCACCGCAATTTAGAACATTCAATTCATGTGGCATACATGAATTGAAGCAGAATATCCACGAGGTGTAAAATTGCCAGTTCTTGTACCACCGCAATGTAGAACACAGTATTTGTAGCATACATACACTGGTGCAGAAGATCCACGAGGTATAAAAATTGTTGGTTCTTGTACCACAGCAATTTAGAACAAACATCCCCAAGATGGTATTTGAGGTTTTTACACCCTTTTCTTAATTTCAAAGCAACCAGCATTTCTTCATGGTTTTTACACAATGGTGCATACCGTAAATCTTATGTTCCATTTCATATATGCGACGGATATGGTAGTGGATATGAATATGGATATATGGATATTGTATAAAAATTGTTTGTCCTTGTACCACCGCAATTTTGAACGAACATCCCCAAGATGACATTTGGAGTTTTTGCACCCTTTTCAAAGCAACCAGCATTTCTTTATAGTTTTTACACAATGGTGCATACCGTGGATCTCGTGTACTTTTGTATGAATACGACGGATATGGTTGCCAAATGATATGTACGCCTCAAACAATCTGTTAGTTTCCAGCTTAGGATTTATTATGCTCATTCTCTGCATAAACAAGAGAAATTTTAATATTGCGGAAGCATAGCGTGCTTAAGCATCGGGTTACTTCAGACTTACGTAATTTTGAACTGATAAGTCTCAAAAACCTAACATTTATAAATTTAACCGGCGTAACTTTTGTTAATTATTAGGCTTACAACCTTTTAAAATGAATATACTTCTTTAAATTAAATTGGACCCTTTTTATGCTTAATTTAGAAATTTGTTTATAACATTAACAATACAATATGACTAGTTATCGATATAATTTGATTTTCTTTTGAGTTTTTGTAAGAACTATAGTTATCATGTATAGATGTTAAATGTCTCTTTGTAACTAATTAAAAAAAAGTGATAAAAGTTGTTAAAAAAGGGTTTATTTATTTATTATTTTTAAAACCATATTTTTAAATCGGTTCAATTCTTCTATAATTTATGGTTGCGTTTATGTTAGTAAAATAGAACTATGGATTTAAAAAAAAAAATGTTAAAAATGAGAAAAATATTGAGTTAAGTGGAACTGTTTATGTCGATGATTTTAAAAATTGATATATTTTCAAAATGAAACTGATATCAGTCCGATTCAATAGAGTATTATGAGATTAAAAAGGATTTTCTCTTACAGAAATTCACGATGAATCTTATACCGTACTATTTTATATCTTTGTCCATGTAACTAATATAGAAGAACTATACGTTTATTGTAAAGTGAACTAACTGTGCTTTAAAATAATTAACATGTTATTTTATTGTCAGCCATTTAAGATAATGTAAATCTCAATCATTTTTAAATGATCATGAATGACTAGAAGCTGGAACTTCGTTTACCAAATTTTCACGTCACAAATAGTGAATTTAGTTATGTAAAGAATAAACTTATTCTTTGTGGACTTTTCTATACTGTAGAATCTCTTTTATACTAAATAAAGAATATACCAAATTGTTTACTCACACTGAAAATGATTGCATTTCAATTCACATTGAATTTACGAATTAAGAAGATAACATTTAAACTATTTTAGAATGAAAAATAAGGCTAAAGTTCTGCTATTTGAAATACAATTAATGTTAGTAAATTACTAATTATCATTTAAGAGAAATAATTGCTAAAAGATGTATTGACTTTTACTAAAAAAATTTTTGAATCGAATTACGTAAGATCTTGGTCTATTCTTCTCTATAGATTTATCCTTTGTGGATTTTTCAATACTGTAAATTGTCTTTTCTTGTAAATAAAGAGCTTACTAAATTCTTTAATCACATTGAAATTTTCTACTTAATTCACATTGAATGAATAATGAATTAAGGGAACAACAGTATACGATGTTAAGAGGAAATTTAGTGCCATAGTTCTCCTGCCCTTTAAAAAGTTTAATGACGATAAGCCATTGATTATCATTGAAGGAAGATAATTAGTCTTTGGATAAGAATGTACTTATATTCTTTGTGGGTTTTTGTATACGGTAAATTATCTTTTCTTGAAAATAAAGAATGAACAAAATTCTTTACTCACGTTGAAAATGATTACTACTTTAGTTTACTCTGAATGACGAATTAAGGAATGTGAAGGAAGGAGAGAAGCCTTATGAAACTTGTCTAAGATAAAATTTAATGTCATATTTTTTAAAGTTTAAAAATGGTAATTCATTAACTATGATTTAAGAATAATTCGTTTATTACCATTACCTCCTTAAAACCAAAGAATCTTAAAGAAATAGCAAATTGGAATATTGCACAGATCACACGAAAAGATCAAGATATCCGTTACTGAACTCTACTATTTGACGAATTAAGTGAGAGCATTACACGATAAAATTCAGTGCCACATTTCTCCTGCCATATAAAAACAAAATTAATGGTGATAAATCATTAATTATCATTGAAGAAAGATAGTTACCTCCTTAAAATCAAAGGACTTAAAAACAATGAACCTTAAAAAAAAGCAAATTGCGGTAAGGGACAGACTTTGAAAAGATCAAGATGTCCGTTACTGAACTCTACTATTTGACGAATTAAATGAGAGTATTACACGATAAAATTCAGTGCCACATAAAAAAAATGTAACGGCGATAAATCATTAATTATCATTTAAGAAAGATAATTACCTACTTAAAAACAAAGAACCTTAAAAAAAAAAAAAGAAGAAGACCCAAATTGCAAAATTGCTCAGAGCCACACGTAAAGAGGAAGATACACATTTTAGTAACTGACTCTGCCACAAAGTTCTCTCAATGGGCCTCTAGTTAGCAGTTTTCGCAAAGTAGAAGCAACAACTGCATTCATTCGAGTTCTATTCCCCCTCCACCCACCACCCCACTTCCACCCTTTCTGCCTCCTTTCATCGGAGCGCCGCCGACTTGCTTTTTTCCTTCAATGAGAGTGACCCTCAGCGAAAGAATGGCCGTTTGCGTCACTTGTCCTCCCACACTTCGCGCCGCTTCTTCCTATGCTGCACACACTCCGCCCGATCGGCAACCCAATCTTCGCCTTTTTTTCCCAATCAATAGATGGATCGCCTTCACCCCCAACCTCAGTGGTCCCGCCTTTTGTTGTTGTTGATGTGGAATTACAGAATAGCAAATTAATTCCGTCGTTGTTGTGTTTTTTTATCATCGGCATATTGAGTCGTTTTTCAACTTGTCGTTCGTTCCTTCTCATGGCAATCGTCCTGCCATTGCGATTATCAGCAGAGTTGTTCTTTCTCTCTGGGTAAGTGGTTAATTTTCTTTTCTTTTTTTTTTTTTTTTTTTTTTTTCACCTTCTGTTGTCGTTTGGCCATTTTTGTATCTTCTCTCGGCTTCAGTTGTAGAATCGTGCTTTTTTAAATTGTCGTCGGTTCCTCAACGTCAGTTCCGCCTTGTGTTGTTCTTGATGTTGTTACGGAACTGCAGAATAGTAAATTAATTTTGTCGTTGTTGTTGTGTTGTTTTTTATCATCGGCATATTGAGTCGTTTTTCAACTTGTCATTCGTTCCTTCTCATGGAAATTGCCCTGCCATTGCGATTATCAGCAGAGCTGTTCTGTCTCCCTGGATAAGTGGTTAAATTTCCTTTTCTTTTCTTTATTCAACTCCTTCTATTAGCTCACACTCTCCCTATATATATATCTTGTTCAAATTTTCAATCGTTCATAAAATACTTTTTATTCATCCACTCAAGTTCAAGTACATTTTTTTAAAACTTGTAGTGGATGACACTGGATGTTAATACAGTTTTTTCAAATATTAATTCAGTAGTTAAATGTAATTAATTAATTTTAGTTTGTTTTAGATTTAAGTTGCATATATCTACCAATAGATGGCGCCCGATAAACTTAAAAAAATGAATAAAAATTATTTATAAAGGACTTTTTGAAATATAGTGAAAAAAAAGTAGGAATTGATTTTACATTTTTTTTTTTTTATATTGTTTCACTTTCTTTTGTCATTTGCCATTTTTTATCTTCTCTCGGCTTCAGTTGTAGAATCGTGCTTTTTTAAATTGTCGTCGGATCCTCAACGTCAGTTCCGCCTTGTGTTGTTGTTGATGTTGTTGCGGAACTGCAGAATAGTAAATTAATTTTGTCGTTGTTGTTGTTTTTTTTTTTTATCATCGGCATATTGAGTCGTTTTTCAACTTGGTCGTCCGTTCCTTCTCATGGCAATCGTCCTGCCATTGCGATTATCAGCAGAGCTGTTCTCTCTCCCGCGGGTAAGTGGCTAATTTTCTGTTCTTTTTTTCTTTTCCTTTTCTGTTGTCATTTGCCATTATTTTTTCCCCTACTTTTTTTCCTTCTCTCGGCTTCAGTTGTAGAATCGTGCCTTTTTAAAATTGTCACGTGTTCTTTTGTCAATGTGTTGGGCAGATGTTGGGGTTTGAATTTGAAACTGTTCGGATTTTAAATTGTCTGCAATATTTTTCATTCTCTTAATTTATTATTTTGTTTACACCGTTGGCAGCTGCGCGTTATTCATTTACTGCCAACAGAGAAATGGACGTTTGTTCTTTCCAGTTCAGTTTTTATGAAATCAATTCATCGATCATGATATATGAAGTCAGAATCATATTTTCGCAAAATCAGTCATTATTGATTTCATAATTATTCAACCATATATCAGTTGATATAAAAGTAGATGAATTAAGATATGATTTTTTTTTACGTAAGATCACTTTGTATTGTCATGTCCACACTGTAAAATGGACATGACAATATACTTTGTCTTTTCCTTCTAATAATAAGTAAAAACATGCACTTTCTATAATTCCTCTTTCAAATACAAACAATGGGCCAAACTGGTATGACTTCAAAAGTTAATTTCATTATTAGTTTCATATTTATTCATCCATATTTATTATGATAAAAGCAGACGAACCAAGATCTCGACTTTTTTTTACTTAAGATCACTTTGTAAATGCCATGTCCATACTGTAGCAATGATCAAATTGCTCAATTATTTTGGGGAAAATAAGCATTTATGTGAACAATTTTACTGTCTATTTGAAAGGGATAAACAATTAATTATTCTTCGTTTTTTTCTCTTAATAATAGATAAAAGCATGCCCTTTCTATAATTCCTCTTCCAAATACAAACAATAGGTCAAACTGGTATGAGTTCAAAGTTAATTTAATTATTAGTTTCATATTTATTCACTCATATTGATTGATGAAAGCAGATGAATCAAGATCTCGTGTGAATCGGAATCGGTACGATTCATCGGAGTTCCTTGGTCGCCAAGCGACCAAACCTCCTATTAGCAAGAAATAATTAAACAGTGGTAGTCGGTCACTGCCCATTGATAACGAAAAACAATTTGCACGATATATAGAAAAAGTGAAAATATAAAAGAAAACATATACAAGAAAATACAAAGCACAACTACTAAAAAAAAAAAAAAAAAAAAAAAGAGAAAAAGACCGGAGAGAACCTAAAGCCGAAGCACAACATAGCACCCACGCAGGAGTATTTAAAAGAACAAACAAAAATATACGCGGAGCGCGAACTTAACCTGAAGTTACCAGGACCATAGAAAAATGCAAGAGAAGAAATGCAGTCTACTGATTGATGTTTATAACACATCTAGGTCTTTTACGAGACGAGTGCAGAGAAATATCATATTCAAATTGATTTAATGCTTGGATGACAGAGTTACTAGATCTATTGAGTGATGAATAAAAGTTTTTTGCAATTTTAGCCACATATTCCCTAAAGCTAGGCATGGAAAGTGCATATTTAATTTCGGCGTTTCTAAAATACCATGGGGCATCAACAATCATGCGGATAACCTTGTTTTCAAGCCGTTCTAAAATAATAAAATTGCTTTTGGCCCCAGACTGGACTCGCATATGCTATTATCGGACGAAGATAAGCTAAATAGATTAGTGTTTTTAGTTCAATTGTTAGTTTAGAATGTCTGCCATGACAGAGTAAAATTTACGCAAAACATTATTAAATTTATCGCGCCAGTAGTTAATATGAGCCTTAAATGTTAGTCTTCTATCAAAAATTACACCCAAATACTTAGCTTCTTTAGACCAGGAAATGTTAGTATTAAAAATAGTTATGTTAGGAGGATTATAGACTTTTTTTCTGGTAAATAGCACTACTTCAGTTTTCGCGACATTGAGTTTAATTTTCCATTTTTCTAGCCATGATTCAAGAGTGTTGATGTAGTTTTGTAAGTTTACCTGGATGATGTGTAAATACCTTCCCTGTGTAATAATTGCTGTATCATCAGCGTAGAGTGTCAATTTAATTCTGTGGTCTTGTGGAATGTCATTAGTGAAAACATTGTACAGGAAGGGCCCCAAGATCGATCCCTGAGGAACACCCGCGAGAATCTTGCAGTTTTTAGAATCAGTATTGTTAATAGAAACGATAAAACTTCGATCAGAAAGATAGTTGTAGATAATTTTGATAATGTATGGAGAGTAATTATAGTTAATCATCTTATAAATTAGCCCCTTTATCCAAACCCGATCAAAGGCTTTCGCCACATCGAGGAAAATTACTGCAGTGTCCTGCTTCCATGAAAATCCTTCATTGATGGTTTCAGAGAGGTTGTACAGTTGGTACGTGGTATCAAGATCTCGTCTTTTATACTTAAGATTACTTTATAATGCCATGTCCATATTATAACAACGATCAAATACTTAATTATTTGGGGAAAATAAAATATTTATGTGAAGATTTTTACTATCTATTTGAAAGGGACAAACAGCTTATTATTTTTTATTTCGTCTTTTCCGCCTATCATAAACATACATTTTCGTCCAAAGCATGACACTTTCGTCTATGATTCCTTTCGTATGCAAACAATAGACCAAACTCGCATGTACTCCAAAATGTTTTGCCATAAACGAGTTACTGGAGCAAAACTAATGTCTCCATTTTTGAAAGATAGACGAGTGATTTATCTAAACAGTTTTGGATGTGTACATATTTTATGTCCTAATTGTTTTTTAAAACAGTTGTTCCTTTAATGGTTTGTTTATTTACGTTTTGTCAAACAATTATACTGTAATGATTTTCACAAAATCATTAAAACAATACTTCTCAATACATACTGACCAATGGTTTAAAGAATTGGAAAGTTTTAAGAAATAAACATGATTTGTCACAAAACTTCTTATGGATTTAAAATATGATAAATTTTTAAAAATTTATTCCTTCGGTTTTAATCAAATAAACAATTTTTTTTTTAGTTAACTCGACAGAAAAAAAAAAGAAAAAAATGTAATCTGATAGACCGATATGCAGGTTACCCAAAAATTTAGAATTTAATGTAACAAACTGGAGAACAACCATTTTAAAAAATTGAAAAAACAATGAAATTCCAAACGATTTTCTTTTCTTAAAAAAATCTCGTTTTCATTTTGAAATAAAATTGTTCTTTGCTTTCACCAGACGATCTTTTAGGACAATTTTACATTATTTAATTATATAACTATGTAATTATTAGCTTGACAGAAAAAAAAAAAAAAAAAAAAAATAGAAAAATAGATATATAATCTGCTGGGCCGATATACAGGTTGTCTATAAAATTTAGAATTGAATGTAAGAACAAAATGCATAACAGCAATCATAGTAAATAAAAAAATTCTATAGAATACCAAACGATTTACTTTTCTTGCAAAATCTCGTTTCCATTTTGAAATAAAATTCTTCTTTACTTTCACCAAACGATCTTTTCGAACAATTAAAGAAACAATAGAATTCCAAATGATTTTCTTTTCTTAAAACATCTCGTTTCCATTTTGAAATAAAATTATTCTTTACTTTCACCAAACGATCTTTTCGAACAATTAAAAAAACAATAGAATTCCAAATGATTTTCTTTTCTTAAAAAAATCTCGTTTTAATTTTGAAATAAAATTGTTCTTTGCTTTCACCAAACAATCTTTTCGAACAATTAAAAAAACAATAGAATTCCAAATGATTTTCTTTTCTTAAAAATCTCGTTTTAATTTTGAAATAAAATTGTTCTTTGCTTTCACAAACAATCTTTTCGAACAATTAAAAAAACAATAGAATTCCAAATGATTTTCTTTTCTTAAAACATCTCGTTTCCATTTTGAAATAAAATTATTCTTTACTTTCACCAAACGATCTTTTCGAACAATTAAAAAAAACAATAGAATTCCAAATGATTTTCTTTTCTTAAAAAAATCTCGTTTTTAATTTTGAAATAAAATTGTTCTTTGCTTTTCACCAAACAATCTTTTCGAACAATTAAAAAAACAATAGAATTCCAAATGATTTTCTTTTCTTAAAAAATCTCGTTTTAATTTTGAAATAAAATTGTTCTTTGCTTTCACCAAACAATCTTTTCGAACAATTAAAAAAACAATAGAATTCCAAATGATTTTCTTTTCTTAAAAAAATCTCGTTTTAATTTTGAAATAAAATTGTTCTTTGCTTTCACCAAACAATCTTTTCGAACAATTAAAAAAACAATAGAATTCCAAATGATTTTCTTTTCTTAAAAAATCTCGTTTCCATTTTGAAATAAAATTATTCTTTACTTTCACCAAACGATCTTTTCGAACAATTAAAAAAACAATAGAATTCCAAATGATTTTCTTTTCTTTAAAAATCTCGTTTTAATTTTGAAATAAAATAAAAATTTTATTTAGATTTTTTAAAGATTTTATTTAATTATGTAATTATTAGCACGTGAAAGAAATAAAATATAAAAATAAAAGAAATTAGAAAATAAAAAAAATTATAGAATTCTAAACGATTTTCTTTTCTTAAAAAAATCTCGTTTTCATTTTGAAATAAAATTGTTCTTTGATTTCACCAGACGAACTTTTAGAACAATTTTACATCATTTAATTATGTAATTATTAGCACGTGAAAGAAATTTAAATAATTATTATTTATAAAAAAGCTCATGAAAGAAATTTAAAAAAATAATTAACCAATAATAATAATTGAAAGTTGTCTAGGACACGAAGATTCCGCTCTTTTAAAACAATACTCATAATTTTATGGGTAAAAAAATTGCAATTAAAGAAAAACTTTCAATTTTTTAATGTTGGTAAATTTTTGTGTATTTTTAAGGACAGGTCGTATTGATAATTTTTTGCTGATTATGCTTTCAATTTATTGAATTCGTTCTTGTTACTGAATGCTTTTTTTATATTCAATTAAAATTGAAATGTTTTTAACTAACTGGTTTTTTTTTTGTTAAATATTAATGAATTAAAATATATTATGGTTATGTTGTTGCTCTAGAATGATATCAAAATGTAGTTGCGCAGTTTATTTGCAAAAAAGAAAGAAAATTTTAACTGATATGGAGTGACAATTTGATTGACTGAAGAATTCTGATTTTCTATTTTCTTCGGTACAGATGTTTTAAAAGGATTCACTTCCTAATTTGCAGCAGTGTGTAGATAGAGATGAACCATTCAATTTGTATCACATGTTTCTTAAAACTTATAACAAAAAAATTTTTCAATGCTTCGGTAAGTTAATTAAAATTCTTTGTTGTAAATTTCTCTGTTATATGTCTTTTTTATATATTTAGTACGAAAATAAATTCCTTGCATTTAATTATTACTTTAAAATTAAAGTTAATTACACGTCAGTTGCATAAACTAAATAAAACAGTTCGTTATGGTTTTTTAATTATATAATTCTGGTTTATAACAGTGTCAAATAATAATAATAAACGCTTTGTACGGGGAAATTGTAGACAGATTATTTAAATAATAATAATAACAAATGCTTTATACGGGGAAATTGTAGATAGATTATTTAAATAATAATAATAATGAGAAATTATAGATAAATTATGTAAATAATAATAATAATGATAATAATAATAATGAACGCTTCATACGGATAAATTGTAGATAGATTATTTAAATAATAATAGTAATGTTTCATACGGAAAAATTGTAGGTATATGATTTGAAGAATTTACTTTTTTTATGATATGCTTGCTAAATAATTTAAATTCAGTGTTCAAAAATGTATTGTTTTAAGCTTTAATAAAATTGCTAATTTTATTTAATTAATTATTCATATAATTCTGAGAAATAATTTTAAATTTACTTAATAAATTCTAAAAAAAAAAAAAAAAATTATAATTCGGTACTTATGTGTCATAATATTGTATCGCTTTATACGTAAAATATGATTAATTATTAAACGATAACTTAACGAGTTTTTTCTATATAATCTTTTATGATTTTTTTTCTTATTTACATTACAATGGAGATTTTTACATTAGAAATTGAATCTCACAGCATTAGTTTAAGGGAGGAAAAAATAAAGAAAGAAAAATAAAATGAATGTTTTTTTAAAGCAGTATAAATAAAAAAAAGAAAACTTCTTCAAAGACTTCAAGGTTAATGATAGGCGTGTGATGCCTTTATTATTATTATTTTTAACTAACTATATGCTTGACTGATCGTATAATTTTATTCACGCTGGGCTATTGAATATCCCTGCGCCTTATTATTAGACTGCTTGAGAACTAAATCGCAAATGCGTCTTGCCAACTTATAATTTTGAAACATCTTATTATGGATGTTTTGTTTCTGTTAGATAAGAATCCTTATTACATATCGAAATGAAAGTTGAATTTTTTCTGTATTACAAAACATCACCTTCGAGGTTGATGTTTACAGATCTCAAAGTTTTTTTATTTAATTTTTTTATGCGTTATGATAGAAATTTTAGCATAAGTATTATATAATTTGTAAAATTATTGAGGAGCAAATTATACATTCAAATACCTGGCTTTGTGTTCTTGCATTAAATGCATCTCCGATATCAAAATGATATATGCTATTACGTTTTAGAAATTCAATTTAAAAAAATGGTGTGTTTTTTATTAACCTTTTACGCATATATGTCTTTGAATAAATATTTGCTTTACATTTTAATACTTGAAAATTTACCTTTGTTTTTATTACGGCAAATTTATAGAAAAATCTCAGTTAACTTCAATACTAATTAATTCTTCAGTTAGCTTCAATATATAAATATCTATTATATTTATCACATAATATAAAATGTAACTGTCATCAAATAAGTCTGTTTAGTTTCAATACTTTTAATCAATTATAAAATAAATATTTATTACTGCATACGTTTTTATACATATATGAAATGTAACTATAATCAAATAAGTTTTTTAGTTTCAATACTTCTAATCAATTGCAAAGTATATATTTATCACTGCTTGCGTTTTTTAATACAGATATTTAATATAAAATGTATGTGCGTGTTTGTATAATATATTCTAATGAAAGTTAAACGCTTAGTTCAATAATATTCGTTGAATTCATTATTCTGGTGTGTAATCGAAAATCTCGAAAAAATTGCCACTATTTTTTAAAGCCTTATTTTATGCCCAGCGGCATCTAGTAGCGTGATTGCTTCATCTATAATTGCATATAGAAATTTTCTTGAAATTAAAATAGCAAATTCTTAAAGGCTTCAATTTTGGTTATTTATTAATAATCATTGAAATTAATTTTTCCTTTACAATTTGCCAAACAATAATTTGAACTTTTCATTGGTATCTTTACCTGCAAAAAAAAAAAAAAAAAAAAAAAAGGTAAATTTACAAAAATTACCTTTGTTAATATATATAAATATATATATATATATCCTCGGTGGCTTAACAGCCGTCTGCCTGCTGGCATATTTCTAGACAGGAGATGTTTTCTTTTTACGGGGTAAGGTTGTCAGCCCTACGCCTAACAGCCATATTAGACCGAGACCTACGACTTAAAGTGGATTCCGAACCACTACAAACATCCATAGCACCGCCGGAACTCAAACCTGAAACCTGTGGCACCGAGCGATATATATATATATATATATATATATATTACTTGGGTAAATTAATGTATATATATATATATATATATACAAAGGTAATTTTTGGTAAATTTACCTTTGTGTTTTGGTAAATTTTGCAGGAATAGATATTAATGAAAAGTTCAAATTATTGCTTGGCAAATTGTAATATATATATATATATATATATATATATATATATATATATATATATATATATATATATATATATATATATATATATATATATATATATATGTGTGTGTGTATGTATATACACAGACGAGCAATGCCATCTTATACCTATAGGTAACCTTTATTACTATGCTTCTGAAGAGGTGTCTCTAAACAGTGTAATTTTCGTGTTGCAGGAGGATACGGTCAGATCGCTGAAACTATGCACACACTTCACGAAATCACCCAGGATGACATGGGTGTTTCGACCACTCAGCTCGAAGACAGTTCCGAGTACGTCCTAGAGTCCATGCCCAACCACCCCACCTACCTAGAAGGAAGCCCCGAGTTCTACTCGCCCACCGGCGTAGTGATGACGCAGGAGAACAAGTACCAGCCATCTTACATCAACAGACATTACAGAGGTACTGAAAAACAATTCAAACAAATATCTGCATTCTGTTATTTTTCTCGAGGTTTCTTGCAATTTCATAGCATTAATAATATTTAGAAAAGAAAATAAGTAAGAAATTTCCGTAGATCAGACATGTTAGGTTTTACCTAGTAAAAGGGAGAAATAGAGGGTGCTATTAAGATCGACAGGTAAAAGCGCTTTGCTGACTTTTATCATCATTGCCCTAACAAATTTCGAGCAGAATGCATACTTACACCAATTCGGAGCTTACCGATATGCATTTCACGTATAGGGATATAGGACTCTGCATCTATTCGTATGGTAATAAATATAATGTTGAATAATGTAATGTGTTTAAAATTTGTATGATTATGTTATTATTATTATTATCATTATTATTATTTCGTTAATATTAAAACAACTTTTGATACTTTTTCTCAGTAGATATTATGTACAAGGTGGTTACTTACAAAATGCTGTAAAAAAAAAAGAAACACTCGTCATAATCAGTTCAAATTTGAACTGAAGACACTTGAAGAAGAGGGAAACAGTACGGCATCAAAAAAAAAAAAAAAAAGTTCCACCGATTTTTCCCATCCAATTTTATGACCTTGCTGTGGTGGATGGGTTTTTCACTAACAGTGTCACAACTGCTGAATGACTTGGAAGTCATTTTTTCCGTCAAAAAACCGAGACAATCAAGCACAATGAACACTACAGCCTCCAATACGTTGACAAATACGCTTCCATGAGTTACACTCATGCCAAATACGTTGTCATTTCGATTCAAAATATCACTGGCAGCCGAATTCACTTTCTTTATGTCGCTTACAGTGCCGTCTATTAATACACTTCGGAACTTTTTTGGATGCTGTACCTTTTCCCCCTTCTTCAAGTATTCTTCTTCAGTTCAAATTTGAACTCATTGCGACGAGTGGTTCTTTTTTTTTACAGCCTTTTGAAAGTGGGACTTAAATTATAATCACCCTGTACTTAAAAGATATGGATAACATTTATAAAAGTACTGATAATTCTGATAGCAGGTAGTATCTAATAATGCTTTAAATATTTATTTTCATTACTACTATATCTCTTTCGCTTGAATATCGTACATAGACAAATTTATTAATGTTTTCTATAAATGAAAAAACCGTTTAAAGCAAATTTGGACTGAGTTTAAGATGGAGTGTGTTCAAACATACCTGCAAAAAATATAAATAAGCAGATTTAGTACATGAATATGCGTGTGAAAATGGCTCGTTGAGGCAGTAAAGGGCGCTGTTAAGATCGACAGGTCCAAAACGCTTTGTTGACTTTAATCATCATTGCCCTCACACGTTTCGATTAGAATGAATAATTACACCCATTCCGAGCTCGCCGACATGCATTTCACGTATAGGGTTAGGTTAAGTATAGTTACTTTAACGATTATAAACCTTATTCAAATTTTTGTATTTTTTTATCAAACTATGCTCAAAAAAGGTCTGTCCAATTTTTTCTCAGGGAGGTACCAGCATCACGAAATGGGCTATTCTGAGAGCTACAACCACTACGAACCCCCCTTCCAGACGGTCCCCGGATCCATCCAGACGGGCGCCCACTGGCCGGCTGAGATGAACCACCAGCAGTATGCCAACCTCAACAGGGACGGACACGTTTCCCTCAGCAACAACCTACAGAATATGATCGGGATGCACAGTCCAGTTTCCATTCCAGGACAGGACAGCAAGCCTGTCATACAGGCTGCAGTCCTGGCAGGATATTCTGGTGAGGAACGCTTTTATGTCACTAAACAAGGATTGTCTTTAATACGTTTAAAATCTCGTCATGAGAACATTTTTATCCATCCATTTAAATTGTTTCATACATATAATATATTTAAAATTGCATTATAAGGATATTTTTATCGATCCCTTTGAAATTTTCTCATATACATTTTTATAGATCTCCTTAGTCTTTAGTACTTCTGTCTCATACATATAACACATTTAAAACTGCATCATGATATTTTTATAGATCTCTTTAAAATTGTCCCATACACATTTTTATAGATCCCTTAAAATTGTCTCGTACACATACTAGATTTAAAATTGCATCATAAGAATATTTTTATCGATCCCTTTGAAATTGTCTCATACACATTTTTATAGATCCCTTAAAATTGTCTCGTACACATAATAGATCTAAAATTGCATCATAAGAATATTTTTATCGATCCCTTTGAAATTGTCTCATACACATTTTTATAGATCCCTTAAAATTGTCTCGTACACATAATAGATCTAAAATTGCTTCATAAGAATATTTTTATCGATCCCTTTGAAATTGTCCCATACACATTTTTATAGATCCCTTAAAATTGTCTCGTACACATAATAGATCTAAAATTGCTTCATAAGAATATTTTTATCGATCCCTTTGAAATTGTCCCATACACATTTTTATAGATCCCTTAAAATTGTCTCGTACACATAATAGATTTAAAATTGCATCATAAGAATATTTTTATCGATCCCTTTGAAATTGTCTCGTACACATTTTTATAGATCCCTTAAAATTGTCTCGTACACATAATAGATTTAAAATTGCATCATAAGAATATTTTTATCGATCCCTTTGAAATTGTCTCATACACATTTTTATAGATCCCTTAAAATTGTCTCGTACACATAATAAATCTAAAATTGCTTCATAAGAATATTTTTATCGATCCCTCTGAAATTGTCCCATACACATTTTTATAGATCCCTTAAAATTGTCTCGTACACATAATAGATTTAAAATTGCATCATAAGAATATTTTCATCGATCCCTTTGAAATTGTCACATACACATTTTTATAGATCCCTTAAAATTGTCTCGTACACATAATAGATTTAAAATTGCATCATAAGAATATTTTTATCGATCCCTTTGAAATTGTCCCATACACATTTTTATAGATCCCTTAAAATTGTCTCGTACACATACTAGATTTAAAATTGCATCATAAGAATATTTTTATCGATCCCTTTGAAATTGTCTCATACACATTTTTATAGATCCCTTAAAATTGTCTCGTACAAATAATAGATCTAAAATTGCATCATAAGAATATTTTTATCGATCCCTTTGAAATTGTCTCATACACATTTTTATAGATCCCTTAAAATTGTCTCGCACACATAATAGATTTAAAATTGCATCATAAGAATATTTTTATCGATCCCTTTGAAATTGTCCCATACACATTTTTATAGATCCCTTAAAATTGTCTCGTACACATAATAGATTTAAAATTGCATCATAAGAATATTTTTATCGATCCCTTTGAAATTGTCACATACACATTTTTATAGATCCCTTAAAATTGTCTCGTACACATAATAGATTTAAAATTGCATCATAAGAATATTTTTATCGATCCCTTTGAAATTGTCCCATACACATTTTTATAGATCCCTTAAAATTGTCTCGTACACATACTAGATTTAAAATTGCATCATAAGAATATTTTTATCGATCGCTTTGAAATTGTCTCATACACATTTTTATAGATCCCTTAAAATTGTCTCGTACACATAATAGATCTAAAATTGCATCTTAAGAATATTTTTATCGATCCCTTTGAAATTGTCTCATACACATTTTTATAGATCCCTTAAAATTGTCTCGTACACATAATAGATTTAAAATTGCATCATAAGAATATTTTTATCGATCCCTTTGAAATTGTCCCATACACATTTTTATAGATCCCTTAAAATTGTCTCGTACACATAATAGATCTAAAATTGCTTCATAAGAATATTTTTATCGATCCCTTTGAAACTGTCCCATACACATTTTTATAGATCCCTTAAAATTGTCTCGTACACATAATAGATTTAAAATTGCATCATAAGAATATTTTTATCGATCCCTTTGAAATTGTCCCATACACATTTTTATAGATCCCTTAAAATTGTCTCGTACACATAATAGATCTAAAATTGCTTCATAAGAATATTTTTATCGATCCCTTTGAAATTGTCCCATACACATTTTTATAGATCCCTTAAAATTGTCTCGTACACATAATAGATTTAAAATTGCATCATAAGAATATTTTTATCGATCCCTTTGAAATTGTCCCATACACATTTTTATAGATCCCTTAAAATTGTCTCGTACACATAATAGATCTAAAATTGCATCATAAGAATATTTTTATCGATCCCTTTGAAATTGTCCCATACACATTTTTATAGATCCCTTAAAATTGTCTCGTACACATACTAGATTTAAAATTGCATCATAAGAATATTTTTATCGATCCCTTAAAATTGTCTCGTACACATACTAGATTTAAAATTGCATCATAAGAATATTTTTATCGATCCCTTTGAAATTGTCTCATACACATTTTTATAGATCCCTTAAAATTGTCTCGTACACATAATAGATCTAAAATTGCATCATAAGAATATTTTTATCGATCCCTTTGAAATTGTCTCATACACATTTTTATAGATCCCTTAAAATTGTCTCGTACACATAATAGATTTAAAATTGCATCATAAGAATATTTTTATCGATCCCTTTGAAATTGTCCCATACACATTTTTATAGATCCCTTAAAATTGTCTCGTACACATAATAGATCTAAAATTGCTTCATAAGAATATTTTTATCGATCCCTTTGAAATTGTCCCATACACATTTTTATAGATCCCTTAAAATTGTCTCGTACACATAATAGATTTAAAATTGCATCATAAGAATATTTTTATCGATCCCTTTGAAATTGTCCCATACACATTTTTATAGATCCCTCAAAATTGTCTCGTACACATAATAGATCTAAAATTGCATCATAAGAATATTTTTATCGATCCCTTTGAAATTGTCCCATACACATTTTTATAGATCCCTTAAAATTGTCTCGTACACATAATAGATTTAAAATTGCATCATAAGAATATTTTTATCGATCCCTTTGAAATTGTCCCATACACATTTTTATAGATCCCTTAAAATTGTCTCGTACACATAATAGATCTAAAATTGCATCATAAGAATATTTTTATCGATCCCTTTGAAATTGTCCCATACACATTTTTATAGATCCCTTAAAATTGTCTCGTACACATAATAGATCTAAAATTGCATCATAAGAATATTTTTATCGATCCCTTTGAAATTGTCCCATACACATTTTTATAGATCCCTTAAAATTGTCTCGTACACATAATAGATCTAAAATTGCATCATAAGAATATTTTTATCGATCCCTTTGAAATTGTCCCATACACATTTTTATAGATCCCTTAAAATTGTCTCGTACACATAATAGATTTAAAATTGCATCATAAGAATATTTTTATCGATCCCTTTGAAATTGTCCCATACACATTTTTATAGATCCCTTAAAATTGTCTCGTACACATAATAGATCTAAAATTGCATCATAAGAATATTTTTATCGATCCCTTTGAAATTGTCCCATACACATTTTTATAGATCCCTTAAAATTGTCTCGTACACATAATAGATCTAAAATTGCATCATAAGAATATTTTTATCGATCCCTTTGAAATTGTCCCATACACATTTTTATAGATCCCTTTAAAATTGTCTCGTACACATAATAGATTTAAAATTGCATCATAAGAATATTTTTATCGATCCCTTTGAAATTGTCTCGTTCACATTTTTGTAGATCCCTTAAATTTGTCTCGTACACATAATAGATTTAAAATTGCATCATAAGAATATTTTTATCGATCCCTTTGAAATTGTCTCATACACATTTTTATAGATCCCTTAAAATTGTCTCGTACACATAATAAATCTAAAATTGCTTCATAAGAATATTTTTATCGATCCCTTTGAAATTGTCTCATACACATTTTTATAGATCCCTTAAAATTGTCTCGTACACATAATAGATCTAAAATTGCATCATAAGAATATTTTTATCGATCCCTTTGAAATTGTCCCATACACATTTTTATAGATCCCTTAAAATTGTCTCGTACACATAATAGATTTAAAATTGCATCATAAGAATATTTTTATCGATCCCTTTGAAATTGTCTCGTACACATTTTTGTAGATCCCTTAAAATTGTCTCGTACACATAATAGATTTAAAATTGCATCATAAGAATATTTTTATCGATCCCTTTGAAATTGTCTCATACACATTTTTATAGATCCCTTAAAATTGTCTCGTACACATAATAAATCTAAAATTGCTTCATAAGAATATTTTTATCGATCCCTTTGAAATTGTCCCATACACATTTTTATAGATCCCTTAAAATTGTCTCGTACACATAATAGATTTAAAATTGCATCATAAGAATATTTTTATCGATCCCTTTGAAATTGTCCCATACACATTTTTATAGATCCCTTAAAATTGTCTCGTACACATAATAGATTTAAAATTGCATCATAAGAATATTTTTATCGATCCCTTTGAAATTGTCTCGTACACATTTTTATAGATCCCTTAAAATTGTCTCGTACACATAATAGATTTAAAATTGCATCATAAGAATATTTTTATCGATCCCTTTGAAATTGTCTCATACACATTTTTATAGATCCCTTAAAATTGTCTCGTACACATAATAAATCTAAAATTTCTTCATAAGAATATTTTTATCGATCCCTTTGAAATTGTCCCATACACATTTTTATAGATCCCTTAAAATTGTCTCGTACACATAATAGATTTAAAATTGCATCATAAGAATATTTTTATCGATCCCTTTGAAATTGTCTCATACACATTTTTGAGACAATTTCAAAGGTTCAAAATTTTTTCCCTTTAAATTGTCTCATACACATAATAGATTTAAAATTACATCATAAGGATATTTTTATCGATTCCTTTAAAATTGTCTTATACACATTTTTACAGATCCCTTTAAATTTTCTCATACACCTAATAGATTTAAAATCCATGGTACCGCGGGAATGCGAACTGAAACCTATGACATTAAGCTTCAGAGTGGTAGTCTAGTCTACTCTACTCTATTGAAAGTATTATAGTCTTCACATATGCTGTAGTAATATTTAATTTTGTTGCGTTACAGGAAGCGGACCCATCCAACTGTGGCAATTCCTCCTGGAGTTGCTGACGGACAAATCGTGCCAAAACTTCATCAGTTGGACTGGAGACGGATGGGAGTTCAAGCTCACCGATCCCGACGAGGTGGCCCGGAGGTGGGGCATCCGGAAAAACAAACCAAAGATGAACTACGAGAAGCTGAGCAGGGGGCTCAGGTACTACTACGACAAGAACATCATCCACAAGACGGCGGGAAAGCGCTACGTCTACAGATTCGTCTGCGACCTCCAGAACCTGCTCGGGTACACCCCCGAGGAGCTGCACGCCATGGTGGACCTCAAGCCAGACATCAAAACCGAAGAATGATTCCAAAGAATACCTTTTTTTTTTTCTTTTCTTTCTGGTCACATCGACAAGAATCGAATATTTATTGTATGTGTTACCCCAATTGATGAACAGCAGTTCCCAAACTGGTGGCAATGGTGTTAACCATGCAGAGACATGTTAAGATTTTTCGAGTCAACTATTAAAAAACTCTTGTTGTTGGTCAAAGTATTATTATGTTCAGAGCACTCTCGAAAACTGATGCTAGTCAGAATGGTTTATACTTTGCTACAAATTAAGACATCAGCAAAGTTCTGGAGTTGTTTTACCATCTGTGTTCTTTCTTGCCTGTATTCTGGAGTGCTTTTTTTTTATGTAAATATTATATATGAACTTTTTCATGCCAATATGTGGTTCACCAAAGCATGTTAAAAGTATTGAAAGAAGATGCATAAACTCTGCATTGACGATACCTTTTAGAATTATGTTATTATTAAGTGCCTAGTCTATGTTTGGACGACAATTTACATCTGTTGAATGTCTGTAAATGGAGGCAGATTTTTTAATTCCTCTGAATAAGCAAGTGCCTTTTGTTATATCGAGGACTTTAAATGTTTCTATTGAAAATTATTATACAATTTTATATTTCTGAAAATTTAAACCATAACAATCTTGATACATTTATCGAGAGCTTCCTATTATATTGTTGTTATATGTACAAAAAAAAACCTTAACTATATTTATATATAGATATTTAAATTTTAATCAGTATAATTTAAAAAAAAAGATTTAATACAATAATTATAATTGTTGTAAATTTTTAGAAACAAATTTACTCCATACAGTTTGATATCATTTTATAAAATTTTTAACATAATATTTTTTTTTAAGTTTTGGTGTACGATAATGAAATTTAATGTTAATGCATTTTCAATTTTTCTATCACAGAATGTGAAATATTTTTTTTCTGAAAATATTTATCAAAATACTGACATGGTATTTATTTATCAATTGTTTGTTGTTATTATTATAATTTAATAGACCAGCAAAAAAATGCTGTCATGTTCATGTTAAAATGGTGTATATTATTTATATAAAGTTTTACAGATACAGTTCAAATTAAAAATAATACTCATATATGTGAAAATGTTGGAAATTTTTAACATAGAAAATTAAAAAAAAATATATCATAAGAATTGTGTATTTAAATTAAATGAAAAAACAAAAATTGGCATTTGTTGAATTTTAGTGAATCTTTAATATTAATTGAACTGTTAACTGATGATGTGTTCTGTTAACTGTGAATTGTTAACTAATTTTGTATAACCAAAGAACTGGAAGAAAAAAATGTATAAATTATTTTATACCATCATTATTGGTGCTCATGTATCAGTCAGTTATTATGTATATACGAACAAATACTCATTATCTTTTTATGTATACATTTTTATCATTCATGTGCACATAATGTAAATAAGAACACCTAGTATAGCTTATTCTTGCTTTATACTTTTTGTTTATACTCACTACTGCTTGTTATAAATCTGTATTGCATTGATAATGTGTCACATGTGATTCCAAAGTGCCTTCTGAGCTAGTATTAAATATATGTGAAACTGGCTGGAAAACAAATGAAAAAAAAAATCTCCCCCATTATAATTTTAATGGAGTGTAATATGGAATTTACCTTTTCATTGAAATTAAATACTGTAAATTATAAAATAATTTAAAATTGTAATAATAATTAATTGTAATTTTAAAAAAACTCCCTCGTTGTAATTTGAATGGAGCGTAATAAGGAATTTAACTTTTCGTTGAAATCAAATGTTGTAAATTCTAAAATGCATCTCATTATAACTTTTTACAATAATATAAGAATAGTAATAATATTCTTAATTTGATAATAAATAGTTTAAATGGAAAATATATAAAGACATAAATAAAACACTATAAGATGTTCAAGAAGTATTATTGTAAAATTTGTGCTAGGAAAAATTATTATATACAGAAAAGTTATATCAGAAAAATTAGTGCAAATTTAAATTTGTAGAAATATAAGGATTAATGATAATATTTAATGTTAATGATTTTATAATTAATGATAATATATAATGATAATCTCTTAGAAGTGATATTTATTAATTTTTTTGCACAATCGTCAAATTATTTCTTTAAAATTCAATTTTAAATTTCTTAGCAACTTTTCATTTGCTAAATAATTTCAATTTAATTTGATAAATTTTTATTTTTATATATATATATATATATATATATATATATATTATTTATCCAAGCAAATTAACATTTTTATTCTAAAATAATTTTAATTCATGGCAAATTCAATCAAATGTATGAAATTTAATGAAGCCCTAACTATTACTAGTTGCTTTAATTATAAATAACAAAAAAAAGAAAACAACTAGTTTTTTTAAGGAAGCATATTAATATATAATCATTATTTATCAATAACAAAAAATGAATCAATGTTTTTTAAGCAAGCAAATTATTATATAATCATTAAAATTATATATTAATTATATTTTTAAAATAATTATTTAAATAAAAATAAAATAATAATAAAATATAAAAATAGACTATATAAAATTTATAAATATAAATTATATTAAATAGTAAAATATATTTATTTTAATATATTAAATAAAATTATATTTTTATTAACTAATTATATATATAATTATATTTTTTATAATTACAAATTATATTTTTATATTGAAATGTAAAATAGCTTAAGTATTGCTCTAATAAATTCATCCTGTATAATTTCTACAATAATATTTCTGAATAAAACTTTACCTTCTTTAATGTATGACAAAATTATCAATTATAAAATTGTTATTATAATTATTAATGTATTCATGTTACATACTGAAATTTTTAGCAACATAAAAGCTGCCTAATGAAAAATTTATAGATCTTATTTGAACTCTATTTTAATTACTAAGCAATTGTTAAATTATGCTAATAAAAAGAGAGTTAATGAAAAAAGAATAAGGATATAGGAAGATTATATAATTATATTATATTAATATATATAATTATATTATTATAATTTTTAATGTATTCATGTTAAGTATCGAAATTTTCAGCAATATAAAAGATGCTTAATGAAAAGTTTATAGATCTTATTTGAACTCTATTTTAATTACTAAGCAATTGTTAAATTATATTAATAAAAAGAGAATAATGATATAAGGAGATTATTATAATTATATTATATTTATGTTTATAATTATATTATAATTTTTAATGTATTCATGTTAAGTATTGAAATTTTCAGCAATATAAAAGATGCTTAATGAAAAGTTTATAGATCTTATTTGAACTCTATTTTAATTACTAATTAATTATTAAATTATATTAATAAATGAGTATTAATGAAATGAGAATAAGGATATAGGAAGATTATATAATTCTATTATATTAATATATATAATTATATTATTATAATTTTTAATGTATTCATGTTAAGTATCGAAATTTTCAGCAATATAAAAGATGCTTAATGAAAAGTTTATAGATCTTATTTGAACTCTATTTTAATTACTAAGCAATTGTTAAATTATATTAATAAAAAGAGAATAATGATATAAGGAGATTATTATAATTATATTATATTTATGTTTATAATTATATTATAATTTTTAATGTATTCATGTTAAGTATTGAAATTTTCAGCAATATAAAAGATGCTTAATGAAAAGTTTATAGATCTTATTTGAACTCTATTTTAATTACTAATTAATTATTAAATTATATTAATAAATGAGTATTAATGAAATGAGAATAAGGATATAGGAAGATTATATAATTCTATTATATTAATATATATAATTATATTATTATAATTTTTAATGTATTCATGTTAAGTATTGAAATTTTCAGCAATATAAAAGATGCTTAATGAAAAGTTTATAGATCTTATTTGAACTATATTTTAATTGTTAATTTAATTGAATTATATTGCCATTGTTAAATTATATTAATGAAAAGAAAATTAGAGTATAGAGAGATTCCTAAGTATGATAGTGAAATAAAAAACCTAATTTCCAGCCTGTTTTTGACAAATTCTGTGTAAATTGATCTGTGATCAGCAGCCTGCAGAGCTGGTGAGAAGAACGCACATTTACGCCATCACAAACCCTGTAGACGAGTGGTCGAGAGGATGACCAGTTGTAATTAATTCATTCCACACGTGTGACGTCACAGAATGCTTCCATTGTGATTTATAACTTTTTCGTGAATGTCTGGTCACTCAGTATTGTGTGCTGTATCTATACCAAAGTGTCTTCGAATATTGTTACCAGTCACTGTTAAATTTCTTTTTGAAGATCTTAAAAAATAAAATTTGTAAAAGTGTACTTTGTGTAGTTATTTCTGTCTTACATTGATTTTGCATTCTTATTATACAAATTGCTGGATGTTAAATAGTAGATATATAGCAGATTCAGCATGATCAAAAATGTACAAGGTACAAATGTATATTTTACCCCACATTTTGCCATTTATCCGCTTAGCAGATTCTGCGTTATCCAGCAGGCACCATGAGAAGACCTGTTATACTACATCTAAATTTTGCCTTTGAGTTAGCAGATATGAAGCAAACTCTAGTGTTATCCAAAGTGTACTACTGGGAAATCTGCTATTGTATATCCACATTTTGCCACTTTATCACTGCAATAGCAGATTTTGTGTTATCCAGAATGTACCATGAGGAGGTTTTCTATACTATATCCATATTTTGCCATTGGGATAACAGATATGTAAGAAATTCAGTGTTGTCCAGAGTGCACCACTGGAAGGTCTGCTATCCAACATCCACACTTTGCTACTTCCCATTGGAATAGCAGATTCCGTGTTGAGTACACCACTGGGAAGCTTGCTGTCCTGCACCCACACTTTGCTACTTCCCCACTGGAGCAGCAGATTCTGCGTTATCCAGCAGGCATTATGAGGAGGCCTGCTATATTACATCCAAATTTTGCCATTGGAATAACAGATATAAAGCCAACTCAGTTTTATCCAAAGTGCACCATTGGGAGATCTGCTATTGTATTCCCACATTTTACCACTTCCTCACTGCAATAGCAGATTCTGTGTTATTCGGAGTTTACCACGAAGAGATTTTCTGCACTATAATCATATATTGCCACTGAGATAACAGATATGTAGGAAATTCAATGTTATCTACAGTGCACCACTGGGAGATCTGCTATCATATGTCCACATTTTGTCACTTCCTCACTGCAATAGTAGATTCTATGTTATCCAGAGTTTACCACGAAGAGGTTTTCTGCACTATAATCCTATATTGCCATTCGGATAACAGATATGTAGGAAACTCAATGTTGTCCACAAAGCACCACTGGGAGATCTGCTGCCCTACACCCATAATTTGTTACTTATCCACTGGGATAGTATATTGAGTTTTAACCAGAGTACACAATTAGGAGGCCTGCTGTCCTACACTCACGGAGCCTGAATGGCCGATTGTCTAGCGCTCGATGCCACAGGTTTCGGATTCGACCCCCGGCGGAGCCATGGATATTTGTAGGGGTTCGATAGGACCGTACAGCGTCCGGAGCCCAATCAGACTTCTCACCCACATCATTCCAAAACTGTATAGGGGCAATTTAGCTCTAGGCACAGTGATGCGGTGTAGTAATAGTTGTATCCTACTCCCACACTTTGCTACTTTCCCACTGGAATAGCAGATTCTTTGTTATCTAGATCAGGGCTCTCCAAACTTTCCAGCCTTCGGGCCATACTGTTTACTCCAATAAGTATCAAGGGCCAAAACCGTTTTAATTTTTCTGCCATTATCTGTAATTTCTAGACTAGTCGCCGAGTACGGCGGGATGTTCATTAAGCTTAATGACAAGCATAATACGCAGAAAATTTAACTTAATCATAACAACTAACAAATAATTAAAATGAATCCCACTAACAATATAAACATGTTAGTGGGATACATTTTAATTATTTGTTAGTTGTTATGTTTAAGTTAAATTTTCCGCGTATTATGCTTGTCATTAAGCTTTACCTACCAAGTCAATAAAAACGAATTATTATCATTCTGTGTTTTTTATCCACCTTATTACAGCAACAATAAACTATTCGCAGTCGCGGGCCGGATGGATGACACTGGCGGGCCGGATTTGGCCCGCGGGCCGTAGTTTGGAGACCCATGATCTAGAGTGTACCATGAGGAGCCCAGCTACACTATTTTACCACTACAATTTAGAATGAAAACTCACAGGAAGTCATTGAAAGGTTCGCACTTCGCACCCTGAGTGCAATCTACACCCACATTTCTATCTAGTTGAAGTATGGCATCGGCTTGGAAGTTTTCGAGTTTGGTCCCCCCTCCATCAGGCCCCAATGTATATAACATAAACACAACGAATCTTCATTATATCAATAAACATAGAGGAACCAATGTTTATTTTTAACTAGCAGATGTAACTCGGCGTAACCCAGATTAAAAAAATGTAACTTATTAACAAGTCGTTTATATATATAAAAAAAAAGTTTATTAAATAAATTATAATAAACTGCAACAAACTTGCCCATGGAATTTAGATTCTATTATAAAAACTATAACAAAAAAAAAAAAAAAAAATAAAATATAAATAAATAATAATCTTTAGTCCAAAACATAAAACAACAATAAAAACAAATAAACAAACCAAAAATAAGTAAAAACAATAGACGTAAGCGATTATAAAACCAGAAGAAAAGTATCAAAATGGTATCAGATGCGAAAATAGATGGGATGCTATTTTCCATTCGTAATTCTTTGACACATGTTTGCTAGCGTTCTCTGGTGTTTGAAAAATATTTTATTTAACTGAAAAATTACTAATCAGAATTTGTTCATACCTTTTGACTACTCACCAGATAAAATAGTGCAAATTCTTTTTATTTTCTTTAAATTTAAGTGCTATAGGTTGTAAAAGTATTATAACAATATAATATCGTGTTATAACATTGTTGACAAATATGTTTAAATAAAAGATTTATTTAATTAAAAAAAAAATTTATTACAACAACAATTTTTTTTATTACAACAACATTTTAAAGGAATATAAAAGGTATTAAAAGACTATAACTTACTAATTTAACTTGAATTTTTTTTATAAAAACCAAATAAAAATTATTTTTTACAAATAAGTCATTTTCTGATCACTGATACAGTTGAATACTTGTAGGTTTTAGTCAATGTCTCACTATTTCTTTTTTCTTTTGTCATATCACGATTTTTATTCTGCACAGTTACTTTTAATACAGATTGATTACTTTTCCACTTATTAAAATGCATTTAATTTAAAAATAGCAGTATAATGTAAAGGAAAAAATAACTAAAGTTTAAGAAACTGTTAAATAAAAGTAGGGTCCTTTGGTTGACTGATGTATATAAATGATAGATAAAAGCAGCGCAAAGATTGAAATAGGTACACTAGATAGTGGCGCCATCTGTTGAACTTAAAAGAAAATATATTAAGACAATTTTAAATGAACAGATTTTTAATTGATAGCCAGCATTCTTAGCATATGAACAAATAATTTGTACTAAGGCGAGTAAGTTACGATATTTTTTTTTTTAATTAACTGGAAACTATTAAAAAATGTAGGCCGGTAGAAACCGGTTCAGATTCGCAATGACGAGTCAGTGTTGATGTTTTAAACTACTTTTTTTACAAAGGATTCAATCGTTGGTACAAGCGCGCAGCCAAAAATGTTGCATCATATATTTGCAATCTTTCATTCAATCAGCTTTTCATCTAAATTTTTAAATACACATGTTGAAGTAAAATTTATAATTGTATGATATTAAATTAAGAAAATAATAGTGAAAATTTTTTAAAAACAAATCGCAATTGTGAAGCAGAAAGTTTATTTTGCATAAATTTATATTGTAGTTCAAATAATTGTGTTTTTGCTGATTAGCCGATTTAACTACAGGTAGGTGTTGCCGAAAGGAAAGTAATTTATATTAAAAATTGCGCGTTTTCCTGTAATCGCCAACCAACTAAAAATTGTATATTTAAATTAGCCGATTTAACTACATGTAGGTGTTGTCGAAAGGAAAGTAATTTATATTAAAACTTTCCCATTTTCCTGTAATCGCCAACCAACAAAAAATTGTGCATTTACAAAATTATATTGAACCGCTATGAGTTGTTCTACAGAATTCTGTGTTATTGATGACTACATCAATGAATTACAAAAGAAATTCACTGATATTGCTTTTAAACGCATTAAAACAATAAATGGAATGTATATTACAAATTCTGTTAACAAAAGTTCATCTAATGATGTTAGAATATTTACTGAGACTCAAGTAAAAAGAATGCTACTTAAAGCATTTTCTTCAGGTATGTCAAGTGTTACAAAGAAGAAATTGTCATATTTTTCTCAAGATGAAGATCATGATGCAATTTATAAGCTGGATAATGTTGAAGATTTGAAGGTGGCAGAAGAATACAGTGTTCAAAATGTTGGCCATTCCACTTTGCTGATTCAAGTACCTGGTTTTAATATTTTAACTGATCCAGTTTTTAATGATGTGAATTCCATTTTATACCCCGAAAAAACTTTTTCCCATCCGTCAATTGAGAAATTGCCAAAAGTGGATGTTATTTTAATTTCTCACAACCATCCTGACCATGTTGATAAAACCTCACTACAAAATATATTGAAAGAACATCAAAAGAAGGGTTGGTCACTTCCAACAATTTTAGTGCCCATGGGTGACAAAAAATTAGTTCAAAGTTTTGGATTCAAGCAAGTTGAAGAAGTTGAATGGTTCACAAATATATGCACTGACAAAAATGATGTAAATGTGAATTTTATAAGCATACCAGCTGATCATCGTTCTGGTAGATTAGGCTATGACCACCATAAGTCTCTTGTTACTGGATGGATCATAAATCCCACCAAAACTAATGTGTTATTTAAATATTCAGGTGACACACGATCCTTAACTGATGAAAATCAAAACGCAATTGATGCAGTGATATGGCACGAGATTGAAAAAAAATTACATGATGATATACCAGAAATTATTTGTTTTGAACCAAGTGGACCTAATTATACAAGATGTGATATGGATGTAACTCATCAGTCTACGTCGTACAGTACTCTCTTAAAGTTTGTGGAAGCTGAAAATCTTGCTAAACTTTCAAATAAGACTCCCAAGGATTTTATAGTGAAATTGAAAACAATTATGATGCATCATAATAAGTTTGAATTTGGACCTGATAGGTTTAATGAAGGCTTATTTATTTTCAAGAAATTGCTTTTATATTTGAGTTTGAGTGACAAAGATTTAAAGCAGGAGCTTTTAAAACAACAAGAAAAATCAGAACGTAACTTGGATAGAGAATTATTAAAACAGAATTCAAGTTACTTATCAAGGCCAGTTATTTTTACTCTTCCCGCACAAACATCACTGTTGGTACATTCAAAGGATTTCATAATTAAAGATCTTTTAAATACTGCAAGCAAAGTTAAAAGTTTCGATGAACATCAAATTAAACAATATTTTATGGAATATTTGACGAAGAATACGATTTTTCCGAAAATTGGTGAGAGATTAAATAGTCAGCAAATAAATGAAATGGTATTTGATCCCAAAACAGTTTTTAAATACAGTAAGAAAAGTGAAAATAATATTTAGATTTATTGAATCTTGTTTTTAATTATAAAATATGACTTCAGATTTCTAATCTGATTGTTGTTTATGTATCAAAAATATATTTGTTATAGACTATTTTAATCAAATGAAACTACATATTATTTGTATGTTTATGAATCAGATATCTATATATTCACCGCAATGTCTATTTTAATGAAATGTAGTTGTAAATAATAAGATTAATAATTTAGAAAATGATTTTTTTTACTTGTAAATGTTTTTTAATATTTTGTTTATTAGTTTATGAATTTAATATAGTTTTGAACAATTTATGAGTAATTTTGCAATAAATTTTTATAGTTTGGTTGTAGAGTGATTATTATAAAAATAATTTATGGTTAAGAACTTGGCTCATGTCACAATATTTTAATATTATATCATGCAAAATCATTCAGTTTTTTTTTTTTAATTTGTTTTAACTAATCTAGTTTATAATTTTTCCAATTTAAAATAATGTATAAAATTTAAACTAATAAAAAAATTGGCTAAAGCAGGTTTAAGTTGAAAATATTTTAATTTTCCTGCAAATTTAATATCATCACTGTAAGATTTATAAATTTGAAAACAAAAGCTAATAAATTATAATTTATAACGTCATTTTCAGTTGTTAAGTTACTTTAAAAAAAACAAAAACATGTTTTCTAGGCTTTTTTTTGTCTTTCAAATACCTAATAGTGATTTTTATAAGAACTTGTTATATAAATTGCCACTTTATTACATTAATAGTTATATGCCTAACATTAATTAAACTTAAATACTATCAAATTTTACTCGAAAATGAAAATTACTGCATATAACCATGCCATAAATTTAATTGGAAAATATATTAAATTTTTATTAATCTTTGTTTAATATTCACACTTCTAAAATGTCACTGTAATGTATTTAATCTTAATAAGATATTTATTTAATTGAAATACTTATTAAACATGCTATTTGTTTAAAAAATAAATTATAATTTTATTTATGTGCATTTATTCAAAATGCCGAAATTTATTTTTATTTTATAATTCATAAACTGTAAGATTTTTACAATTATCAATTCTAATTTATTAAAATATATTGAAATAACATGTCTGTTATTATGTAATTTCATTATGTGAATGATTTATTTTATGAAATTTAATTCCATATCATTAATATGATTTATTTCATAGAGGTCTGTGAAATCAACTAAATTATAGTTTGAAAACAAGATGTGACAGGAAAAACATATTCATTACACCTCATTATAATGCAAATTGAGAGGAAAAAAAAAATGACGGAAATATTCAATCTTGAAAATCAGTTTGTACAAGCTATATTTTTCCTTTATTTTATAATTCTAAATTATTGCAGCATGTTAAAAATGAATCAAAATTTGAAAATGTTACTTTAAAAATACAAAGTTTT
Source organism: Caerostris darwini (assembly GCA_021605075.1). Lineage (NCBI taxonomy): Eukaryota > Metazoa > Arthropoda > Arachnida > Araneae > Araneidae > Caerostris > Caerostris darwini. The sequence continues at coordinate 73,991 of BPLQ01007847.1, forward strand.
ACATTAAATCTTTTTTCTTATAAACTTATATCTAATTTATGTATATAGTACTTTTCATTAGATAAATATATCTTTTAATATATTTATCTAATGAAAATAAGTAAAGTTTTTTCCAGATAATTTGTTAGTTTCAAAAATTTTTTACATGCAGCTTAAAAGATTTTATTAAAATGTTACTCATAATATAGCACCTCCCCCAATGTGTATTATGTTGATAGAACATTTTTACACTGGTGAGTAAAACGTAAGGAAGAATAACTTTTTTTTGCTGTAATTCCACAAAAATTTACATGAAAATTAAAATACATTGGATTCATATACATTATGAAAAAGAAAAGGTTTTATCAAAAGAGTAACATTGGTATAAATGTTTATCTGACCCAATGGAGCAGCATGTTCCTAATAAGGATATGATTAGGGATTGCAATACCGAATACTGGTATTTTGAGCCATTTGTACAATTTTGTAATACCGGTATTCGCAAGTTTAAATAACGTTTTTTCGGTATTCGGTACAGTTCCACCAACTAGCGTAGATGCTGAAAGAGCGTTTTCAACAGCTGGTAATTTTTGCACAAAATTATGTTCCAGGGTTAAAAATAGTACAATTGATGCATTATGTGTTTTAAGATCACATTTCAAAAATTTGTAATAGTACCACAGTCTGAATAGTGATATTTACGATTCTTTATATACTGTCATAGTTCATAAATTACAAATTTGTTTGTGATATTTACGTTCTCTAATAAAACTGTCAAATAAAACAAAGAAACACCTGTGTTTTCTTTCTTTTTCTAAAATTTCTACTACAGGTATCCTGGTTTTAAGATCTAAAATATACCGAATACCGGTATTGAACTTTTGGTCCGATATTGCAATCCCTAGATATGATCTACCTTAATTGTAATGGTTGCTTAAGAAGATACAATAAAATGCAACACTTATTAATCTATATGCAGCTGCTACTATAATATTTCATTATTGTGTTTTTAAAAATGTGAATGATTTGTATCACAGTAATTTTAAACCAAAATTCCCAGATGAAATATTTGTACCATCTGCGAGTCCAATGGAAAGACATTCTGATATATAGATTTATTGTGACTGGACAATGAAGTTTCTACTTTGGTATTTCTTATCTTGTTTTGAATTAAGCAACCTTGGCTTAGAAACTCAACACATCAGGCAGCATTATATGCTGCTTGCCTTGCCAATTGGAATCGATTATTTTTTTTGTCTATAGGATGATCAATTGATGTTTATGTTGGCCGACCACGACTAACGTTTATTACTGCTGCACTTGATTTGGAAGTTTTTCTAAGCTTGTGAAATATGACTGGTCAATTTAAAACTCTTGGATTGTGCCTTTTCACAAGTTTGCCAATCATTCTAGGACATGCAAAGTAGTCCAGACTTTGTCATGTCAATGTCAAAGACAATGTTAGTCATTTTACAAATATGAATTTACATGGTATGTCTTTAATGATACATGTTACTCCCTTTTTTTCTTGTTTATTTAATATCTGACAATTTATGAAAAGTGGTTGGGAGCAGTGTTAGTGTCAAATATACACTATTACCTTGTAATTGAAATGACTTACAATTGCTGCTATTTTTATAATATTACCACATTTCTAAATAATTTAAGTTTCCATTAATATAGGGTTAATTTATACTTATGCTATGAATATGTGATGAAATTATTTATTACAGTAAGATTTTATATAGAATTTTTTTTTAATAATTCATGCTGTACAGCATTTTAAAATGATAATATAAGCACATAGTAATTTTTCCTTTATTATCAGAAAAAGTTTTTTGATGTTGTTAACAAAGGAAAAATTAATAACAATAGCTTATTTATTTGTGCAAGAATTAATGAATATCATTTAATGTTACTTTCTTAATCATTAATATAAAAAATTGCATACAATTTTCAATTAAGATTTTTAATCTGCGCAAAATTAGCCCTTTTTAAAAAGTATATTTCTTTTTTTATTTTCTATAGTAAATATACAGAGTCCATAGAAGTTGGCATCTGTGTATTTTTACTTTGACGAATAGTTGAGAATTTTATTTCATAAAAAGTGTCAATATCAAAATATTGTAGAGTTTTTATGTAAACTTTTTTTATTAATTATTTAAAACACATTGAATTAACATGAAAATGAACATATTTTTTTCCAAGGAAAAAAAAAGTGAATCTGATGACATATAACTCTTACGTATACTTAAAAAAAAACATACAACACATTTTAATAAAACAATGAAATGACAAAATTAATGAGTTGTATCTCACAACTAAAGTTTTTCTTGTTATTGACTACTACTTTATATTTTAGCCATTTATTAAAATTAAAAACATAATTGCAGATAAAAAAAAAACAGAAGAAAACACATTTATTCAATAAATAGGAGAAGGATATCACAGCTCTTAAAAAATATTAAATGTTAAAATTGTTCAAAATCTTTGGGAGGTACTTTGCATACTTTCAAGTTGGGCACTGAGTTTCAGTATCTTTCGACTTAAGTTACTGCTATGTTGTTTGAGGTATCTTATCATATCAGCTTGCTTCTCCAGTATTTCTTCCATGTAGTCTTCATCTCTGAAAATGCAATAAATTCAAAAGTATTATTCTACCAGATGTAATACTATTTATTGCCTTGCAAACATTTCTATTTTTAACATGTAGACATATTTCACAACTTATCTATTTTTGATAAGTTAAATATTATAAATGATTAAAACTCAGTATTTTTACTAAAAAAGTTGCATACTTATTGATTTTAATTAAATATCTACATCAACAGATTGACATATTCGGCAAAAATTGAAATCAATTATATCAAAACAAAATAAATGCATAAAAAATAATTTTTTAAGTTCTACAATAATTGATTAAAATGGGTTTCAGATAAATCTTCATTACTGTGATCAGCGTCTCATAAATATGGACAATTTGGCATTGAGTGTTTTATTTTAAATAATTACAAAAAAATATTTTTTAATTACATTTTGTATCTATACTGCAATAATAAATGTCATTGGAAATGTAAGCTATTTCAGTATTGTTTGGAAAAACTTTTCAGATAGTTAAAATTTTTTTAAATGAGGAATTATTTATAATTTCTCTTTCTTATAAAGTTATGGAAATTCTTTATAATCATAACTAGAATTTTTTTAAACTTTTGACTACAAATTTAAAAATGAAAATAGATGTATATAACTAGAAAATGGATTAATTATTTAAACACAATTTATTTTTCACTTTTCAGAAAATTATCCTATGCTTTTATAAATAGAATAACTTTTCACTAATTTCTTAAATGTGTAGATAATTTATTATTACAGTATGTTAATATTATAAAAGTTAAGAGAAAAAATTTTAAGATCATAAATTTTGTAAGATACTTACTTTTAATAAATTCTGTTGAAAGTTAATAATTAGTTTTAATTTTGAAAATAATAAAAATATTTCACAATGAACTGAAGTAATCAAATATAAAAGTATTACGCAAATATGTTTATAAAAAAAATAGTATAATTAGATCAAAAGAGAAACATTTTTTTTTAGTTTAATTTTTTTTTAAATAAAAGCTTCAAAGCAATTCATTTTAGTGCAATAGATTATAAAATATTTATCTACTCTTATTTTTATATTATCATTGCATATTAAATTTTATGATTTTTAAAAAAATTTTGTGATAAGGAAATAAACTAACAACTTACCGAAATCCTATTTCATTAGTAGGTGCATAGGACTGTAAATAGCTTATCAGTAAATCATCTTGATGTACATCAGGAATTGATTTGCTTTTATTAAATTTAACAACAATAACTGAAAAAAATATAAATAAATATGTAATAAATTGACAATTAAAAGAGGAAACTATTTGTAAAATAACAGCTAACATTCATAATAATATATAACATTTTAAAGTGTCAGTTTTAAAAAATGTTTTTGTAATTTGTATTTGTTAGGACTTACAAATTTTAATATAACTCTAAAATAAAAATTAAGATGTATAATTAGCAAGCATTTTATATTCTGGCATTTCTCAAACTCAGTACAAATATCTGCTATAATGAGAAAAAGTGAATAAAAAAACTTAAAAGATTTATTTCCAAAGCAGAATTTCATGAAGTTATAATTATTAAAAATATCTATATAATATAAGTTTATGAATAAAAATTATGTAAAAAAAAGGTTTAACAATTTATTATTTTATGAATTAGTTACAATTACAATGAAACTTTTTAATTCACTTTTTTCATATTAAATTTTAACTTCCTGCAAGAAGTTGAATAATTCATAATTATTCGAAATTATATGACAATGATTTTTAGAAAATAAAACAATTTTTGCAAAAAACCAATAACAAAAATGCATACCTAGGTATTTGATTAAACAGGGCAAAAGGATGAGCATTTCACAACCAAATAGGATTTGCAAATAATTCTCGCAGTGCATCATGCTGTTTGTTGGACAATATTGAGGAAGAATGCAAAACCTCTGGAATACAGCTAAAACTACAACTAGCATAACATTTCCTTAAAAAAAAAAAAAAAAAATTTATTGAAAACAGATAAAATAAATATCATTATAAATTTACAGTTTATGTGCCATATAGTACCGCTCACTATATTGTGCATAAATAAATAATAAACAAACATGTACTGAAAGTTTGATATAGTTGATGCTTTCAATTTAGGGTTCTAATGTCACCTAAATTTTTTACAGTGGTGATTCATAATTATAAAAAAGAATTTAGAAGTAAAGTACAAATTAAAAATAATGAATAAATCTTAATGATTTACATTAATTTCCATTTATATTATCACTAAAAAAAAGTTCTTTGTTTTTATTGCTTGTTCTTTTATGTATAAAAGACAAATGATCAGAATGTATAATATTTAGAGGGCTATGATGTTTATAAAACAGATATAAATTATAATCTGAAAAAACTTTATTAAGTACAGTAAATCTTTGCCAAACATGGAGTCTACATTATTAATACATATTGCACTTTGCAATGTGATGTTCCTCAAAATTCACTTTATATGGGGAAAATATGTAGTTTAAATTAAGAAAGTATATACAATTTAAAAAAAATTAAATATTGTTATAAATAAAAGGGAAAAAATGTTACACATGTTAATTCAAATTTTTTTTATTCTGCTTAATAAGTAGATAGATGATGTAAATAATTCTTAACAAATGCGTTGATTTTTGCTTGGTATAATGATCTTTTTAAAAGCTATGTAATAAAGCTAAAGTGCAATGAAAGTTGAATGATTCTCATAAAATGTCCTTTTCTTTCTTCATTTGGGTCAATCTACATTATGAAATGATATAATTCTTGTTTTTTTTTGTTTTTGTTTTTTTTGCCAATTCATTTAACTTATTTATAGATACTTTATATTTTTATCACTACTTTTAAATTAAAAATAACAGATGTGGGAAGGGGAAAAGCGGAAATTAAGAAACTCACAACGAGAAATAGCAAAATGCCATGAAATGGTGAACGACAATTATATGTTTGTGTTTTTGTAAATAAAATCTAATGTGTCTACATCTAATAAAATCTAAATATGTTTTTTAAAGGCTAATCATTCAGGCTCTATCATTGAATATTGATTTGTTTTCCTGTACATAGATAACGGAAGCCCAATTGAAGAGCAGAAGTATAAATCGAACACACAAATAATAAATTAAAGTATACATTCAATGTGTTTGCTAAAGGATACTTGAATAAATAATTTAAGGTTAATACACTTAAAAAATATAAATAATAATTCATTAGATTTAATTTTCAGTCATTAAATACATAAGTAACAAATATCAATCAATGCAGATGCTAAAAGGTTATGAAATTAGGCTTAAAGAATGAATTTAAGCTTAATACACAATTAAATAATAATACTGAAATCTTTACTTTTCTTAAATAGCTTAAGCAATTAGCATGAGTACAGGCAGAGTACAAATAAAAGCAAACAGACACACCAATGAAAGACACGTTTAAAAATGAGATAAATCATAAATTGGAAGACCATAAAAAAAAAACTGGGCAAGGTTACCGTAAAATGAGTAACGATCTAAGTTGCCAAGTATAACTGATTTAACACACCAATTAAATTAAATCACACAATAGAGTTCAAGGCATTTAAAAAATGTTCAAAATGGAATTGGCAGTAAGTTATGTGTTATAACTATATAAATAATTCATTAAAAAAAAAGTTTTAAAAATATACATATATTCATTACTAATATACAAATGGTTATAATAGAGACATTTTCTGTGACACTCAAAACAATAACATAATTGCTATTATTGATGTCATTGAAATTTTAAATTGATAAGAATTGGTTTGAATATATCATTAAATGCAAGTCTGTTGGCTGTTAAGCCATTAAGTTAAATATAAGGAATCATTTTTTTTTAATTACAAAATAGTAAAAAATACAAAATACCAAAAAAGTTACAAGTTCTATCAAGATTTTAAAGAATCATTAATTGTAAAATTAAGTATACTTATTTTATAAAACCTTAAATTGCACAGTCCAGTCACATTAATGTGACCACCTGTCAAAAGCCAGAATATACACTCTTGTATATTCTGGCTTTAAGTAGAGTGTGGTATTTAAGTGGCATTCTTTATATACACTCCACTGCAATGTGCTGCCACCTGCCTTTTGTGATTGGTTATTTCACGTTGACGTCGAAAGTAGGTGGTGGTCACATTAATGTGACTGGACTGTGTATATGTCATGATAGGTAACTGAAAGGAAAATCTCATTTTATATACTTTTTAATTAATATTCAAAAAATTACAAGAGAAAATTGTAAAATTGCTTACATTCATGATAAAAATTATATTCACGTATTAATCTTAAATTAAATGTTAGTTGATGGTTTTAATAGTAAATAACTAATTTACTTTTTTGAATTTTATTTAAAATACAAAATTCTTCTTTTCTTGAATTTTATTCTAAAATAAATAATCTATTCATGTATTAAATTATACTTTTTTAAAATGCATATTTAAATTGCATTCAATTTACATGTGAATTGACATAGGTTTAGTAAAGTGCTATATAAAAAATACATTATAACTATCAGAACCTATTAAAATAAATTCCTTATCAGCATTAAAATTATAAAGATTTAATAGAAATTATTTATTTAATTAACAAAGAAAGAAAAATCGAACATACCAAGAGATAAAACAATCAAAGGCACCCTTTGGAGCAATTGTGTATTTCGAAAGAACTCCAAATAACCACATCTCTGTAAGTAATTGTGCTTATAGTTTCTATAACAACTAGTTATAAATATTATACACCAATATCCTGCATGTGCACAACTTAAGATAAAACACGAATCTTCTTCCAGAAAATATGGCACTAGGAAGGCAGAAGTCATTAATGCAATCTGTAAAAAATTTTTATTTTAATAATCAGCAAAAAAGAAATATTATAATTGGAAGAATTAAATTCCCACTAGGAAAATAGGAGCATTGCTAATTTTTTTTAAGAATTCCATTACAAAGTTCATTTTGTTAAAGTTTATGAAAACTATTTATATGAAAATTATTATTATTTTCATTTTAAATTCAAAATGAACTATCAATATAAAATTTTAATTATATATATGAATAAATATTTTTAAATTGAAGTAATTTTTTGTTTCAATTTTAACAGGAAAACAATTTTTATAAAAAAACAGAAGAAAATCTTTTTATTTTTATTATCTATGTTAAAAAAAATAATTGAGGTTTAAGGTATCAGGTCAGCCTATTTTTTTTGGCGATTTTGGCCTTTTTTTTACAGCTTTTGCCAATATATTTAATGAAATTTTAACATTATAAACACTTACAAGGCACTTCCAAGAAAATCGTTTTATCACTGGATTTATATATATTTTTACTCATTAATTTACAATATTTTCACACATAAATTTTAAATAATTTTTACTCTTTTTGAAATTTTTATAAAACCTAATATTATTTAGATACAGAATTTATATATACATAAATTTATTTATATATCCTCCATTTCTAAGCTGAGTAAAAAAAATTAATAATTAAAGCACTGTGCATTCTAATGAAATACAGAAAATAGTAATTATTAATAATAAATGAACTAGATACTTACGTATTAACGATACCTTGGCGGCAGTTGGGCCAATAAAGAGCCCACGCGCAAACCGCAGCTACAGATTTGGCGGTTTTTAAGTGGCGCCAATCTACACTTAAAATTTTTGTTCCAAATAATAAAATATATAAAACACTTCATTTAAATTCAAAACACTTTCAAAAAATTTTTTGTTCCAAATAATAAAACACTTCATTTAAAATGAAAACGCTTTCAAAATTCAAAACACTTTCATCAATTTCCACAATGCAATCTGGTCCACCTACCTTCTTTTTTGGTTTATTCTCCATATCCAAGACACATAATTCACAGCTTTTGCCAATATATTTAATGAAATTTTAACATTATAAACACTTACAAGGCACTTCCAAGAAAATCGTTTTATCACTGGATTTATATATATTTTTACTCATTAATTTACAATATTTTCACACATAAATTTTAAATAATTTTTACTCTTTTTGAAATTTTTATAAAACCTAATATTATTTAGATACAGAATTTATATATACAAAACACTTTCATCAATTTCCACAATGCAATCTGGTCCACCTACCTTCTTTTTTGGTTTATTCTCCATATCCAAGACACATAATTCACGCATGTAATTGTTCCCATCTATAACAGTTTTATCCGATAAATCAAGTTGCTTTTCACAAAATTTAATCGACGTCAACTTCTCGCACAAGCAGTATATGAATCTCAAAGCTGTACAAAATGGAATTCTGCTCCCCTCAAACCAGTTTTTTCTAAGTCCCACACGATATGCACATTGACTGAAATTGCATTTTCAAAACTTACGTTTACCAAAATAAAGTTTCATGTCATGGGAATTGGGACATTTTTGTTGTTTTGGTAAAATATTTCGCTCCAGAAAAAATAAAATTGCAACTTGTTCTGTTTTTAGCAAATCCCAAATACGCATTTTCGTAGCACTACAAAATGGCGTCAAAACTCAGCAAATCTGCAGCTGTTAGATTGGCGACACTTAAAAATCGCCAAGGTATCGTTAATACGTAAGTACCATGAACTATTATGAATAAATCAATTATAAATAGAAAGCTATATTAAAAAAATAATTATTTTTTTAAAATATAACTTGCTACTTATAATTCTGAAATTTAATTGTTTATGTAATCTTGCAATTTTCTACTCTGAAAACAACAAGAATTAGAGATTACTTAGCATTTTTAGAAGCACGTCTACACTGTAGAATGAAAAATTTTGAACCCCCCCTCCATATTCAGGCAAAGGCGCAGAGGGTTAGGGATTACATGGGGAGAAATATCCCCTGACATCCATTTTTAAAATTAATAGTATAAAATCAGAATTTAGTGAGTGTACAAAAAATGAAAAAGGTTGAATTGAGAAAGAGTCACATGCTCTTTGAAAATAAATAAAATCAGAATTAGTAGAGGGACAGAAAAAATAATGGAGAGGTACCAATTGCCCGTTGCTGGCCAATAGAAGAGAAGAGGCGTATCAGGGGTGTGGCTTGTTTGTCAACAAGCGTTCTGCTGCAGTATGGAGCTTGGGATATTTAAAAGATTGAATTGAGAAGAATATTTAAAAGGTTGAATTGAGAGTTTTCGATGCGATTAAATTGAGCGGTTATTAGGAAGATATTGGGAAAAAGATTAATTAAATAGGAAAGCTCCAATATTTCTCCAGGATGATGCAATATTTTTCGTCCAAACAGTTGGTTTTACTGATGGCGGGTAGTGCTGCTCTGTAGGCTATTAGTAGGAGGGGTCCGTTGATTTCTTCCAGGTGTACTAATTTTAGGATTGTGGAAAACAGGTCAACTTCAGGTGGATTTGGTGGGAGTTTACTGGGAACAGTAGTTGGGAGATGAGTTTCCATATTCAGACAACTCATATAGTCAGGCTTATAGAGGGAACCAGGGCTGCCATAATTATAGGGACGAGTGGAGACACCCCTTTATGATTGCTAACTAGGCACAAAATCAAGGAGACCTAATGCCTTAGAATTGCACCTCCCCCCCAAAAACTGGCAAGAACAGTGAACAATATGTTAAATAAATACATATTTTGTATAAAATATCAACTTTAATGCAGCTATATTATTTGTATAATTTTAAAATATAAATTAATAAGATTATATACATTTAGTTTATTTGTTTTGTAGTAATCAAATAGGTTTGTTTATCACATAATTCACTTAAAGAATATACTTTTATTAGCTAATAACATAATAAACATAAAGTTCTTACTGCAGAAATAATTTCAAGAACTATGATTCCTGTAATAGGGATAACTTTAAAATTTGGTTCTTCATTTGAAATAAGAACACTTGATACTAAAGATGCTTCATCTGTCTCATCAAATAATTGAGCATCTCTACTGAAGAAATAACCCTAAAAAATAAATGATAATGTTAATTTAAATACAGTTTACATACCCAAATACATAAGATCTATCATTAAATATTGGTCATTTTATTTATCCAATCAACTTTTTATAACACAATAAATTTGAAGTAAAAATTACAAAGCCAACTATTTAAGTAAAAAGAATTACATAGAGTCGTACTGGTAAAGATGAAATTATGGCGAGTTAATTTTGTTACCCGTTAGCTATTCCACCCTACTATAATAATCTAAATTAATTTAATAAGAACCTGTACATTTTTAAGGACAAACAAATATTAATATTTTTTTCCCCTGTATTTTATTTTCCTTTTATTTAACTGTAGCGATATCCACCAAAAGAACTCTAGCAGCACAATAAAATTTGGCTTCGGTAAAGTTGTCAGAATTAAAAGTCGTAAAATCAAATGCAGTACATGTTGTCAAATGTAAAAAGTCCAAGACTTCACCTGACAAGCACAGAAGACAGATATCATTAGTAGCTACACCAATGCAATGCAAGTTTTATTAAGAAAACCACGTCCAGTCGAGAGTCGGAAATTTGCTGTAAAAACAGCATGGGGCAAGTCCATTGGGATGGGTAATGAAACAAGTATATTCCACATTTTATCAGCTGAAAGGAGTTTGCGAGTTTGTTTTAAGAGTCCATCTAATAAATATTTATACGCATTCATATGACTTGCATACATTCTGATATCTACTTAAAATTATATTTCTACATTTTAATTTCTCTAATAATAAATTTTTTTTTTGTGTGTTAATATACTAAAATTCTCTATGCTTTCTATAGAAGCTCAATAAAACTCATAATAACAGAAAATTGCTCTTTTGTTTAAAGAATTTTTTAACCATTACAGTTCTATTTTTTGTGAGGCATTGTATCATTTTGTACTTTCTATCCATTATTATTTACTAATTTTTAATTTAGTGCTTGACACCGGCACTACAGTGTGAGAGTCCTTTTTGTGAAGCACAATAATAATAAAAACCGTTTTTTAGTGATTGATAAGCATTCAATAGTGACCGATATAAATATTGATTAAAAAAAAAGTAGATCACCACTTTGAAATAAAATAAAATTTATTACGTTACAAGTAAAATTTACTGCTTTTACGTAATAAATTGTTTAATAATCAGTTAAATTATACTTATAATGAATACATATAGTATAACTGTAAATCATAAAGATGTTTATAGACGATTCAATTTTTGTTTACTTACACCGCCGGATCCACTCCTATTGTCATTTCCTAAACTAACCATAACGCTACAAATTATTCTAATTACAAAAAAAAATTAAATAAAAAATAAGATTAGTTACACATTTCACAAAGTTTTTAAAAATAACTTAGGGTTAAAATATCCCCCATTCAATCGCAATTTTGTTTTGCTCTCTTGCGTTGAGTAACATGACAATGTGAGATTACGATTATATTCTTTAATCGATTTGTAATAGAATGTGGCAATCAATATCATGTGATCCAGGCGTTTTGTTCCATTTATCATTAATTAAAAAACAAATGCAAAATTTTAAAATGAAAATAAAATAATGTCTACTGAATTTTCTATTCTATCTTATTTTATAATTTGTAATCACGATATTGTTCAGGCGTAACTTGTTTTACCTCGTATAAAACCTGCATTTGATAAAATGGAACATAAAAATTTTAATTCGAACATTAGTTAAATTTGCAGAGCACCAAAAATAATTACGTTTAATTAGTTAAATAGCAAAAGAAAAATGCATTTTAATATTAAATATTCCAAATGGAAGAAAATATATCAATGGGAAATTAAAAGACAAGTAGAATTTTACTTTAACTTCTATCTAAATGGAGGAAAATAATTGAATAAAATAAAAGTAAATTTTTCGTAAGTTTGTTTGATGTTTTCGAAAAAATACGAATTAATCTTATTTTTTTACTTAAATACTTTATAGCTTCTTAAAACCTTTAGAAGAAATTTATTTCTTTTGGGATAAGAGAGAAATAACAATGCTAATAAAACTATTTTGCCACTCATAAACATTTATAAACTTATGCTACTATTTATTTATTTATTTTACAGGAGAAACAAAATTTATCACAGCCATTTTATACTATTCCTTATTTACTTCCTTCAGCTTTTGGCTTCCAGTGCAGGAAAAAAGGATTATCTCGTGTCTCATTTGGAGCAGGGAGATGATTTATTGCTAATTATTTAACTTTTATTTGTTTGATGATAATTCATTAAATTATTTTATCATGCGATAATTTTTTCTTGATAAAATCAGACGGCAGAGATAGAACATCAAAAGATCAAGCCATGATGGAGTCATGGAGTACAAGATGGAGTCTACGATTTTAATTTATCTCTATTGCTAAAACTGCTCTTCTTCGTTTTAGCTGCTGTTGTTGTAGAAATAAAAAGAAGTAGTAATGGGAAATATGTTTCTTTGTACTCTTAGTTCGTTGCTATGACTAATTCTTGACTGATATATATTTATACCTAAATACGTTTCTTGCTAAGAGTAATTCACAACTGATGGTGCTTACACTGTTTGTGTTCCAGATATTGTGGGACGTAGTTTTCAGTATTCTTGTTCTTTGTTAGGTTTGTAGCGACACCTATTGATGTAAAATGGAATACAAATTGAACGACGACAACATGAAACCGAATAAACTTAAAAGAAAGTTGAAAACAAAAACCTGAAAACTGTAACATGTGTATCAACAAAAACATTAATAAACATTAAAAATATATAAACAAACGTTAAGTTGAGCAAGCTAGAAAATGCCGAGAATTCTTTTAATTAAAATTAAAATAATATGAAATGCAAAATTTTATTTAAAAAAAAATTTGTCTGGGGTTGCAAAAACTTTACTTGCTTTTTATAAATATATATAATATAGGCTTCATATAAAATAGGCAGATTGCATAAAGCCTGATACCAAAGAAGATGATCTTGATTTGTCAGCTGTAATTGAAATTGTAGAAACTATGTTTGGAGATAGTTTTGCCAAAAAATGCAATCCATTTCTTTATCGAATGATACTGCTGTTAGTCGAATGGATGATATAATTGAAGATGTACAGCATAGTTTTTCGGGAAGTCGCGTGACAAAATATTTTCAATTCAGCTTGAAGAGACAACATATAGCAAAAAAGTTGCTCATTTCATTCCCTATGTTCGATTTTTTGATGGTATGTCTACAATAGAAGTACTTTTCTGCAAATCAGTAAATCTCAATTTAACAGCTCTCGCATTATTTGCTATCTCAAATTATTTTATAAATGTCGAAAAATGGAGTGAAAAAATAGCGATGCTTATTCAATGTCTGGGAGATTCCAAAGTATACAAGCACATGTGAAACAAAAATTTTCCACAGTTAGTTTAGACACATTTCATGATCCACAGAGAAACTCTGGATTCCAAGAAATGAGTCTTGATTATTGTGCTGACGACAATTGTAACAATAGTAATTATATAAAAGTAAGTAAATAGTATACTATAAAAGTTAGTAGTATTATATAAAAGTAGTAAATTATATAAAAATGAGACCCCTACTTTTATGAATCTATTCTGTACTTTGTAAAAATCTAGGTGCAGTACATTTAGCGTTACTATTTTCTTATGAAGTAATTTGGTTATAATTTGGGAAGTTTTTGCAACGTGTTTATGAATTAAGAAAAAAAAAAAAAAAATTCACATTTTTTTAAAAATGCCTTTTTTTCCCGTCTGTTTTCCTAACAGACCAGAAGCCGAAAAGTTTCGAGATGGTTTATTTGTGTTGAAATTGAGCCACTAGGTTCGACATATTCGAGAAAAATAATGAACACAGATATAGATAAGAAAAAAAAATGTATATACATATATAAAAAATATTTACACAAATTATATTAGTTAAAAATAAATATTGATTATCAGTATTAATAATATAATGAGGACCCCTGGAATTAATTAATTTATTAATCAAGTAAGGTATTCAACAATCATAAAAAATAGGCATTGACAAAATACGCAAATAAAATCTTGATTCATTAAATTCATTCATGATTCGTAAACAACAAAATAATAACAATAATAATAATTAAATAGCAATAGAATTGCAATTTGCAATAGAATAGCATAGAATTGCAATTTTTATTAATCAATATGTATGTATATGTATGTATTATAATATATTTGATGTCGATCTTTAACGCAAACTCAGTCATTTTTTTGTCAAACAGGAAAAAGAAAATAAAGTTACTTCTCTTTTAGATAAGTGAATATTTAGGCACTTAAGTACTTAGCTTTCTCATGGACATTCCACGCTATAGGAGTATTACTCTCTGGAGTAATATATATATTTTCTTAAATGACCATTGTGTAAGCCAAAGCATGATCAGGCATTTAATATTATAGAAAGTACATTATTTGCTAACTGCCGTTAAAATTAGCTTTAAAACTGTCTAACATTAACTTTTCGTTTACCTTTTTTCCTAACTATTGACCAGACTAAAGTATTTCGTGTGCGACCGACGCCATTTTCTTTGTAAATGTTCTACAAGAATACCTGAAGACTGGAAATTTCTGATATAAAAGAAATATCTTTTTTATAAAGGTTTGATTAAATTCAAAAACAAGCTTGTCTAAACATGAACCATGGAATTCCAGATTATTTTAATATAAAATTTTTATTTAAATTCGATTCTTTTTTTTAGTTGTTTTATAGTTTTTACATCAGTAATTATTTTGATGCTACGTGTTTAAAAAATTATGGAAGGTAGTATAAGAAAAGACATATAGTCTTTAATACTTTTAAATAATGTAATATCTATTTACTAAAATTCATGTTTTCTTAGCTTTAAAACTATCATTAAAATTAAGCTATCGTTAAACCTTGCTTCTAACTATTATTCAGACTAAAGTATTTCATGTGCGACCGATGCAATTTTCTTCGTAAATGTTCTACAAGAAAACCTGAAGATTGAAAATTGATATAAAAGAAGTATCTTTTTATAAGGGTTTGATTAAAATAAAAAAACAAGCTTGTCTAAAATGACTATGGAATTCCAGATCAATTTAATATAAAATTTTCATTTAAATTTGATTATTTTTTAGTTGTACTTAAAAGTTATTTTAAAGAAAAGAGCGAAAAATATCTTGAAGATGGTCATTGTGCAAGCCAAAGCATGATCAGGCATTTAATAAAGAGGTGTTGAAATAATAAGTTCGTCACGGTAAAAATCATGAACATGCCGAAAATGAACCCTATTTGTATTCAATACGCATTTTTTCCACAGGAAGTTGGAAGATAAAAATGGAAGTGAACTGTTGAGACATTTTTCTTTTTATCACGAACTCAGTTTTATTTTCGTCCCACTTTGCAGTTTATTTATGATTTTTCAAGAAAAAGAAAAAAAATGGGAAGGACTCACTGTTGAATTGTGAAATAAAATTAGATTCCAAGATGCGTTGCGTTAATAATTTTCTTTTTGTGGAATGTCTTTTGTTCGGAAAATGTTGCAAATTGGCGGATTTCAAAAGTGTTTTCAGTTTATGGCCTTGAAAAAGAAAAATTCTAAAAAAACTAAAAAAAAAAAAACCCCTTTTTGAAGACAAATATGCTTCGAACATTTTCTTAAAAGATAAAGCAAATAAAAGAAAAAGAACAAATAATAAAACAAAAATAAAATAGAATGTAACAATAATAATAAAACATAGATAGATTAGAATATATAGACAAAACATATAGAATAATAATAGAACAAAAATAAAAAGATCAAATAAAAAGAAAACAAAATGCAAACGATTTCTTTTTTTACTAATCGTAGTATATAATTTTAAAATTATCGTTTGGCAACATAAATACTAATCTCAGTTATACTTTTCAATAATCGTATGGCATTCAATAATCGTTTTTATTAATAGTATGGCATTCAATAAACGTTTTTATTATTCGTATGGTAATTTACTGACTTATTAAACTTAGAAAAGAATGTTTATTTATGTACTTAAGGAATAAAATAACGATTTCTTTTTTTACTAATCGTAGTATATTATTTTAAAATTATCGTTTGGCAACATAAATACTAATCTCAGTTATACTTTTCAATAATCGTATGGCATTCAATAATCGTTTTTATTAATCGTATGGCATTCAATAACCGTTTTTATTATTCGTATGGCAATTTACTGACTTATTAAACTTAGAAAAGAATGTTTATTTATGTACTTAAGGAATAAAATAATTTTATCAGATTCGTAACAATAATTCAAATAATTCTGAATTGTTGATTAAAGTTCTGAATTGACCATTAAAAGAAAATTTAATTATTTTGATTAGAAAAATCAAATTACATTATTAATCAAGAAGATGTGGAATTTTAAAATTTGGTGGCCTTCTTAATAATTGATTTTTATAAATTAATGTTATGAATAAAGAACGTTAATAATAAAACCATAATTAACAAATTATTATTTTACATCAGTAATTATTTTAATGTTATGTGTTTCAAAAATGATGGAAGGTAGTATAAGAAAAGACAGATAGTCTTTCATACCTTAAAGTACTGTAATAACTATTTACTAAAATTTTTGTTTTTTATTAGATATTAAATTTAATCGATAGTATAAGGTATCAAAAGTTTTTGGGGATCACTTTATTTTAATGCGTGTGAAAAATGATGATGATTATTGAATGCCATACGATTATTGAAAAGTATAACTGCGATTAGTATTTATGTTGCCATACAATAATTTTAAAATATTATAGTACGATTAGTAAAAAAAAAAAGAAATCGTTTGCATTTTGTTTTCTTTTTATTTGATCTTTTTATTTTTGTTCTATTATTATTCGATATGTTTTGTCTATATATTCTAATCTAACGATGTTTCTCAATATGGGACTATTAATATAATTCCTTTAAAGATTTATGATCATGTCTTATATTCTTTTTCTTTTTTTTTCTTATTTTCTTTACTTCTTCTTAAAGATTTTATTCACTTCAAAAGCTTCGAAATAGCTTTTCAAAGTCCTCTCAGGGTTGAAATTTCCCCCGCGTTTAGTTCTTTTTTTAAATATCCCCACAAAAAATAATCACTTGGTTTAGCTCGCCATCCACTTATAAGGCTTTATGACTTGCATTTTCATTTGAAGAATTTCAACAGTATGCAAAGGACAGAGTATTGACGAAGCCCTCCATCACCATTTGGACATATTTTGACAAAACCATCTTTTAAAAAAGGTTTTAAAAGTTTTGAATGCAGTACATTGTGAATAGATTTTAGTTTATGGTTGCACAAAACGATGTTTACTGTTTCCATTTGCAGAATTACCTATCCAGACCGGGACACCTTTTGTATGGGTTTTCGAAGTTCAAGGAAATAAGTCTTGACTATTTTGACCTTTACTTAGATATTAGAGAGTTTTTGCATACCGTACGTTAGTTACTGTAGGACGTCCGTTAGCTTTTTCTCCCTAGCGCGCATGCTCATAGGAAACTGCGCATGCGTATCTGTAATAATGTTTCCTATGAGCATGCGCGCTAGGGAGAAAAAGCTAACGGACGTCCTACAGTAACTAACGTACGGTACGCAAAAACTCTCTATTGTTTTAGATTTTTATCTGAGAGAAAGATCTAGGCCTCATCAATTGTGGTTACTTTTCATTATTTGTTCCTTCAGAGAAGATTGTAGAGAGACCATGAAATCTGTCATCCAACATGTACAGTCTTATTACTTAGAGGACAGCACTTGGATTTTTTTCGTGCATTTTTTATTTAAAGTGTGTTTTACTGGATAGCGTATGACTTGTTGATTTATATAAAAGGACTTAACCATATTTGTCGGTATTCGGAGAATCAACTTTAGAGGCTTTAGATCAACTTTGGCTTCATCAAAGTTCTAAGAAAGCTTAAACTTGACTATTTGAAGTTTTATCAACTTTCTTAATGTTTTACTTAAACTTTCTTTATTTTTTTTTTTATTCGCACTTTTTTTTAAAGTGTGATTTATTTGATAGCTCATGAGTATTTACTTGTACCTGAGTTGCCATATTTGTCTATGTTGGACGATCAACTTCAAATATCATCTTTTTGAGAAGCTGCATCATAGGTTTCATCAATTTGTTTCTCCAACATTTCAGGTCTGTTTACCCCTCGTGCGCACAAGATGAACGTAGAGCGACAAACCAAACCAAACCAAACTTTTCAATTTCGACTTACCGATCTTTTTCTTCAGTTCAAGTTTTGAATTCTTAATCCTACTGGTATGGCTTAAAGACATTGATAGTTCTTTTTATTTTTTTAAGTGATTTTAAATCACTACTCTAAGACTCAACCGAAATTCTAAAAGAAACTTCAAATTGATCAATTCAAATTTTTACCAAATTAAAAAGTAAGACATTGATTGAATTTTTAAAAATAAGATATTCATTAAAATTAAAATCACAAACAGTTAATTGTCATTGTACTTGGCTATGCAACAATCTACTTCTTAAAAGGAAAACATTTAAACTTCAGGAGGAAATGTTAGTCTCGTCCGTGACTACCTTAAGTCACACATGCCTTCTGGGTGGTGCTAAATGAGTAACGGCCAGAGGCTATGGCTATTTGACCCTGAAAAATGACTGCCCGTTATCCAAACTTTAAATTGAATATACTGAAGTGAAATGCTAGTTGCCTGTCTGGCTTTAAATTTCAAGAAATTAAAAAGATTTGTGCGGAGACGGATGTTGATGTTCTCGTAATTTTAGACAAATATTACAGAAAAAAAATATAGACAATAGAATGGTGATTTGTATAGTCTTTACTGGAGGGTCAGAGAATACATGTCCTGGTCACACGGACCTTTAAATTTCTATGCTTAGAACATTTAACTTGTAAACATATAAAATGGAAAAACTTATTCAATCCTATTGAATCAATTAAATCTTATTCAGCGATAAATGGTAACCGTGCTCCCTCCTACGCACTGCAAAAGCCCGCTTGTGGCGTTCAGGAGAAATGGTTAGTTGGCATCGAGACTCTCACCCGAGAGGAAGTACGGCGAAACCGGCGCTGCCTTTAGTCACAATCTCTCATTCCGAGAGGAAATGTAATCCTTCCACAAATATTTAATTAGATGTCTTTAAATGTGTTACATGTTGTGAGTGTGCTATGGATTAGTAAAATTTTTTTTTTCTTTTAATATCCAGATAAACGTAAATAACACATGAGTAATACATTCATTGAGTTAACAGGAATGGCACATGAGAAACATTGATAACACATGAGTAATGCACATGTCAATGCATTCAATGAATTTTATTATTATTATTATTATTTTTTTTTTTTTATTTCCAATGGCAGATTATGAACAGTTACAGAAAAAAAAAAACAAAAAAAAAAAAAAAAAAGACATACAACATACAACAAACAAAATAATACAACAAAACATGCTGAAACAGAGTTTATTAATCTAACGATAATGCCAAGATGTAGATCTTTTAGCCACTAAAAAGTGTTACCAGGTGCACCACGGGGAGGTAGATCTTCTGCGCACCCTTCAATGAATATTTTACTATAAAGATACTTACGATAAAGTACTAATTGAAATATTATTTCTAAAATGAAGTATTCACACACCTCAGGGAAGTAAAATTTCACCACTGCTCTTATCTGTCTTCATTTATGATATGCCTACTAGATTCAATACCATTATATCAATTTATGTTGATGATACTGCCATTCTTTGCAGAAATAAATACCTTAAATATCTTGCCCGCGCATTAAACAAGCACCTAAATGGCCTTTCTAAATGGTATGACAAGTATAAAATTGCTTTTAACGTGAACAAAACTGCAGCAATCTTCTTTGGCAAGAATCAAAAATATAATAAACCGTCCACTTACCTCAAAAACCACCTTATCTTCTAGAAATCAGAAACAAAATATCTTGGAATTTATTTTCATAGACATCTAAACTGGACTTTTCATTTTAACTATGTCAAACAAAAATACAGAAGAAACATTAGAAGACTCTATCCCCTTATAGCAAGAAACTCGAGTATGAGTAGAAATAATAAATTTCGGATTTTTACCTCTATACTTCGTCCTCTCCTTACCTCTGCTTGCCCGGTATGGGAATATGCTTTTAACCATAATACTAAAATCTTGGAAGCTCAACAAAATATGACTATAGGACACATATATGTGATAAAATATGACGAATGCCAACTGGTTCACGAGAAACGATAATATTCAAGGATCCATCTCCCTGCTACCTCTCAAAAAGTACTGGAAAAGGTTTTCAGAAATATTCTTCAATAATATTGACAACCACCAACATCTATCTGGGCATTCAAAAGATTGAACACTGTGAACCGCATTCTAATTTTAAAAGATCTAGGAATATTCTGCTGTAACCTCCTACCTAAATTCAATTTTTGAATTTTTATCTTTTAATTCTCATTGACTACTTTTAACTTCCGGGCATTGCCAATGTTTTCATTCTTTTATGTTTGCCACCACCGGAGATGAGGCCTCTGGCAGGGCCAGTGAGCTCCAATAACCTTCAATCCAATCCAATAATCCAATGACATTCAATCTTCCAATCCAATAACCTTCAATCCAATCCAATAATCCAATGATTTTCAATCTTCCAATCCAATAATCTTCAATCCAATCGAATAATCTTCAATCCAATTCAATAATCTTTAATCCAATCCAATAATCTTCAATCCAATTCAGTAATCTTCAATCAAATCCAATAATCTTCAATCCATTCTGCAATCTTCAATCCAATCCAATAATCCAATGATCTTCAATCTTCCAATCCACTAATCTTCAATCGTACATTTTAAACTTTTTTTAAACCTTAACATTTTCTAACATTTACCTTAACATTTCTTAACATTTGCCTTAACATTTCTTAATATACCTTAACATTTCTCAATAAAAAGTATAAGATTCAATCGATAAATAATTCATAAAATTACATTTGAGTAATTATTTAATTTGAAATAAATAAACTAATTTAAAATATAAAAAGACTAAAAATTTAAGCATTAAGAGATTTAGGCTTATAGCTGTAATGAAAATCAAACATCAATTGAAATCAAAATCAAAACTATGAAATAAAATTTTATTAAGATAATAAAAAAAGAAAACACCAGTGAAAAAGTAAACCAAAACTATCTTTGCTAAATTGTTTTTCTTTTTTAGTATTGTTTTTAGGAAAATACCATAGTTGAAAACACTTCTTAGTTGATTGTTTTGACAAACAAACTATAACATTTGTTTCAAAGTTCAATATACTTCAAATGTTACAGTATATTATTATTTTTTTTCCGTGTTGTGTGGATAAACATTAACCAATATTTCTTTCATCAAATTCTTAGCGGAAAAACTTGTGTAATTTATAAAACTGTCATGATTTGCTGTCTGCGCAAAGCCCTCACTTAAGAGTTTTAAAATAAACTTTCCTGAAAAAAAATTAGGACATATTTTTTTTCTTTTTTATATTTACAATCCAGAAAAGATAAAATACAAATCAATATCATGTACTACTCCATTGTAAGAGCTTGGTTAAATGATTTACTTGTTATTCGAGAATTACAACAATTTTTCAGTGTATAAACTAATTTTTTTTTGGAAAAATTAAATAAATAAATATATAAATAATAAATGTGTCCAATTCTTATAACTATTAAAAACTATTTATAAGGATAATTACGTTTTTTAGAGTTATGTTTTTAGATATCAAACACATTAAAATATAATTGTAATTTTGCTTTAATTTAATTGAAACAATTTTTAAAATAATGTTCTTAATCATTTGATAGAAAATTACAAAAATACTCTTAAAAGATTAACCACCTATCCTTTATCATCCTTAAAGATAATTCACTCACTTATTTTATCCTTAAAACTTATTAACAAAATTACTTAAGTGTTAACTTAACTTATATATTGTTAACTTAATTTAAAATAACTTAACTTAAACTTATTTACAAAATAACGTAACTTAAGTATTAACTTAACTTATATATTGTTAACGTAGCTTGATAACTTCATTTAATTTAAAATAACTTCATTTAATAACTTAATCTAACTAAATAAAAATATTCTTAAAAGATTATCTATCCTATCTTCTATCATGCTTAAAAATTAATCACCCATTTATCTTTTAGCCTTAAAACATTAACAATCAATGTATTATCACCTAAAAGATAAAATTTCATTAATTCGAATTTCATTCATTTGCATGTCTGCTGCCATTCACTAATATATAAATAATGGCGATTTTTATGTTACTTACGATGATGATTTAATAGTTTCACATAAATAAAATACAAAACTAAAAAGCTATTAAAGTGATATATAATATTAATAAAAAATTTATTTTTAAATAAAGGGCTCCCATGTAAAATATTAAACTGAAATTTGCATGTGATATATATATATATATATATATATATATATAAATGTTATTCAACATTTAAATGTATAAAATATTTATTAACACAAAAGAATTTACTTGTAATATACATAAACAAGCACTAAAGAATATAAAGAATAGAATTGTCCATTATAATATTGTTTTAATTTAATAGGAAGAATTTTTTAAGTCCTTCTTAATATCGGTTTAATTTAATAAAAAAAATTTTTAAGTCCTTCATAATATTGTTGTAATATAATAGTTTAATAGGAATAATTTTTTAAATACTTCATAAAATTGCTTTAATTTAATAGGAACAGTGTTTTAAGTCTTTCATAAAATTGTTTTAATTTAATAGAAACATCATTTAAATCCTTCATAATGTTGTTTTAATTTGATAGGAACAACTTTTTAAGTTCTTCACAAAATTGTTTTAATTTAATAGGAACAACTTTTTAAGTTCTTCACAAAATTGTTTTAATTTAATAGGAATAACTTTTTAAGTTCTTCACAAAATTGTTTTAATTTAATAGGAACAATTTTTTAAGTTCTTCACAAAATAGTTTTAATTTAATAGGAATAACTTTTTAAGTCCTTCATAAAATTGGTTTAATTTTTTAGGAACAACTTTTTAAGTCATTCATAATATTGTTTTAGTTTAATAGGAACAATTTTTTAAAATAACATTGTTGCACAACATTTAATAAATTGATAGAAAATAACGAAAATATTCTTAAAAGAATAATCACTTTAAACTTATTTTATTTCTATCAATATTTTGTCTCCTAAAAGAACTAAACAAACTTCATTAATTCGAATTTCATTCATTTGCATGTCTGTTGTCATTCACTAATATATAAATAATGGAAATTTTTTTGTTACGTACGATAATGATTTAGTACTTTCAAATAAATAAAATATAAAACTTAAAAGCTTTAAAAGTGATATGCAATATAAATAAACAACTTATTTTCAAATAAAGAGCATTATTTTTCTATGTTTTGGTTCTCATGGAAAATATTAAACAACAATTTACATGTGATATACCTAAAAATTCTTATTTAACATTCCATCATAAATTTGTTTTAATTTAATAAGAAAAATTTTTTAAAATAGCATTATTACGCAGCATTTAATAAATTGATAGAAAATAACAAAAAATATTCTAAAAAAAATTAATAGTTTAAAAAAACCAAAAAATACGCTTTTAGAGTTAATCAATCTAAAAAGTAAAAAATAATTGTTAACATAAGAATAAAACGACTGACGAGAAAATGAATGTCACTGTTCTAAAAGCGTGGGGTGCTCGATATCAATCGTTATAATTTTTCACTAGTTTCATTCCGAAATGCAGAGTTAGTTTAAAAATGTCATACAAAGCACCCCACGCTTTTAGAACAGTGACATTCATTTTCTCGTCAGTCGTTTTATTCTTATGTTAACAATGATTTTTTACTTTTTAGATTGATTAACTCTAAAAGCGTATTTTTTGGTTTTTTTAAACTATTAATTTATTTTTTACTTTTTAGTCTAATTAACTCTAAAAGCATATTTTTTTTTAGTTTTTTTAAACTATAATTTATTTTTCATGTTTTTACTTTGTTTGTTTTCCACTTGGCCGGTTATCCGCTAAGTTTACATACTTTTTACCCACCGAAATTTTCGGTCAATAGGAAGAGCGCAATTTGACATGATCGCACTCCTATGCCTTTGAGATCCGCCTCTTTTTAGCCACCGAAATTTTCGGCCAATAGGAAGAGCGCAATTCGATCGCGGATATTACTGAATTTCTACCCGGGGTGAAAGCAGGAGATCGAAAAAGCTAAAGTTATCGGTACATTTAAGAGACCGTTGACGGTGCCCAAAAATAAAAAGGTTCAAGTTAAAATGAGAATTTTAAGATAAAAGTAAAATAAAACAAAAGTAATTAAGATTAAACAGAATAATTATACAAAATAAGTAGGGTTTGATCAGTTGACTGACTCGCCAGTAGATGGCGCCATCAGTCCCAAAATCGAGCCCAAAAAGTGAGTTACATACAAACATACAAACATACATACATACATACAAACATACAGGTGAAGCTAATAAAAGCGTATTAAAAAGAATAATCACTTATTCTTTAAACTTATTCTTATTTTATTTCTATTTTATTTCTAATCACGTAAAAGAACAAACTTCATTAATTCGAATTTCATTCATTTACATCTAATTTACTAATATATAAATAATGGCGATTTTAGTAATTTCAATTAAATAAAATACAAAATTAAAAAGCTATTAACGTGATAACATATGTAATATTAATAAACAAATTACTTTTAAAATAAAGGACATCATTTTTTTAATTTTTTATATGCTATGTAAAATATTAAACAAAAATTTACATGCGATATACGTAAAAATACTTATTTAACATTTAACATTCCATTATAAATTTGTTTTAATTTAGTAAGGACAATTTTTTACAATAGCATTGTTACACAGCATTTAATAGATTGATAGAAAAATAACAAAAAGATTGTTAAAAGATTATTCTTATAAACTTTAAATTCTTATAACTTATAACTTTATATGGTACTTACGTATTAACGGTACCTTGGCGACAGACTTGGCGGTTTTTAAGTGTCGCCAATCTTTATTATATGGAATTAAAATATTTTGAAAGCGTTTTGATTTTAAATGAAGTGTTTCATATATATTTTATTATTTGGAACAAAAATTTTAAGTGTAGATTGGCGCCAAATCCGTAACTGTGGTTGGCGCGTGTGCTTTTTATTGGCGCAACTATCGCCAAGGTACCGTTAATACGTAAGTACCCTTTATATTCTTATAACTTCTAAACTTTAAACTTTCTATCCATACATAATCACTTAAAAGAATAAACTTCCTTAATTCGAAATTCATTCATTTGCATATCTGCTGCCATTCGTTAATATACAAATAACTGCGATTTTTATGTTACGTAGTTAACGATTTAGTAATTCCAAACAGGTGCAAATACTGTTAAAGTCATATAAAATATTAATTAATGACCTTTTTTTTCTCTTTTAATTCCAAAATATCTTAAAAAAATAATCATTCATTTTTTAAACTTATTTTATTTCTATCAATATGTTATCACCTAAAATAACAAACTTCATTAATTCGAATTTCATTCATTTGCATGTCTGCTGCCATTCACGAATGCATAAATAACGTCGATTTTTATGTTATGTACGAAGTCAGCGATTTAGAAATTCCAAACAAATGTAAATGCTATTAAAGCCATATAAAATTTAAATAAACGGTTTATTTTTAAATTAATGAACATTTTTTTCTCTTTTAATTACAAAATAACAAAATATCCTTGAAAAAATAATCACTTATTCCTTAAACTTATTTCTATCAATATGCTATCATCTAAAAGAACAAACTTCATTAATTCGAATTTCATTGATTTGCATCTCTGTTGCCATTCATTAATGTACAAATAACGGCGATTTTATGTTACGTAGTTAGCGATTTAGTAGTTCCAAACAAACGTAAATGTTATTGTAGCCATATAAAATATCAAAAAATGGTTTATTTTTAAATTAAGAACATTTTTTACTCTTTTAATTTCAAAATAACAAAGATATTCTTAAAAGAATAATTACATATTCTTTAAACTATTTTCAATATGTTATCATCTAAAAGAATAAACTTCATTAATTTGAATTTCATTCATTTGCATCTCTGTTGCCATTCACTAATGTACAAATAACGGCGATTTTTATGCTACGTAGTTAGCGATTTAGTAATTCCAAACAAATGTAAATGCTATTAAAGCCATATAAAATATCTATAAACGATTTATTTTTAAATGAACGACATTTTTTTCCTTTTATTTCCAAAATAACAAAAATATTCAAAAAAGAATAATCACTTAATCCTTAAACTTATTTTATTTTTATCAATATGCAATCACCTTAAAGAAGAAACTTCATTAATTCGAATTTCATTTATTTATATGTCTATTGCCATTCACTAATGCACAAACAGCAATTTTTATGTTACGTAGTTAGCGATTTAGTACTTCCAAACAAATGTAAATGCTATTAAAACCATATAAAATATCAATAAATGGTTTATTTTTTAAATTAACGAAATTTTTTTCTCTCTTAATTCCTAAGCATAATATTAAACGAAAATTTATTTAGCCCATTAAATTAATTATAATTATTAAAATAAATGATTAAATTTATCATTAGACTAATTATTTAAAAATAAATATAAAAATAAATTTATTTAATTTATATTTAATTAATTATTAAATTTATTTAAATTTTTAGTTTTTATAGCATTTATATTAATTGTGCTATTAAAGGCATATAAAATATCAATAAACCGTGTATTTTTAAATTAACGACATTTTTTTTTCTCTTTTAATTCCTATGCAAAATATTAAGCAAAAATTTATTTATTTAAAACAATTATTCATAAGTAGTTATTAAAATAAAACATTCATAAGCAGTAAAAAAATTACTTTTTATATAAAAAGAATCACCAAAGGATGCTAAAAATAGAATTATTCGCCTGATTTTCTTTTATATACTATACTTAACAGTCATGTTCTCAGTTTACTTAAAAACAATTATACATAAAATAAAACGCTCACAAGTAGTAAAAAAATCATTTATTGTATAAAAAGAATCACTAAATAATGCTATAAATAGAATTATTCGTCATGATTTTAATTTAATTGGGGCAATTTTTAAAATAATATTGTTAAGCAACTTTATTAAATAACAATAAAAAAATTTAAATTTCTGCTTTTCTCTTATATACTTAACAATCATGTTCTCAGCTTATTTTAAAACAATTATACATAAAATAAAACGTTCATAAGTAGCAAAAAAATCATTTATTCTATAAAAAGAATCACTAAAGTATACTAAAAATAGAATCATTCGTCATAGCTTTAATTTGATTGTGACAATTTTTTAAATAACATTGTTAAGCAGCTTTATTAAATAACAATAAAAAAATTAAATTTCTGCTTTTCTCTTATATACTTAACAATCGTGTTCTCAGTTTATTTAAAAACAATTATACATAAAATAAAACGTTCATAAGTAGTAAAAAAAAATCATTTATTCTATAAAAAGAATCACTAAAGTATACTAAAAATAGAATCATTCGTCATAACTTTAATTTAATTATGACAATTTTTTAAATAATATTGTTAAGCAGTATTATTAAATTAATAACAATAAGAACTTATTCTTAAAACTTAACTATTATAAAAACTTATTATACAATTTCTTATATACACTCATGTCCATAAATTAAGGATAATTCAGAATCACACAGAAATTGAACTCTAAAATAAAAATTTCACCTGTAGAATTATCACACACATCTTGAAGAAGAATATGCAAATTACAGGAAACCACCAGATGGCGCGGATAGTACGTCACAATGACGAGAGTGTAAGAGAGGGGTATATAAGGAATGGTGGTAAAGAAGTAAAATTGTTCACAAGCGCTTTAAAAGAATTTCAGTGCAATAACCGCATAGTTATGGCACAAAGGAAGCATTTGGATGATTTTTTACTTATTAGAATTATCGGACGACTAGAATGTGGCTGGAAGTATCCGAGGAACTTAGAATCGCCCAGAGTGTCATCTCCAGGCTATGGCAACGATTCCAAGATGATGGTAATGTGAGTAGATGTTACAGCACAGGGCGCCCCCGAGTTACAACGCCGAATGAGGACCGGTATTTAGCAGTTACTGCCAAAAGAAACAGACGGAGCACAGCATGAGACCTGTCTCGTCAGCTCTCTTCAGTTACCTGTACGACAGTTTCAAGGCAGACCGTGTACAGACGCTTAGGGCACATTGGTCTATATGCTCGTAGGCCTGTCAGATGTGTTCCACTTACAGCAACTCACTGTCGCCTGCGATTAATCTGGAGTAGAGAGCATGCATTGTGGACACCGCAACAGTGGTCTGGTGTGATGTTTTCCGACGAGTCCAGGTTTAGTTTGCAGTCTGATTCTCGCCGGACTTTCATAAGAAGAGCGTCAGGTACCCGTCACCACCAAGAGAACACCATTGAACGGCACCGTTACGGTGGTGCAGGATGGCTCGTTTGGGGAGGAATTATTCTTGGTTCCAGAACTGACCTGCATCTTCAGAGTGTAACGATGACAGGCCACATCTATCGGGATGTCATTCTGGAACAACATGTACGTTTGTTTCGGGGCGCCATGGGTGCTGAATTTCTGTTTATGGATGACAACGCCCGTCCTCACCGTGCAAACATTGTAGACGAATGCCTTCAATTGGAGGATATCACCAGTATGGATTGGCCAGCATACTCACCGGACTTGAATCCAATAGAGCATGTGTGGGATATGCTTGGTCGACGAATTGCAGCCCGTCAGCCCCCTCCCACCTGTCAATCGGAACTTCGGAGGGCAGTGCTTTATGAGTGGTGTAATATTCCCCAAGATCAGATTGATAATTTGATACTCAGCATGCCTAGGCGTTGTAAGGCTTGTATTGCATCGTCCGAGAGACATACTCCATATTAACCAGCATACTAACCATGTTATACTGTTTTTTGTAAATAGGTTCTTTTTTGAAATTTGCTCCAGGGAGTAAAAATCGCAATTTTTATTAATTATATCAAACATATAGCATCTTTTTTGCTCTTTACGTTTTGGTTAATAAATAGACTTTACAAATAAGACAAATTTGTTTTGCTTCTGTCTCTTTCTTTGCCTGAACTTCATTATCCTTAATTTATGGACATGAGTGTACTTAACAATCATGTTCTCAGTTTACTTCAAAAAGAATACTAGCTGACATGTATTTATTACGACGGTCACGGTGTCAATGTTTAACCGCTAATCCAGTTTATCAGAAACATGCAAATAACTCTTAAACGTGACTAAACCGTGCATAGCGCATTTGATTCGCCGTGTCATCACGCAACACACAATGATACGTATCACTGAATGCGTGATAAGTAATAACATACGACTGTATCGTGATTGATACTGTCACGGTATTGACAAGTAAAGTGAAAGGATTTCACAGGTCATACAGTTTGGAAAAACACGCTAAGAATATGTAGTTCTTGTAATCAGAATTATAAGTTTCTGTAATGAATAATGTAACATACTACTGTGTCCAAAAAGTAAGACCAATTTTCAATTTAAAATTTCCGGGGCTTATGGAGCTCCAATTTTTCCCTTCTTTTTTTAAGTTGCTGGCACTGTCCTTGACATCTGCGTGAAGTTTGACATTAAGTTATTCATTAGTGTTTGAGTTACGCTTGGCTTTGTGAGACGCTAAAACTGATTCTGGCGATTTTTGAAATGTCTGAATTCATTGAGCAAAGAATTTGCATTTAATTTTGTTTGCGGAAACGTATAGAATGTTGCAGTCAGCATTCGGTGAGTATTCCTATATTGGAAAGAAATGTTTACAAGTGGCATAAAAAGTTCAAAGAAGGCAGAGAACGCGTTGAAGACGAAGAGTCCTCTGGTCGATCCTCAACTTCAATCTACAAAGCTCACGTCCAAAAAATTAAAGATTTGGTGCTTGCAAACCTTCGATTTACAATTAGAGACCAGCTGATCGGTCAATTCCATTTTGGGCCTCAAACGCGTCAAATCTCGATTGGTAACGCAAACATTGAACGCGCCAGCTCACACTGCATTGATTCTTCGTGACTTTTTCGCCAAAAATGAAACCCATATCGTTCCACAACCACCGTATTCACACCGTGCGACTTAAAGTTTTTGCGTGTTAGAATAATTTTTGATCTATATTAAAGGATATATTATAGCAATCAATATAAGTTATTTTATAAACAAACTAGCAGAACCTGGCATACGTTGTCTTGCCAAAAATAATGCGTTGTGGAAAATGACATATCGCGAATATATTCTACATGTTCCAATATATGTGCATACTTTTTTTCATGGTTGTCGTTTGAATAGTATATAAGATGAAATGTTGCAGCACCCTCTGGTGGCAAGTAGCAATAAAGTGGATAGAGCGAAGTTATTTTCCATACATGAATACATATTATTACCAATTTTAATAACGATTGGTTGAACGGTATAGAATTTGACAGACTGCAACATCCTCTGGTGGCGACTTACAACAAAGAGAAGCATAAAATCACTCTCCATGTTTTGTCAAACACACGCAAAAAATTTCATCCAAATCGGTCCGCAGTTTAATAGGATTTCAGTGACAAATACATGCACAGATTATAGTTACATATATGTTAATTTTATGTCGTTAAACGGTCACGGTCCTTTTGGTGGGACATTTGCATATATTAAATTATCTCAAAAATTATTTCCTTTATTAGATTATTTCATTTATTAGATTATTTTACATATTAGTTCATTTATTAGATTACTTCACATAATATTTCATTTATTAGATTATTTCAAAAACCATTTCATTTATTAGGTTATTTCAAAAAATATTTCATTTAATAGATTATTTCACATATTATTTCATTTATTAGATTATTTCAAAAATTATTTCATTATTAAATTATTTCACATATTATTTCATTTATTAGATTATTTCACATATTATTTCATTTATTAGATTACTTCACATAATATTTCATTTATTAGATTATTTCAAAAATTATTTCATTTAATAGATAATTTCAAAAATTATTTCATTTAATAGATTATTTCTCGTATTATTTTATTTATTAGATTATTTCACATATTATTTCATTTATTAGATTATTTCACATATTATTTCATTTATTAGATTATTTCTCATATTATTTCATATATTAGACTATTTCAAAAATTATTTCATTTATTAAATTATTTCACATATTATTTCATTTATTAGATTATTTCACATTTTCAACATATTTATAAAATTTAAATTAAATTGAATTTTCCACAAAATTTAATTATGAATTTTAATATATAAAATTAATAATAAAAAATGTCTGATGTCTATTATTCCTGGATAGAAATTTTGTCAAGAGTTAAGGGTAAATTAGTTTCAAACATTGTTTCATCAGCATTTGACAAATTAGTGCTATTTAAGGACAACTTAAGAAGTACAGTAAAGAAAGTAATGGAAAATAGTAAAGAAAAAAAAAGAACAGTAATTTTAGCGTAAATGATGATGGGGATTATAACGGAAGCAAAATCAACATTTGGTGAAATTCTGAAAGACTTATAATTTTACAGCCTTTGTTTACATTTCTGCAGCTGTAAAAATAGAAAAAGCAAGTAATATATAAAAAAAAATTTTTTTGAAGCCAATTCCTACTTTTTGTTCACTATATTGCAGAAAAGTTCTTTACAAATAAAGTTGACATTTTTCTCTTACATCTGTCGTCATCTATTGGTAGATACATGCAACTTAAATCTAAAAAAAAATAAAATTAATTAATTAAATTTAATTAATGAATTAATATTTGAAAAAAAAACTGTATTAACGTCAAGTGTCCTCCACTACAAGTTCAAAAAAAAGTATTTGAACTTGAGTGGAGGAATAAAAAGTATTTTATGAACGATTAAAAATTTGAACAAGATATACATAGCGAATGTGTCAACTAATAGATGGAATTGAAAAAAAATACTAAACAGACTTCTAAATCTTTTTATTATAAGTACAATTCATTTTTTAGCTTTTTAGAGATTAGAATTTGTAAAACAACGTGTAAACGTACTATATACAAAACGATATTTTTTATACTTGTTTTTCTAAATAAACACAACAGACATAGTTTACACATAGTACTTTGCAAAAAAATCAACAGAAACAGTACGAATTCTACAAGAGAAACAAATACAAATCGTTCTCTTTAAATAAAACGATTTTTATTAAATCGTTTTCTTTAAATAAAATCGTTTTAAAAAATCTTTTTCTTTAAAAAAAAAAACGATATTCATTATTCTTATTCTTTTCTTTTATTCTTTTATTATTAAATGTTATTCCAACATTTTTTTTGCCAAGAAACAATGAATAAATATTATACAAACAATAAAGTTTGCTCTCATTAACATTTAAGTCCACGAAGGCATAACGGTTCGCGAAAAAAGAATTTATGATCTGAAAGGATTGTTTTTCCAGGTATTCTCCAGACAAAACAAAACAACAAATATTTATAAACAACCTTTGTAAATAATTTCTTTATACAAAGGATTTGCTTACCAGAAAATGGAATCAAATCACAATGTATTTTTAATGTCTTTGATTAAAGGTAATTATTTTCTGCTAAATGTAATTAATTTTGGACAATGAATCTTTTTAGATTCAATTAAAATGTTTTAATTAAAAAAAATTTTTTTTTGATAAAAGCGAAAAAGAAAAAATTATGTACAGTTTTTTTTTAAATTGATAAATTGAATTTCAAGTAATATTTATGGGGTTTTATATTTTCAAAAAGAGAGTAGTTTAAAACAATTTTTATGGTGGGCATAAATAAAAAAAAAATTTCTGCTTGCAACTAATTTTGCAAGTGTATTTTATTGAAAAAACAATGATTAATATATAATATATATATTATATTAATCATTACTTTTTCAATATTTTTATCTTAAGAATATTATTTAATAAATATTGCATAAACATAAATACAGATGCTTATTTCGTATTTTTATTGTAGAACAAAATTCTAAATTTAAAAATTCTAGAAATTCTAAAATTAAAAATTCCCCCCTCCCCCTCGAAAAAAAAGTAGAGAATTTAACTCGACTCGTGGCTCAGTGGCAACGCGCGCCGCTGGTGAGCATTAGGGCTACTACTACTACACCACACAACAACACATCCCTGTGCCTACAGCATTAGGGCTGAGGTTCCATCCGCTGGCGGCTTTGTTGTAGACACTGTTTCAAAAAACGAGGAGTCTCGATGGCGTTTGTGACGTTCAGTATCTTGCCTCGTTGGTTGGACTACCTGGTGGGAGTTTTCCGGGTTTTCTCCCATGCGATACGCAAATGAGGGTAGTTCTCCCTAAAAGTCATCTGGGAATGCACTGTTCTCTTTCTTCTACTCGGAGTAAAGTCAGACTTCTATCTACAGGTGCTCCAGCACAACAGAAGCTGCCCTCTTTCCCTCAATCCGTGGGTAAAATACTCATGAGGTGTCCGTCCCACGCTGCCGGACACTGAGGAATAGTCACACCAACAGAGAATTTAAAATTATTTATTATTATTATTATTTTTATTTTGTTATTTGTGACTAATAACACACGCAGTTTCTTTAAAACAAACAAAAATAAAAGTTTTTCGCAACTAAAAACAAAAGAAAATTTGCCTTGAATCTTTTTTATTTAAATTAAATATAAATTTATAAAAATATAGTTAGAACATGATGTTACATGAAATCCATCTAAAACGGGGTCCCATCTCTTTTATAAAGGCTACATAAATTCACTGTAACTTCGCCTGAGTCACCACAACAAAACTCATATTTCCTTTCGTAATCTATAATAAAAGATAAATAAATATTATATAAAAAGGTAATTAAATATTTTGATGCATACTGTATAAATTATTTGAATATTTTAGCATTTGATTTGATATCTGCAGTAAAGAATCACAAAAGTGATTTGTCAAATGTTTTTTCTTTATCGAATTTTTCGATATTCATGTCTATAAATGTTTATTCACAAATATGCGTTGATACGAACAGGCTGGCATTTTTTATTGGATTGTCAGCAACAACTAAAACTACGGTGCGTAGCGAAATTTTAAAATAGGACATATTTTTTGTCAATTATCGTAGAGATAAAAATAAATAAATAAATAAATAAAAAATCCGGATCCAACATCTAGCCTAGCAAGTTATTTACAAAAGATCTCATCTTCAAGTTTGGGAGAAAAAAAAAAGGAATAAACTATTTTTCTAATATTTAAATTTTTGTTTTTTATTAAACTAAAGTTGGATCATGTTCTTTGATTTAAAATTTCCTCAAAATCTGAAAGTCTTGTTAAAAAAATTATATTTTTTTAAGTAAAATGGACCTAGACTTGTGCGATAGTCTGTGCATTTCTGTACTCCAATCAGACGTTTAAAATGTAAACACTTCTGTAAACCAATTGAAAGGATTAAAAATGCAAAAAGAATGTAAAAAATTGAATTATTATTAATTATTTGTTTTTATTATATCACAAACTGCCTGTTGCTAGTTTGTAACTTTTCCATACACAAAATAAACGATGAAATTTATTTATAAATAACAGGTAAGCTGAAAGGTTCATAGGCTGACACATAGCCCTAACATTCAAAAGACACTTGTATAAATTTGACAGCTCTTGCACTATTAGAATGTGAGTTATAGCATTTTTAGTGAAGCAACTTTTGTTAGTTTGAAAAAATGGATAAAAAGGAATTTCGTGTGCTAATAAAGCATTGAGTTTTGGCGAAAAAAAATATTGGGCTACAAGGATTGGCTTGATAAACATTATTTGGACTTGGCACCAGGAAAATCAACCGTAGAGAAGTGGTTCGCTAAATTTAAACGAGGCGAAATGAGCACCGAGGACGATGCACGCAGTGGACGCCCCAAAGAGACAGTTACCGACGAAAACATAAAAAAAAGCCATAAAATAATTTCTGATAAGTGAAGCTGATTGAGATCGCTGAGACCCTAAAGATATCAAAGGAACATGTTGGACATATCGTGAATGAATATTTGGATATGCGAAATCTCTTTTCAAAGTGGGTGCCGCGCGAACGACCAAGAACAACAACGAATTGATGATTCTAAGCAGTATTTGGACCTGTTCAATCGTAATAAACAAGAATTTTTGCGTCGATATGTGATAGTGGAAGAAACATGGCTCCATCATTTCACACCAGAGTACAATCGACAGTCAGCTGAGTGGAGTGCACATGATGAACACTAAAAATGCTATAACTCACATACTAATAGTGCAACAGCTGTCAAATTTATACACGTGTCGATTGAATGTTAGGGCTAACTAAAAATCATATGGATTTAATACTAGTAGCGCCATCTATGTGTCAGCCTACGAACATTTAAGCCCACCTGTTAGCCTACTCTACCAACTATTTCAATCTTTATAGATTGAAATAATACGTCAAAGTGGAAGAGTCATAATTTCATCTGCCTGCATCCATTGACTGCCGATATGCAAAGAACTAACAACAATAAGAAAAATAAATAAATAAAACAATATATTAAGTAAAGAAAACCTTAAAAGTTAAAAAAAAAATTAAATTCTATTATTTTGATATTGATTAAAGACGAGTTTTTTTTTTAAAAAAAAGCTCAGTATTTACAGCTCCAATTTTTATTTTATTAATTATTTTGAATAAATCTAAATCAATTATAATATATCAAAATGAATGTATACACGTGCGTGCATGTTGCATTGAGTGTTGTAATTTTTTTCATTTAATTTTCTATTTTTTTTTTATCTGTTGTATGGCCGAAAATCTTGAAAAAATTTTCGTCATTTACTTTTAATTATCAAAACATTAATTTTATGCCTGTCGCCATCTAGTGGCGGAATTCTTCATCTTTATTTAAAGTTTTCTTGAAATTAAAATAGTTAAAACTTTGAATATGTGACTGTGTTCTTTTATAAGATATAAATTTTTTATTTCAAATCTTTTATTATGTAGGTCCATTTATTTATATTTTACTTTCTAATTTTTTCTTATTTATACATAGTTATTCGGAATAATTTTTCCTTCACAATTTGCCAAACGATAACTTGCGCTTTTCACCGATAATTTTTAAATTCCTTCTATTAGCTCACACTCTCCCTATATATATCTTGTTCAAATTTTCAATCGTTCATAAAACACTTTTTATTCATCCACTCAAGTTCAAATGCATTTTTTTTAACTTGTAGTGGATGGCACTTGATGTTAATACAGTTTTTTCAAATATTAATTCATTCATTAAATTTAATTCATTAATTGTAGTTTTTCTTAGATTTAAGTTGCATGTATCTACCAATAGATGGTGCCAGATAAACTTAAAAAAATGAATGAGAATTATTTATAAAGGACTTCCTGCAATATAGTGAGAAAAAAAAGAAGGAATTGACTTAAAATTTTTTTTTTTTTAACATAACTTGTTCCTAATAAATTTTACCTTTCATTGAAATACTTCGTTTCTGAAATTCTGTATACTTCGATTCCCCTTCTGATTTGTTTAAAATTATTAGTAATTATTATTATTATTATTATTTTCCTTTTTATCATCAAAAATAAAAATATCGATCGGTATTATACATTTCTATAATACCCTGTACATTATTTTTCCAAAAAATAAAAGTTTTTTTTTTTCTTATTTTATGCTGTCACGCCATATCTGCTAGTACAGTTATGTATATATCTATATATATATATATATAATTATTATTATTCATTTTTTCCTTGCTTTTGAGGGATTTTCGTTTTTGTGTTTAGCTCTCATGGATTGACCATTTTACAATAGGATCAAAGTTACTTTAGTACAATGCTGTTGGTACCTAATGCCATCATAGTTTGGAATAATATAGAGGGTTAGCAATGGAGAGACTTTCTGACCTGCTGATTTATTATACTCACCCCCTGCTTAAAAAGCGGGAACTTTCGGTTAGTCTTGCTTACTGGTTGTGAATTAAGTTGCTTCAGATAAGAAATCCAGCACGCTGATTTATCGTTCCATCTTTACTATTAATGATAAAAAAGTATTTATTGAAATGTGAAGTAAAAATGATATATAGTATGTTGCACAAATCAATTGTTAATTAGTCTCAAGTTAATATAGATTTCAAATTGAAGGGATAATTTCAAAAAATTAAAATACTTTCCAAAGTTATCCATTACTTTTTTAATGCTTCCATCGTCATCATCAGCGGCGCAACAGCCCAATG
Organism: Caerostris darwini; assembly: GCA_021605075.1. Taxonomy (NCBI): domain Eukaryota; kingdom Metazoa; phylum Arthropoda; class Arachnida; order Araneae; family Araneidae; genus Caerostris; species Caerostris darwini. The sequence goes on from BPLQ01007847.1 coordinate 111,790, forward strand.
GTGGGCCAAGGTCGTCTGCCTACTGGAAGATTTCAAGACAGATGTTTTGTTTTTATGAAGTAGGATTGTCAGCCCTACGCCCAAAGCACTACAGTCATATTGGACTGGGACCTACTGGTTTAAAGTGAATTCCGAACCACTACAAACATCCATGGCACCTCCGGGATTCGAACCCGAAACCTGTGGCACAGGGGGCTAGTCCCTCGACCGTCAGGCCCCTTTAATGCTTGCAGCCATAGAACATTTGAAAGTAAATGTATGAAATGGAAAATTTTTGAAAAATAATGTACAGGTATTGAAGAAATTTACGCAGTTTCGATATATTTACTTTTGTTGATCATCATCATGGTTGGCGCAACAGCCCCATGGTGGGACAAGGACGTCTACCTACTGGCAGATTTCGAAACATGAGATGTCTTCTTTTTTTTTTACGGGACAGGGTTCTCAGCCCTACACCCAACGCTCTACAGTCATGTTAGACTGAAACCTACAGTTTAAAGTGGATTCCGAACCACTACAAACATCCATGGCACCTTCGGGACTCGAACCCGAAAAATCTGTAGTACCGAGCGTCAGAGCGCTAGCCACTCGGCCCACTTTTGTTGATAATGTAAAAATAATACTTAATAATAATTGTAAACAAATTAAAAGGGTTAATTGAAATATACAGTATTTCAGAAATGAAGTATTTTAATGAAATAAAAAACACCAGAGAAAATTAAAAACAAACAAATCAGAAAAGTAAATGTGCATACTAAAGTATAAATAAGGAATTACAAATTATGTTGCACTAATTGATGAATACACAGTAATACAGTAGATGTATAATACACAGTAATACAGTAGATGTATAATACACAAATATCTGAAATGAATGCTTATTCTGCAATTTTTTGTTTTATTTTATTTCATGGCTTTTTTTCTAGCAGCTTTAAGGCGTTTATATAAGTATCTCTTCACATTTGCATATTATTGTATATTATCAGCAAATCATAATGTATATCATTCAACAAAGCATGATGAAGCAATACATATCATTAACGAAGTATGTAAAATATGTCTAATTCATACATTTATCTCATAGATTGTATCAATGAAATATCAAATTTTACTATAAACATTTTATTACGGGATTTTTAACCTTTTTGACATTCAAGGTTATTTACGATTTCCATTGATGTCTTTAAATACGATTTTTTTTCCAAGTAAAAAATTACTTCTCTTTTTAGTTAATTATGTTTTATTTATTGTTTGTCTGTCATTATCAGTGCAACGAACTGGGAAAAGTTAAAATTTTTTTTGAATAAATATAAATTAAATTTTGATTGGCTATTGAAGGTTTATGATAATGTTGCGTAAGGCAGTTATTTACATTTTTCACCAACATAGTGATGTCATTTTTGGTCATAGCATCTTGGAACACATTTGTGAAAAGGTAAACATCCATTTTAAAAGCGGAAACGGACGAATCAATTACTTGTTAAGGGTGCTAGTTCAATATGCACGGCACAAAGTTGTTATGAAAGAAAAAAGTTTAAATAGTTACTGTAAGAATATTTTTCATCAATTTTTTGCTGATTTTTCCGTTGGAGGTGCCACGGATTTTGTTATCAAATGGCGATCCCCCAGAAAAGCGATAAACAGTTAAAATATGGCAACCTTAATTGAGGAGAACATTTTAATGGTAACACTAAACGGGTTGAAATCTAGAATACAGTACCCCAGAGAAAGTCGCCAATCTTGCAACCCGGATTATTTCGTGAATATCTTTAGGGTTACAATACTCTAGAAGAATTCTTAACTTCTTTTTCCGAACAATATAATGACTATTTACTTCTACTTTGATAGTTATTTGCAGAATTTTTTAGTTATTGTAAACAAAGAACATAAATATATATCCTTTTAAATATTTATTCCGATGAATTATTGATTATTGCTTATTCCACGACTGTCCTTATAACGTTTGTTTACAGTATAAGACAACAGAAAATAAACCGTTTTTATGAAGCTGCCACTTTTGAAAATACGAAACAAACAAGAAAAACGATTTTTAAATTAATTAATAACTTATATTTGATTATCAAATAATTATTTTCTTTTTAATGTTGTTGAAATAATTAAGGTTTTATAACAACCGTTATTTGAATTTGAGCGCAAAAATGTAATTTTTTATTTTTAGAACGTTAGTTCAAGGCGAAAACGTTGATCGAATGTTCCTTTTTAAAGCTTTTGACATAGTTAAAGTTTTGTGGCAACCGTTATTTGAATTCGCGCGGAAAAATTTAACTTTTTAATTTTAGAACGTTAGTTTACGAAAATAAGAAAAAGGTTGTTGGAACGTATTAAATTTTTTTGTAGTTTTCCAAAGTTGTTCTTTTTGTTTTCTTCATTCGTTTGATAATAATATATACGGTATCCTCCAACAAAGGATATGTCAGAATAAAATGTAAGTTATTCTTTGGTTTTATTTTATCCTTTTTAATTAATTTTATTTCATTATTCGAATACGGCATCGTACACAAAATGAAATAGTTTTTGACATGAAAATAATAATAACAAAAACTTTTTTCTACAACCTTTTATAAATATATATCAAGTAAATATTAATTAATGAATTAATTAGTAATAATTAATTCACTAATTAATACTTAATTATATTAGAAGAACATGAGATCTATCTATTTTCAATAATAATAATAATAAAAAAAGGCATCTTTTAATATAGTGGTTGTCAAAACTGTAAGAAAGACATGAAATGTTTTCAACGGATAAAATATTAAAAAATGATAATTAATAAAATGAATTAATTAATAAAATGAATGACAAATATTTCGATGAGCTCACAATTTAGTTATTAATGACCTTTAAAGTTATTAGAAATTATTATCTGATTTTCAAGGAATTCTCAATTATAAATTCTGAAATTATTACAAATTTAGATCAGGGGTGGCCAACCTGCAGCCTTCCTGGAATGTTTTTGTGGCCCGTGAGATTTATCACACATTTACAAAATATATTTATTTGATAATGGCCAAAGTAGTGAAAACCAATGTATTGAAAAAACGCATTATGTGTGCACCCATATATTCAAATATTAATTGTCGAAATTGTGAGAAAAATTAACTTTGATTTTAAAATAATATTCTTGCTAATATAGGACAGATATTGTCTGTTTTATTTATGAGTTTACAGTTATGAGTTTGTAGAATAATTAAACTATATTCTACAAACTCATGATGAGTGGTAAAACAAATATCGCACTAGTAAAATAAATATTTTTTAATGATTTCATGTTTTTTTTAATTTCATTTATATTTATATATTTTTTATATTTAATTTTTGTTATATATTTCTTTACAGTGTGTATTTATTATCATTATTATTATATTATATATGTTTACAAGTATAAAAGTAAATACAATAATAATAGCTCATTATGTTTCAATTTTTTCACTCCAAAAAAATGTCTATAATGGGTCTAAATCTAATATGGGGATATATAATTTTATATGAGGATTGCGAAGTTAGGATGCATTTCCAAAGTGGCTCGTAAGATCATTTGGGTTTGCTAGAAATTACCTCCACAACTGGAAAATTTTTTTTGTTCCCTTCCCTTCAAGCCCAAAAACCTCCATGACTCGAAATTTCAACCCTCTATATGTCGAAATAATGAGTCAATCCCCACAAGCCATTTTGTTATATATTTTCCCTCCGTAACTCAAAATAAAAAATTGGACCTCTGTATCTCGAACATTAACAATGCTTGATTTTTACAACTCAATCATTTGAAACTAATTACCTCTATAGCTCGAAGAAAAATAAGTTGCCGTCAATGCAATAGAAAATAATGTATGAGTATATAGTAAATAGAATAACCAATTCTATGAAATAGCAACTCGGAAGAAAAATAATTTTTTGCTCTTTATAGCTTATATAATGCTAAAGATAGAGAACGATCGAATTGTCTAAAGCAAAAAAAAAAAACAAAAAAACCCCAATAATAATAATAATAATAAATAAATAATAATAACTGACTTTTTTAATACATAACAATTTTAAGGTTGTTTCGGAATTATTTTGATTTTTTATTGTAGTACATAATATAACTTTTAAGTTGCAAATAAAGATATTTATTACCCCTGTAACTTGAATTTTTATTTATTTTACCTCTCTAACTCAAAATAAGTTAGAAAGAATCTAAACCTCTACAAGTCAAATATTTCCTTACAAAATCCGCGTAAGTCGAAATCCTCCATAAGTCGAAAACTCTACAACTCGAACTATTTTATTATTACTTCACATAGTTGTTAACAATCTATAGAGATTTTGCAGATTGTATATCAGTCGAAAGTTAACCTAACTGTTTTACTGATGAATAGATAACATTAATGTATATATTTTACTGTTAGAAAAATATTTGTAATTGATAATTATACTTTCATAAAATTTAATATTTATTATCCGTTTCTCAACCAGTTTGTTGCATTTATATACTTTAACTTTCATTACAAATTATTTAATAGCGTGCAGCACGTTTAATGTTTACAAAATACCCATTAGCTCTAAGGGAACATTATTTGCAATCCCTTTTTCCAATATTCCAATTCTATTGATAATACATTTTCATCCAGTCGATTCATGAATTATTCATAAATTTACCGAAACAACACGTAATTTTTTTTTTCATTTGCATTGCTGTAATATCTCCTATCGATTAAGATTGCAAACGTGTTCTGCCGTGCCATTTCATAATTGCAATCACACACGCTTCGATTGCACAATATTGCAAATACTTTTTTCCAAGAGGAGAATCGACAACAGCTTTTATAGGACACTTTCGCAAGCGCGTGACAGAGTTTAATGGCGGGAAACGTTTTGTCAAAACGTTCTAAAAAAGAACGAGAAGGAAAAAGAAAAAGAAAAAAAGAAGCATCGGCCTCGCATTTGATATTCCATGTGTCTTTATCATTCATTCACTGACCTACCTAACGATGATGATATAATAACGAACAGATACAAAAGTTGAAATAAAAACACCCATCCTCCTTTTTTGCACGAGCGCAACAGGTTTTTTGGAGGCTCGCCAACTGTTCAAGGTGTGCTGTGGCTGTGTGTTCCCCTTTTTTTTTCTTCTTCTCTGTCAAAGAGTCTGGTCTGTCAGTTCCAGACCAAAACTCTCTCGGGTTCGGAACCCATGTTACAGATCGCCAAACGATAGCGGGGGATGTTTGTGTTCCTTCAGGTAGTTCTTGTGGCATGGCTTGTTTAGTTTTGGGATAATACATCTGTTTGTTTGAGATTTGGAAAATGGTAAGTTCGAATGAAATTTTTCTTTTATTTTAAAGAATATATTCTGTAATCGGTCTTGTTTATGAATTTTAGTATGTATTAATTTTTTATGTATTAATATTAGGTTTATGTCAATAGGAATTAATTTTATGTTTGGAAGTATTATTGGTTTTATGTTTGGAATTAGTATAGGCTTTATGTTTGAAATTATTATTGGTTTTATGTTTGGAATTAGTATCTGTTTTATGTTTGGAATTAGTATCTGTTTTATGTTTGGAATCACTATTGGTTTATGTTTGGAATCACTATTGATTTTATGTTTGGAATTATTGGTTTCATGTTTGGAATTAGTACTGGTTTTATGTTTGGAATTAGTATTGGCTTTTTGTTTGTAATTAGCATTGGATTTATGTTTGGAATCACTATCGATTTTACGTTTAGAATCACTATTGATATTATGTTTGTAATTAGAATTGGTTTTATGTTTGGAATTACTATAGGTTTTATATTTGGAATATCGTATAGTTCATACAAAATATTGTAAAATGTAATTTTGATCAATAATTTAGTGAAATCAATTAGAAAATTTATCCAAAAAAGTCAGTAATTGGCGTAAAAATTTTATTCTAGCTCAGTTTTTATAACATATCAGGCATATAGAACAGATAAACCATATTACCATATTACAAATTACCATATTACAAAAAGTCGCTCAATTTTTTTAAAATTACTAATTTTATATTAATGTGAAAATGATTTCGTTTGTTTGTAATGTTCAGATACATTTTTTTGTGGTAATTTTACCATAAAATTCTATAATAGTTTTGTTAACAATTTTATTTTATTTTTAAAAAAATGGCTTTATATTGTTTTGTGTTGAATAAGGTGAACAAAAATTATTTATTTTAAATATTTTAAATTCATAAATCATTCATAATCCTACCGAAACAACTCGTATTTTTTTATTTGCATCTCTGTAATATCTCTTATCAATTAAGATTAATTAATAAAGTTTAATTTTACATTTAAATTCTTTTAAGTTAAATATAGTTGATTGTAATACTAATAATATTTAAAATCTAAAATCTTTCATTATAATACATTTTTTTTAGTTGATAAAACCTTTCAAAAAAAAAGTTCGTTGCATTGTAATTCTCGAAATTTTTTTTAAAAAATTTTATTAACATTTTTATGAACTGCATTGCTTAAATGGATAAATTTTTTTAGAAAGTATTAATATAAATAAACAAACTAATTAAAAACTTTTATCATTTTAGTAATTATTAATCAATTGATATAAAAACATATTTCTTTAAAAATTTCAATTTTTTTTATGAGTATTTCGCAGAATACAAAAGAAATTTATTCTTCCAATTTTACTCACTTGTTTAAATAAAAGTCCTTACTAAAAGTAAATTTATACGAAATTTCTGTGAAACTAATAATTATTTTTTAGAAGTATAATTAATTAATAAATTCTTATAATTAAAAATGTTAAGTTAGTTGAAGATAGTTAAAGATATGAAAAATAATAATATTGTTAGTAAACGATATGAAAAAATATAAAAAATTTTCACTGGAAGTAGTTAAAAATTTATAATCCGATTTTCTTACGAATACGCTAAAGAAATCATTTATCGTTTGTTAATCAAAACTATCATTTATCGTTTGGTAATCGACACTATGATTTATCGTTTGGTAATCGAAATTATCATTTATCGTTTGGCAATCAAAACTATCATTTATTGTTTGGTAATATTTTACAAAGGTATAAATAAAAAAAAGCATATTTCGTTTGAAATTAAAAAAAAATTTGTAAGCTAATTTATTTTTTACGTGTCAACAATTAATTCGTTTTGTAATTATTATGAAATATTTAAATTTGTATTAAAGTTTTAGGTGTAATTAAAATTAAACATAATTAAACTGATTATGAAATACTTAATATAAGTTTAAAAATAATAAACAAAACTCACTAACAATAGTAAACGAAACACAACCAAAGTAATCAAAGAAATATCGAAACACTTACCGATAAAGTTATTATTAATGCTATTACTTTCTGTTAATTTTTTTCAGTGTCATGTGAAATCGTTTCACAAGAAAGAACAAACAGTTCATTAATGAACTATTTTATGCAACACAAGAGTTATAGTGAAATTTATTTTCCACTACAATGATCGAATTGCATAATTTTTCTTCGTTTTCTTGTTAATCTAATAAATGTCTGTTATGAGAATTTATTTTTATTACTAAATACTAATTTGTGCGAAATTTAAAGTTTATTATTTGGCAGAGTTAAATCGATTTTATACTTATGCCATACAGTCGATAATTTCATATATTTTTCAATAATAAATTGATTGAAAATTGGTGAAGCATATATTCGTATATTTAATACTCATAAAAAAGATTTTTTTTTGAATAATTTTTGTTGGCGAAACGTTGAATAAATAGGAAACATGAAATGTAAAACTATCCTAATTATAGTAAAACTTCTTTTAAAATTAAATATAAAAATAATAATGAATCAGATTTATTTTTAGACATTTGTGTTCTTACAAGACATACTGTCAGTAAACAAACTTTTACTTTTGAAGTAAAAATGCCTCTTATTGAAGTTTTAATAAAAATTGTGTCACGATGTCTTTATTAAGTTCTCATAAAAATAAATAACCATAAAAATATCACGAATAAAAAAATTTTCGTAAATCAATCAGATTTATAAGTAAATTATTATATAGATTGCAATATTATACATTTGGGATAATTTCAATAGAATCATTATACTATTTAAATGGATTGTTAATTTTCACTTATTATATAATATACAATAAGTGAAATATATATATATATATATATATATATATATATATATATATGTATATTGATTATTTATCAAAACAATTTTTTAAATTTAAAATGCAACTGGTATAACATGAGGTATATGATTGAGATAAATTCAATTACAATTGTTATACTACTTATATAGATTTTTAATTTTCACGTATTATTTTGTGTTTATTTTATTAAATTTTTTTTTTTATAAAATGAATTTTTTCCCACATTTAAAAATTGTATTTCTATATATATATATATATATATATATATACATATTGATTTTTTATCAAAAAATGTTAAAAAATTAAAAATACAACTGGTATAACATGTAATATCACAGTTAATGTTTAACTGGAATTGGCTAAATAAGTGATAATAAACCAAATCTATTTGAAAAATCGTACACCATTAAGTAATATAATTTTTTAATTCACATTTAGGAAATTCATACGTCATTATTTATCCCATATTAGGCATCAGTAAGAATTATTAATATATTACTAACTGGGGTATCTAGATCTTACTATGGAAAGAGATATAAATAATAATAATAATAAAAAATGGTGATTCATATAGAAAATATTTTAATTCACAATTCATCAATAAAATAAGAAAAATCGTATTTCATTTATTTATAATATTTGCATCAGTAATTCTGAGTTGGAAAAATTAAAGATAGCGACACATGGCACAAAATAAACATAATTAAATGCAAATCAGAAATAGATATATGCAAAAGAGCGCTTCATAATTTAAAAAGAAATTGAATGTGTTTTCTTTAAAAACATCTGGTCATGCTCCATTTGATTTGAATTCTTAAAAGAGCCCTTATTTCAGGCTTGACAAAGCGATTTCTGTGACAAACGGACGAAAACGCACGACTTCAATAATACAAAACATTCGTTCCAAAAAAAATCCCTTTCCCAGAAAATCCCTATTCCAATCATCCCTATGCCAACCTCAATGCGGAAGTGAATTTCACCGGTGTTTTTCCCAAGTACTATATTCTCGTTGAAGTCGCGAGTTTACTGGGTTGTGGGTAAATATTTTGAAAAAATAAAAATAAAAATAAAATAAAATAAAATAAAATAAAAATAAAAAAAAGCAAGAATATATTTTATCATGGATTCTTAACTTTCAGTTTTTGTAAAAATGTATCAGCATACTTTTCCAAGATTGAAAAAGAATGCATTTTTGTTTTTTATTTTTATTTACGAAGAGAGTATGTTTTATAAAGGGGTCAATTGATCGTAAATGTTAAGCAAATGACACAGTTACAATTTGACCACAAATTGTGGGAAAAGTAAACATCCGGTTTAATGGTAGAAATAGACGAATCGATTACATGTTAGAGTTCCTTGCGTTTTTTTTAAATTATTGTATAAATAAACTGTTCGAATTCATTTTTTTTCAATAATTATAATAAACTTTTTTTTTCAACAGATATATTTACAAGTATACCTTTTCTTGAAATATATTAAGAATAATCAATTTTACAGATTTTAAGTCCTCGTTGCTCAATGGCAATGTGCGCCGCTGGTGAGCATTAGGGCTGAGGTTTCATCCGCTGGCTGCTTTGTTGTAGATACTGTTTCAAAAATAAAGAGTCTCGATGGCATTTGTGATGTTCAGCCTCTTGGCTCGTTAGTCGAACTACCTGGTGGGAGTTTTTCTGGATTTCCTCCCATACGTTAAGCAAATGGGGGTTAGTTCTCGCTATAAATCCTTCCGGAAGACACTGTCCTCCTTCTTCAACGACACGGAGTCAAGTCAGATTTCTACCTACGGGTTCTCCATCACAACAGAAGTTGTCCTTCTTCCATGAGGCTTGATGGCCAATTGGCTAGCGCTCTGGCCTTTGGAACCAAAGACTTCAGATTCGTATCCTTGGGGGTAGGATAGATGATTGTGAATGGTTAGGTATCCCCGTTAAACTGTAGGTTTGGTTTGTCGTTCTACGATCAATTTTCTACACACTTTGGGGTAATTAGGCCGCGACCTACAGTTTAAAATGGATTCCGAACCACTAACAAACATCGATGCAGTTGTTGTTGTTGTTTCTTATCCCACTTGGCTGGCCAAGCCCACAAGACCATACGTGCTCATGATTGAAGGGGAAGGAAGCAGCTTCTGTTGTGATGGAGCACCCGTAGGTAGAAGCCTGACTTTTGCTCCGTGACGCTCTTACATAGTCATATGAGACCGGGACCTACGGCTTAAAGTGGGTTCCGAACCACTACAAACATCCATGGCACCACCGGGATTCGAACCCGAAACCTGTGGGCACCGAGCGCCAGAGCGCTAGACACTCTGCCATTCAGGTCCCAAATTTGCCAACGGCAAGCAGTGTTCCCAGGTGGTCACCCACCCAAGTACTGACCGCGCCCAATGATGCTTGACTTCGGTGATCTAACGAGAACCGGTATATTCAGCATGGTATGGCCGTTGGCACATCGATGCTACCGCCAGGATACTAACCTGAAGCTTTTGGCATCAAAGGCCAGAGCGTTAACCAATTGGCAATCAGACCCTCAAACCTTACATGAGAAGACACTAGTTTATGGAATTGGTCTAGATCAGAGGTTGCCAACAATCGGCCCGCCTTCCGCCTATTTTTCCGTCCCGTGAGATTTATCACACTTTTACAAAACATATTTATTTTATAATGGCCAAAGCAGTGAAAAACAATGCATTAGAAAAATATTGTGTGTGTGTAGCAATATATTCAAAAATTAACCGTAGAAATCATGAGAAAAATTAAATGATTTTAAAATATTATTCTTGCGAATATATGACAGATATTGAATGTTTTAATTATTTAGTTTTATTTAATTATTTATTAGTTAAGAATATAATCTAATTATTCTGCGGACTCATAACTGTAAACTCATAAAAGCGAACTCATGAAACGCGTACGCGTATCTTGGAATATCTAACATAACAGTCTCTATGTTTCACTTTAAGTGACCTCACTGATACAGTGACCATTTCCAGATACACACAGTTGATTGTTGATAGCAAAGCAAACAAGACTCTTAGTTGAAGTTGTTAGTGCTTTTTGTTCAACTTACACCTGCGAAGAAAGAAAGAATGAAATTGATCAAACAAAAACCACGCTCAAACATACTGACACTAACATAATATTAATTACGATGTGCAAATACCCAAATTGAGATCGATTTGCAAAAGCTAAGTGAAAGAGCGGAGAAACAAATATTGCACTAGTAGAAATACTCGCACGAAATACTTGACTTAATATGTATTCTTTGCTTAGAGTTTATGTTGAATTTTGTATCTTAACATGCCGTAAAAAAATATTTATCGTGTGAAGAAAACTGAGGCATTTTTACTGTCAAATAAATAAATTTTTATAGATGCTTTTACGGTTGTTTTATTTTTTCTTAGAAATGATGATGTGTGTTATCTTTAAGGCATATAAAAGTAAATTACGCAATGCAATATCATTTAACTTAAAGTTCATCTCTTCCGAATGTGACCCAGACAAAAAAAAAGTATTCTTGTTCAGAAAGAAATCCGTAAGGTAGAAAGTTGAAGCAGTTTAAAGAGAGAAAGAGATTGTGACCTTAGTATGAATATATTACAGAAACATGTTTTGCCACTTTAGTATTTCACGCTTACTCAGCCTGGATTGAATGTGTTGCAGCTTTTACTGGAAATCGATTCGTAATACTTTAATTAAATTAATTATACTTTCTTTTTTTACAAGCATAATAAAAAGGCAGCAGCTATTACAGATTGGTAGTCTTTTGTAACTCCGTGTTTACATTCACAGCACTTTCTAAATTTACAGATACATAATAGATTTCTCTTTTTCGAAATTGAATCTGTTAGAACTTTTATTGAAAGATTATAAATCGCTTAAAGGAAATTAAATTATTCATTAATCAAATTATTTATGCTTTCTTTTTTATATTTCAAGCATAATAAAAAGCCAGCAGTGACTACATACTGGTACTTTTATATGACTCCATGTTTACATTCACCGCACTTTCTAGATTTCCAGATACGCAATAGATCTTTCTTTTCCGCAATTGAATCTCTTTCAGCTTTTATTGAAAGACCATGAATCGTTTAAAGGAAATACTTGAAATTATTCATTAATCAAATTATTTATGCTTTCTTTTTTTTATATTTCAAGCATAATAAAAAGCCAGCAGTGACTACATACTGGTACTTTTATATGACTCCATGTTTACATTCACCGCACTTTCTAGATTTCCAGATACGCAATAGATCTTTCTTTTCCGCAATTGAATCTCTTTCAGCTTTTATTGAAAGACCATGAATCGTTTAAAGGAAATACTTGAAATTATTCATTATTCAAATTATTTATACTTTCTTTTTTATATTTCAAGCATAATAAAAAGCCAGCAGTGACTACATACTGGTACTTTTATATGACTCCATGTTTACATTCACCGCACTTTCTAGATTTCCAGATACGCAATAGATCTTTCTTTTCCGCAATTGAATCTCTTTCAGCTTTTATTGAAAGACCATGAATCGTTTAAAGGAAATACTTGAAATTATTCATTAATCAAATTATTTATGCTTTCTTTTTTATATTTCAAGCATAATAAAAAGCCAGCAGTGACTACATACTGGTACTTTTATATGACTCCATGTTTACATTCACCGCACTTTCTAGATTTCCAGATACGCAATAGATCTTTCTTTTCCGCAATTGAATCTCTTTCAGCTTTTATTGAAAGACCATGAATCGTTTAAAGGAAATACTTGAAATTATTCATTATTCAAATTATTTATACTTTCTTTTTTATATATTTCAAGCATAATAAAAAACCAGCAGTGACTACAGAGCGGTATTTTTTTTTTTTTTTTTTTTTTGTAAATTCATGTTTATATTCCTCATACTTCCTAAATGTACAGATACGCAGTAGATCTTTCTTTTCCGAAATTGAACCTCTTTCAACTTTTATTAAAAGACCATAAATCATTTAAAGGAAATACTTTAAATTATTCATTAATCAAATTATTTAAGCTTTCTTTTTTATATTTCAGGCATAATAAAAAGTCAGCAGTGACTACAGATTGGTACTTTTTTTGTAAATTCATATTTACATTCACCGAACTTTCTGAATTTACAGAAAAGCAATATATCTTCCTTTTCCGCAATTGAATCTCTTACAACTTTCATTGAAAAACCATAAATCATTTAAAGGAAATACTTTAAATTATTCATTATTCAAATGTATTTATACTTTATATTTCAAGTATAGTAAAAAGCCAGCAGTGACTATAGGTTGTTAATTTTTTTTATAAATTCATGTTTGAATTCTCCGCACTTTCTAAATTTACAGATACGCCATAGATCTCTATTTTCCGCAATTGAATCTCTTTCAACTTTTATTGAAAAAGGATGAATCGTTTAAAGGAAATACTTAAAATTACTCATATTTTTATTTTATTTTAAGCGTATTAAAAGTGAACCGTGACTGCGGATCGATATCTGAAGTTAGAAAATTGAATCAATTTAAATAGAAAGTGGATATGACCTTTGTAGGAATATATTACAAAAACTCATTATTTGTTTTTTAATCTTTCACATTTTTTCAACATGGATTTAATCTGTTTAAATCTTTCCTGGAAGAAGATAAATTCTTTCAATTAAATACTTGAAATAATTCTTCTTCTTATTTTTATCTCATTTCTTCTTTATTATTTGATTGGAAAACGATAAGTACTTCAAATGAAATATTTTAGATTATTCATATATTTCAAACATATTTGATGGCAACCGGTACAACGGAATGATAATCTTGAAACTTGCCACATTTACTAAATTTAAGGAAACTTTATAGTCCGTCCTTTTTGGCAGATGAATCTGTTTTAGAATTTATTGGAAGACGATAAATACTTACAAAATTTTTTTCATATTTTTTCTTCATATTTCAACACACTAGATTTCAAATGTACTACGGATTGGTACTTCTTGAAACTTCGTGCTTATATTTACCGCACTTACTACAATAAGTTTATAGAAGCTTTATGGATCTTCTTTTCGGCAGATGAATCTGCTTTAGATTTTATTGGAAGACGATAAGTACTTTAAAGAAAATATTTTAGATTATTCATATTTTTTTCTTAATATTTCAAGCATATTAGACGTCAATCGGTACTTCTTGAAATTTCGTACTTGTATTTACACCATTTACTAAATTCATAGAAACATAACGTCCTTTCCCGCTGTATTTTAAAGGAAAAATTTTTACTTTATATTTCAAACATATTGGATGCCAACTGCTACTACGAATTGGTACTAGTTAAAACTTCGTACTTATAATTACCTCATTTATTAAATCTATAGTAACATAATAGTTTGATTTGGTTTGTCGCTCTACGGTTATCTTGTGCACACAAAGGCTAAGCAGACCGGGACCTACAGTTTAACGTGGATTCCGAACCATTCACAAACATCCATGCCGTCGCCAGGATTCAAACCTGAAGCCTGTGATACCTACGACCAGAGCGCTAGTCAATTGGCCATCAGGCCGCCTAGTAACATAATAGTCATTTTTAGCAAATTAATCAGTTTTAGATTTTATTAGAAGACGATATGTATTTCAAGGGAAATATTTTAGATTATTCATATTTTTTCTTTGTATTTCGCATATTAGACGCCAACTGGTACTTCTTTTTACTTATATGTACCCAGGGGCTCGATGGCCAAGTGGCTGGCGCTCTGTATCATAGGTTTCACAACGGTAAAATGGATGTTTGTAGTGGTACGGAATCCACTTTAATCCGTAGGTCCCGATCTAACAGGATTGTAGAGCGTTGTGGGGGTAGTGTTACTTTGCGTCCGTAGCATATTTTCAAGCTGCACGTGCCTCCTGGGTAGTGCTAAGTGAATAACAGCAGTGCAGCCCTTGCTCATGCTATAAAGATTAAATGTCTCTGTATTGCCAGCAGTATTAGAACAACTTATATCTAGCACATTTACTAAATTAATAGAAGCATAATAGATATTACCTTTTAGTAAATGAATCTATTTCAGATTTTATCGGAAGGCGATAAGTAATTTAAAGGAAATATATTCTGAAATATTTTAAATTTTGTTTATATTTTTAAAAAAAATTTCAAACATATTAGAGCAAACTGGTACTACGAATTGGTATTTCTCGAAACTTCCTATGTAAATTTATCACATTTACTAACTTTATAGAAAAATAATACATATTTATTTCCCTCAAATGTATTTGTTTCAGATTTTATTGGAAAACCATAAGTAGCTTTAAATTATTCCTATTTTTTCTTTATATTTAAAACACATTAGAAGCCAATTAGCATTACAGATAGGTATTTCTTAAAACTTCGTACTTATATTTACCACATTTACTAAATTTATAGAAACACAATAAGCCTACAAAATTTCCAACTAATTTCCTACAAAAGAATCTATTTCAGATATTTTTGGAAACTATAAGTATATTAAAGGAAATACTTTATTTATTTTTCTCTTTCTAGCATATTAAATGTGAATCGCGACTGTGAAGGTAGAATTTGAAGCAATTTAAGTAAAAAGTGACTGTGACCTTTGCATGAATATATTAAAGAAACTTGTTTTGCTTTTAAATCGTTCACGTTTACTTAACCTGGATTAAACGGTTTAAGTGTTTCCTGGAAGACGATAAGTGATTTCAATGAAATACTTTTCAAGTATTCGTAGAATTTTCTTTTTATTTCTACATTTATTTTTATAAGATATTAGATGACAACCGCGATTGGAATGTTTTGAAATCACATTTACTAGTCTTATTAAATTTATTGGTAGGCAATAAGTGATCCTTTTCTGTAACTTTGGTTTTAATTATAAGAACAAATAAACGGTTATACAACTTTAAGAGGTAGTCATACCAAAGAAAATTGAATTCTGTGTAGGTATATAAGCGGAAAGGACTTGTGTACCTCCTAATGAGGGAAGAATTAAAAATTAATGGAAGGAAAATATGATTAAGAAGACAAGTTTAGTAATCTCTTATGGGATCAGTTTTTTTTACAAGAAGTTACTTTCAGAACAATTTTATTTCATTAAAATAGAAAGTATTCAATGTTAGAATTATGATCAATAAGTTTTTGATCTTGTTTTGCTTATCTTTAGGAATTTATGTATAAATTTAGCCATTCGAAATGCACAGTAGATTCAGAATTATAATCCTTTACTTCATTGCCAAAGTCTTCGAGATCACGATACAATACATCGTTGTATCGTGAATATACAATGCATCGCTTTATTTTAATAAGCTTATGTATAAATTTAGCCATTCGAAAAGCACAGAATCAGTATTATAATTCCTTATTTCAGCTCTCACCGTTCAGCATAATTCCCTGTTTACTTGGTTATATGAGTTTATAATAACTCTGTTTACTTTTTCATTATTTTGGCATCGACAACTGGTCCCTAATTGTACTGGATTTAAATTTAATTTTAACTTCTTTTATTTTGTATCTTACTTTTATTTATTATTAGTATTTTTATCTTTTTTTTGAGTACCATTTAACTTGAATTTTTAGAAACTTTATCTTGTATTTCCACTAACATTAATTAAGCAACCAATTAAAACTTAAAGCATATTTATGAATTAAGATGAGGAGGTTTAAGGGGTATCTCCCCCTGTTGGTACTCCGTAATCGGTACGCCAGTTGCCAGTTGCCAATTCCTTATTTCTTTCCCCAAGACAATACAATACATCGTTATATCGTGTATTGCTCGCTATATCGTTCTTTCCACCTAATATATAATTGTTCCTTTTGTTATTTCATTGTCAAAGCTGTCAAGATCACAATACAATATATCGAAATACATCTACACTCAAGAGCCAAAACATTATGACCACCCCTACATTTTGCAATGAACTCGCCTGGATGACGTGGAAGGCACGTGATCAGGTGGAAGTGGTATTTAACTGATATTAAGTGGTGGTATTAATCCATGCCAAGGCGGGTTGAAGCTGTGTTGCGTGCCAAAGGTGGGCCAACTCGTTATTGACAGGTGGTCATAATGTTTTGGCACTTGAGTGTATATCGCTTTATTTTATTAAATTTGTGTATAAATTTAGGCATTCGGAATGCACAAAATGCACAGTACAATGCATCGCTAAATTGTTCGCCAGACCGTTCATTTCTTTCAATCTATAATTGTTATCTATAATTCCTTATTTCATTGCCAAAGCTATCGGGATCACAAAATATATCGCTATATCGTGAATATACAATACATCGCCTTTTTTTTACTAAATTTATGTATAAATGTAGCCCTTCGGAATGCATAGAAACGATATTATAATTCTTTATTTCGTTGCCAAAATTTATTATTATAATTCTTTATTTCATTTACAATACAATACATCGCTATATCGTGTATTGTTCGTTATATTGCTCTTTCCTTCCAATCTATAATTGTTCCTATAATTCCTTATTTCATTACCAAAGCTTTCGAGATCACGATACAATACATCACTAAAATTGTCTTCCCTCCGACTCATTTTGTAAAATAATAATAATAATAACAATGAAAAGTAAATGAATGCGGTAATAAGCAATGAATAACAAGCAGCTCCTTGCCCATCTTTTGGGTACCGAAAGACATCCAGTCCAATGTCTGTAAAACATGAAATTACTATAGAATGACTATTCCCAGATGTACGATATTACGACTGAACTTGTGTTTGCCTTAGAATAATCTATTATAACCCAAAATAATCGCTTTAGTACAGAATTAAAAATTAACTTTCCCACATGTTAATCCATGGTGTTTTAAAAAGATACAAATATGAGAACGCATATACTTGGGATAATTCGTTAATAGGCTAAATAATGTATGTGGAGGATTACAGAAGATAAAGATCATGCGCAATGCATGGTTGGAGAACTCACTCAAACACATCAGAGCTGTTACGAACATGTGTTGCTGAATTGAACAACACTTGCTATGATATATGCGCCACATATTAAGGATATTTTATACACATGATTTTTGAACATCAATGAAGGATAAGTCGGCTTATATTGGTAACGACCGTGGTGCACCTGGTAACACTTTTTAGTGGCTAAAAGATCTACAACTTGGCATTATGTCTTCCTCCTTTCACTTTGACACTCTTCGAGTCCTACAGTGGAATGCCGGTGGACTGTCTCAATCCAAGCGCGCAGAGCTTTTGCTGACTCTGTGTGAGAAGGATATTGATATCTTTACTATTATGGAGGCTAATTTGACAACCGACTGCCTGCGAAACCATCTTTACAGACTCAAAATTGTTCCTTCCCCGATATGAGCTCTGGAGAGGCCGTGGACTCCCCGCATCTACTTCACTATCCTGCTTTGAGCAAGACTTTTCTCGCCGAGCGATATTGGGAGGATAGAGACATATTAGATTAACTGTTTCAGCATGTTTTGTTGTGTTCTCTGTTCTTTTTTTTTTTTTTTTTTTTTTCGTTGTTCTTTTTATTGCTGTAATTGTTCATAATCTGCAATTGGAAACAAAATATTGGAAACGAGGTGATGGGTCTGTTCTTGCCTGAGGTTCAAATCTTTTCCAACGTATTAGTTGATATGTGAAAGCTTACCATCATGCTAAAACCATATCCGTTGACAAAGAGATGCAGGACTGTTACGTATTATATACTATAAGACATACTCCAAGAAAATAATGTAATTGAGTTTGATCACTTGTTTTTTTGACATCATCATTCTTCGGAGCCAAGATTGAACGCCAAGATTGAAGCCAGTCGCGATTTTAAAGTTGCCCGAACTGTTTCGGAAAACAATCTTTACGAAATCTTTAATTGATGGCTGCATTTGGGAAAAGTTGGATAGAATTCTCCCGTTTAACTGGATCAATTAGGAACTTATCGTCACCCATAATCAAAAGTTGCTTGGCAGATGTTTGCACAAATCCATTTTGAAGTAAAGGCACACGCATATTGGTTGATAGTATAATTTTCGTTACATGCCTCCAAAGGTGCGGTGCTTTTAGGCAAGCACTGAGCTCATCAACGCTTATTGATCTTGGGATAATTGGTAAGGAGCGGCAAAAAATCACCAGCTAATATTATAAGAGCTTCTCCCATTGGTCGGTTATTCAAGCTCAAATCTCACAGAATAGGATCCATTGCTTCAAGAGCTGTGTTACGGGCCATGGGGCATTCATCCAAAATAATGAGTTTGCATGTTTTTAATACTGTGGCTATACCTGAACTTTGATTAATAATTCAAGTAAGAGTCTCAACTTGTTATGAAGAGTCTCAGTTTGATAGTTGAATATGCTGCGCATATTCATGAAATGGCTGAATGTCTGGCGCTCGGTGTGACAGGTTTAGGATTCGAGTTCCGGCGGTGCCATGGATGTTTGTAGTGGGTCGGAATCCACTTTAAACCGTAGGTTACTGTCTCATAAGACTGTAGAGCGTCGCAGAGCCCAATCAGACTTCTCATCCATATCATTCCCAAATTGTATAGGAGCAACTCAGCTCTAGTCACAGTGAATTCGTGTGGTGTAGTAGTAGTACTAGTAGTGACATTGATGTAAACCCTGATGGTAATACAAAAATTTCGATCTCCTTCTGCTTTCGAATTTTGGCGAGTATCAAATTGAAGAGAAATGCTTTTCCAGTGCCACCTGGTGCATGAAAAAAAATGAAACTTAATTAATAAAGTAAATGTGATTTTTACAAGTAGCAGCATGCTTGTTTCAGCTTGTCGTAAAATAAGTGTAGTTTGAAAACTGGATTTGCTGCGCGTCCACCATCAAGTAACATTGATGTGGGGTGTGAATGGCCGAGTATTTAGCTCTCTGGCGTTCGGTGCCACATATTTTGGGTTAGAGTCCTGGCGTCCCTACGTATTGCCTCACTGAGTTGTAGGCGAGTCTTTGTTCCGCAATTTAGAATCGTTTTTTTTTTTTTTGAGTCTTCAACAAAAGCGTCATATTGTTTTTTTTCGTAGCAGGTCTTTATCTTGAATTCTTCTTTTGTGCAGACAATCGAAGTTGACAAAGACTTGTTGTCGATGGATATACATATGTCCTCAAGAAATATGAGTGCCACATTGAAAATGACGGATGAAAACAGTATATCCATATCAGAAATCGTTCTATATTCTCATAGTATGATTTCACTGAAGCCTTTTTTAGACTTTTATCAAACACTTTTAAAACCAGAAGGTTCTCAAGTTGTTAAATGATTGCAAACAGAGTGTGTATTTGAGGAAGGAAGACACATTAGAGATGACGCTGTGTATTGTGTATGTGTCTGTTAACGCTGTGTATTGAAAGTTCTAATTCGAACGATTTCTAATAGTGCGTCGCTTTTTCGAGTCGTTTCAACTGCTGCTAACTCGCGACTTCTTAAACGATTTGTTTCAAGACGAATGTTACATTGAAAGTGTGTATCAACCGCTCTGCTGAGTGTTTTCGATAATAATCTGTTACCACTTAACACTTTCAAAACTGAAGATCATTTTCTTTTTAAAATTTTTTTTTAATATTACTGTAGATATATTTAATAAACATATTATAAGCATATTTTTTAATTAAAAAATGACTTTTTTTTTCATAATTCTGACGCCAAAATAATGCCTTTGACGTAAAACCAATAATTGGCCAACAAGACTTTTAAAAATAACCATTCTCAAAACAGCTAATAATTTAAAGAAAGTGTCTTGCTGCTATTTAATCATAGGCCAGCTAACAATGACTGACTAATGTTTATAAAATAATGCAATGCATGCACGTGATAAATGTTATGCGGTTAATCCACGTCTGAAACGTGAGGATTACATCATTAACACGTAACCGCAAATCAAAATCGCTTTCTGCATTCTTTGGAAAAAATGTGTTGTAGTGTGCAGGTTGGGCAATCAGGTTGCTGAATCATGCTATTGTTGTGGATGCTGTTTTATTTTAATTAAAAAAAAACTAATTCTAATTCTTTCGTAATTGACTCCCAATCCATGTTTGTGACGTAAATAATGCGTGGTTAAAACTTCATGATGATCAGTTGAATAGTTTTTAGAGAACATAGAAGCATATTTTCACTTTTACATATATAAATATATTAATTGAAATATATATTTCGATTTATATAATATTACCTAATAAATTTTTACAGTATCATTCATTACTAATAGATTCCCTATTCGTTTACAAATAGTAATTCATTCAAAATACTTGTTATAATTAATTTAATCAGCTTTTTCCAGTCCTTACGTACACTTCTACGCCATACTTACTTACTACACTTACACTTACACCACGCTTACTACACTTATACTTCTACGCCATACTTACTTACTACACTTACACTTACACCACGCTTACTACACTTATACTTCTACGACATACTTACTTACTACACTTACACTTACATCACACTTATTTACTACATTTACACTTACACCACAATTAATACACTTACACTTACTACATTTACACTTATACCACACTTACATTTACTACATTAACACCTATACCCCACTTACTTACTACACTTATACTTACACCATACTTACTTATTACACTTACACCAAATTTACTACGCTACACTTACTATACTTATACTTACACCACCCCTATTTACTAACACTTACACTTATACCATACTGATTTTAAACTTACACCTCACTTATTTACTAACACTTACACTTATACCGTACTTATTTTATACTTACACCACACTTACTACATTTACTTACACTAAGTCTATTAACGAGTTAAACTCGTTGACCATTTAATAATGAGGAATATTGCCATACCAAAAAAGCCATACAACGTGGACCTTTCACCGAAACCCGAAAGCCTTTACATACTATATGACTTTTTTAAAAATAGAACACGACTTGTAGAATAAGACAGGTTGCATCTTTTGTGCAGTATTACGCATCGCGATAAAAAAGAAATTGTATAAACAGGATATAATTTAGTTTTTCCTTTTTTTCACGTGTACTGAATATATCGTGTCAGATGCCAAAGCAAGGATTTTCTTGCCTATTTTGCTTTTATTTATATAAACACCTGTCTCCTCTATTAGCATCGCCACAGGAGATTTAACTGTGCCAGCATGCTGGCAGATGGACACGCAAGCTGCTCATGAGAGGAACACTTACACTGGCACCACACTTACAACACTTACATTTACATCACACTTAGTACACTTACATCCCACTTAGTACACTTACATCACACTTACTAAATTTATACTTACACTTACACCACACTTACTTACAACATTTACACCATGTTTACACTTACTACACCACACTTATTTACTGCACTTACACTTACATCACACTTACACTTACACCACACTCGCCTACTACACTTACTACACTTACACTTACACCACATTTACTACAATTACACTTACACCACATTACATTTATACTTACACCATAATTATTTACTATATTTACATCACAGTTGCTGCACTTACTTACTTACATTAAGTTTATTAACGAGTTAAACTTGCTAACCATTCAATAAGGAGGAATATTGCCATGCCAATATTTTCCTTAATCAGTAGAATAAAAAAATATTATCTTCTGGTCACATAATATCACCAAAAAAGCCATAAAACATGGATCATATTTCCAAGGTTCAACCTTTCACCAAAATCTGAAAGTCTTTACATATATACTACATGACTTTTTAAAAATATCATATGACTTGTAATGAGACAGTAAAGAGGCAACCTGTAATGAGACAGGTTGCATCTCTTGTGAAGTATTATGCAAGCGTGATGATAAAAAAGAAATTGTATAAACAGGATATAACTTAGTTTTTCCTTTTTCCATGTGCACTGAATATATTATGTCGGATGCCAAAGCAGAGATTTTCTTGCCTGTTTTGCTTTTATTTATATAAACACCTGTCTCCTCTATTAGCATCGCCACAGGAGATCTAACTCTGCCAGCATGCTGGCCAAAAAAAGCAGATGGACACGCAATGTGGCTCATAAGAGGAAAAAAGAATGAATAAACCATCAAGTACTACAAAGCACAACTTCTTTTTATCTTCTTTTTTTTCCCTACCCAGTGCTTATTTCATTGTTATTGATCATCAGCGCGTTTTGCTAATGTGTTATTTAAATCAAGGTTGCTCATTGTTGATTTTTGTTTTTGTTTTTATTACTGTTTTCGAATGGATGTTGTTACATTATCCAATGTAATAATGCAAGTCAACAGTGTTTCTACACGTGGAACTACAAAAGTGAATGACATTTTGAAGTGCATTAACCTGTGACTGTAACTCATTTATTTTTTTTAGTTGTATTTTCAAGGTTATTGATTTCTTTGCAATTATAAACAGCGAAATGTAAATTAGATTAGAGTTTGTTCAGTTTTCTTTCGATGGATATAATCAATAATGTAAATTAAAAAGTTAACAATGTAAAATCGCCACTTATCGATTTGGTTTGTCACTATACGGTCATTTTGTGCTCACTTTGGAATAATTAGATCAGGACGTACAGTTTAACGAGGATTCTGACCCCCTAACAAACATCCGCGCCACCGCCAGGGTTCGAACCTGAAGCCTGCGGTACCGACGAGTGGAAGGCTGGCCAATTGGCCATCAGGTCGCAATCCTCTCGTCAGAGGCATGCTTTTGTCGTGGTTTACTGCTTTATTTTAATTAAAAAATAATAATTAGAATTTTTTCATAATTTCGACATCCAAACCATGGTTGTGACGTAACGCGGGGTTAAAATTTCATGACTATCGGTTGAACAGTTCATAGGGAACACAGAAACATATTTTCACTTTTATATGTATAAGTATATTAACCAAAATATATCTTTAGATTTATGAAGTATTACCAATACATTTTTACAGTATCATTCATTACTAATAGATTCCCTTTTCGGTTACAAATAGTAAATTCGCTCAAAAACTTGTTATAATTAGTTTAATCAATTTTTTCCAATCCTTACTTACATTTCTACACCACACTTACTACACTTACACTTACACTACACTTACACCACACTTACTAACTACACTTGCACTGCGTGTTTACATACTACACTTACCAGAGCGTTTTTCTAATGTTTTATTTAAATGAAGGTTGTTCATTGTCGATTTTTTTTTGTTTTTATTAATGTTTTCGGATGGATGTTGTTACATTATCGAATGTAATAATGGATGTTAACAATGTTTCACGTAGAACTAAAAAAGTGAATGACATTTTCAAGTGCATTAACCTGTGACTGTAACAAATTTTTTTTTTTTGACTTTTATTTTCAAGGTTATTGATTTCTCTGTAATTATATACAGTGAAATGTAAATTGGATTAGAGTTTGTTCAGCTTTCCTTTTTAATAGATATATGAATAATGTAAATAAAAAAATATTTTTCCAAACACCAAGTTAAATTATTAAGTGTTTTTCGTCAGAAAATAAAATATGATTTTATTGGAGACCTATAAAATATGCTATAGGATGTATCTGTTTTTTTTTTTTTTTTTTTTTTTTTTTTTTTAGTATTTCGGTTTAATTTGTTTATTGATTAGTGATAATATTTATTATTATATATTCATTCGTTATTATGTAAAAAAAACCATGAAAAAATAATATTTTCAAGATAACACGAATTTAATTTTTAAGAAATTTGTCCTATTAATTCATTAAAAATAATTCATAAATAATTTATTCTAAGCATAAATTCAAAAAATTTTATTTTGTTTTTTCAGTCAACACTTAATTTTTAATTTTTACTTTAAAAAGAATTCATGCGATCATATCATTAATTATATAATCATACACACACATATATGTTATATATATATACATATATATATATTTCATGTCTTTGTACATAATATTTTAATATAATAAAACAGCAAATAAAGAATCTTATGCATGATATTGCAGTAATTCAATAAGAGTATTTGCTTTCAGCTCTATTTTGTTGCAACCAAGCGTGAAACGGATTAGTCAACTGTTTTTTTATGAATAGAATGTACTGATATTCGTGTTTAATACCTTTCTTCTCAAATACGTGTTGATTCAAATAGGTATGCGCAATTTGATGCATTGTTTTTCATTATTCTCATCTATTTTGTAGAGCGCCATTTTAAAATGGGACATACAGTGGGTAAAAAAAGTATTGGCAATTGCCTTAATTTATTCATATTGACAAATAAATAAAATGTTATGCAATTTTAGCTGTCGTAATTAAATACAAGACATCTTAGATAGATAATAATAGTAAACATTTTATTTTAATTTGCATTTTCTACGATTTTTTCTTTCAAAAACGAAAATCTGCATGTCAAAAAAGTATTGGCAAAGTTTTAACTGCTATGCAAATTTTGTTACATTGAAGTCACGTGTTTCGACTGATAAGAAACTCTACCGGTATAAAGTCTGCAAAACTACTCCAAAAGTGTCTATGCATTATTTTGCGATTACTGCAGTAAAATGACTTCGAAATCGAAGGAGTTGGACGTTAGTGTTAAAAACACGATTATTAGGCTCAAAAATGAAGGTTTAACTTATCGTGCTACAGGAGTGCAGTTCAATATAAGTTTATTTACTGTCAGAAGTGTTGTAAAAAAAGTTCAAGGAAACAGGTTCAACGGCAAATAAGACTAGAAGTGGACAACCTCGAATATTTTCTACAAGAAAAGAACGTGTCATTATTAACAAGGTTAAGAAACCCCCTAAAATAAGTGCACCCCAGATAACTAGAGATGTTGCTTTCACTTCGCAAAAGACTTTCAGCGTACAGACTGTACGGAATGTGGGCAACGGGCAACGGGCGTACCGATTACGGAGTTCCTAGGTGGCTTTAAGAGCCACAATACCTCCACATCTTAATTTAATTAAAACATTAGCACAAAATGGGGTTGTTTAAGATTAATGAATAAAAATGAAAAAGATAAACAGGGGGATAAAATTTAAGAAAAATACCTCCTGCTTGCTAACAATTAAAGCAGGAGATCGAAAAAGCTAAAGCTTTCGGTACAATTAGGAGTCCGTTGACGATGCCCAAAAATAAAAGATTAAAGTTAAACTAAGTTTAAATGAATAAAAATAAAAAAAGAATTTAAGAATAAGTAAAAGTAAAAATAAAAGTAAAATGGTGCGACATACAAGCTGTGTTAAACACAGCTTGCTTACATGTCTGATTACATAATTCGCCGATAGATGGCGCCATGAACATTGCTTCAAAAACCTAGCCGAAGCTAGGAAAGTACATATTTTTTCAATTTTTATATACAAAATAGAATAAAAATTTACAATTAAACGCGAGCAGCGAACAGTTAAGATTTGCTATTGAAAAGATTAAATTTTTTACAGATAATTAATAAAATGAAGACTTAAACCAAGTTAAGGAAATAAAAGTTAAAAGTAAACAATAAATCAAGGTTATTTGCAAATAAGATAAATATTAATGCTGATAAAAAGATTAAGTGAAATTAATTTAAAATAAGCTAACAATTTAAGAAAAAGTAATTAAATAAAAGTGAACTATTAAAAGTTTACAAATTAAAATTTAAAATTACAACTTAAAGAGTCAGGTAGCCATGTTCTAATTTAGGTTGCACATCGTAGCAAATAAAAAGTTAAGATTTAAATGCCAAAAATAGCAGCTCAGATTCGCTTGAAGTGATCGGAGTGACTAGACAACAGCCACAGCGGTGGAATCGGCGGTTGTAGGATAAAATCCACAACGCCTTTTCAATGCCGGGAAAGATTCTTTACACGAGACAAGTTATTATGGAAGGGCAGCTAGAAGGAAACCATTCATCTGGGAAATAAATAGGAGAAAGAGGTTAGATTTCGCAAATACCCACGTTGATTTATCTGAAGAGTTTTGGAACACAGTTATTTTTTCCGACGAATCAAATTTTATCATTTTCGGCAGTGATGGACGACGATATGTGTGGAGGAGGCCAAATACTGAATTGGAAAAGCAACATTTAACTGCTACTGTAAAACATGGGGGAGACAGCGTCTTAGTTTGGGGCTGTATGGCAGCTAATGGAATTGGCAACCTGCATTTTAATGATGGTATTATGACAGCACGTACATACATTGACATTTTGCGCCATAACTTA
Source organism: Caerostris darwini (assembly GCA_021605075.1). NCBI lineage: Eukaryota > Metazoa > Arthropoda > Arachnida > Araneae > Araneidae > Caerostris > Caerostris darwini. The sequence continues at coordinate 139,017 of BPLQ01007847.1, forward strand.
AAAATCAGTGCCCAAACTCTTGGCTTGGGAACATCATTCGTTTTTCAACAAGACAATGACCCCAAGCATACAGCGAATCTCACCCGTGAATGGCTACTCTACAATGCTCCTCGCCAATTAAAAACCCCACCTCATTCGCCTGACATCAATCCAATTGAAAATTTATGGCGCCTGCTGGATCTAGAAATCAAGAAACGTAAAATTTCAAGTAAAGACGACCTCAAACGTTTACTCTTGCAAGAGTGGCACAAAATTCCCAACAGTACAACAAAGACCTTAGTTTCCTCTATGAGAAATAGATTACAAGCTGTTATAGATGCAGAAGGTATTCACACAAAGTACTAAACATATACTGATTTTGTTTTCGCTCATAATTTTGTCAATTTCATAATTTTGCCAATACTTTTTTTATCATGTAAATTTTTGGATTTTCTCGTAGATTTTGACTAAAAAAATATTTAAATGAAAATTTCGTTATATTTGTTTGTCTTTTCTCCTTCTGTAATCGCTATGTTAAAATAAAATTTGTAAACATACTTTATTAGCAAATATGATCATTTATAGGCAATTGCCAATACTTTTTTTATCCACTGTAGTTTTTGCACTAGACAACGTAGAGATATATAATAAAAAGTACATAGACAGGGGAACAAAGGATATTATTTTCTAGCTTACAATAAGATAGAAAACATTGAATGAAATATTTTTTTAATGCTAAGTTAATCTAAACTGAATAATATTCTGCGTTTTATTCATTCATTACAATCTAAAATTGTTTTAAAGTAATTATCAGTTACGTTCTCTAAAATGGATATATGACTCATTGAACCGCAAGAAAAGCATCAGTAGGCTGCGGTCATTAAATCTGCGGTTAAGAAAATCCTAATTGCCAGGATTTCATCTAATAATTGTCTCAAATGGATAGAGCACCAACTCATCGGCAGGTGTTTTTTAACCCATTGACACAAATAACAACGCGATATCCTATTGTACACCTACTATTCTAAATACTTTGCACCTACAATATATTACGCATACTGACTACTGATTCCTTTCTGTTTTCGAATTTGGTAGTTGCATTTTTCGTTTGCACTATAACAGACTAGAAAATAAATTTCATGCATTTTTCACTTCAAATACATTTTTAAGTGGGCAATCGATAATTTTCAATTAGTACTAAACATTATTATTAATCAAAAGTAATAAATATAATATTTATTACTTTTGAATATAAATTTAATATTTAAATTGAAAAATATAAATATAACATTTAAATTCGTATAAAATATAGCTAAATGCTTTGGATTGTAAAATAAAGTTTGCTAATAATTGAAAATTATCAACTGATCCAGTTTTTTCAAACTGGGAAATTACGTTCCTAATCTTGTCAGATATAGGTTTGGTTTGGAGCTCTACATTCATTTTTTGGGCAAATTTTAGGCAATTAGACCGGTACCTACAGATTAACGTGAATTCCCAACCACTAACAAACATCCATGCCCCCACCAGGATCCGAACCTGAAGCAGCAAAGGCCTGAGAGCTAGTCATCACGCCACTGGTATCGATAGGATAAACACTCGCGTTAAAATGTTGCAGACATATAGTTCGATCTTTGATTGAATGGAAAGGTAAACATCCGGTTTAAAGACGGAAGTGAAAGAATTGATTGCTAGTTAGAGGTGCTAGTCAGATAGACGCGGCGCAAAGCAATTTTGGAGGGAAAAATGTTTTTAATAGTTATTGTGGTGTTTGTTAATACAATTTATCTTTTGATATTGTGTAATTCACATAAACACACACACACACACACACACAAACATATATATATATTATTGTTTCGTATGCCACTCTCATGGAAGGAGGCAAAGGTGGGGGAACAACTTCTATTGCGAGGGAGCACCCATAGGTGGAAGTTTGACTTGACTCCTTGGCGCTAAAGAAGGAGGGCAGTGCTTTCCGGGAGGATTTTAGGAAGAACTACCCCGCATTTGTTTATCGTTTGGGAGAAAACCCGGAAAAATTCCCACCAGGTAGTCCGACTCACGAGGTAAGAGGCTGAACACAAACGCCATCGATACTCTTCGTTTTTCAAACAGTGTCTACAACAATGCCGCCAGCGGACTGAACCTCCGAACGAATTCTCAATAGCGGCGCGCGTTGCTACGAATCAGACACACACACGTATATATAAAGTACATCCATCATAATAATTTATTTTCGTTATTTCTCAAAATTTATCAATATGGTAATTAACTTAACTAACATAGTACATTATATTTGGTTTTCGTAATTATTTAGACCACTAATTTAATATAATATTTAAATATATTACTGGAATATTAATTGATAAAATACAAGCACCGCAAATTACACTTTCATGTTTCATAATTAATAAGCTAGATTTTTATTCCCTGTAATTATTGAATTATTGAATATTAATACATTCATGTAATATATTAATATATATTCCCTGTACTTATTACTGTTATTGAATATTAATCCAATAATAGATCGATAGTAATTTTGAATACCCTGTAAATGTTCCTAAATTCAAATCAAAAGAAAAGGGGGCGGAAAAAAATGAAATGAAAAATTCATTTCTATTATTTAGAAAATGTGTTTATTAATATTGAAGAGAAAGCAATTTTATGAATTATGCAAAGGAAAAATAATGAATGGAAGTCAGATTTGAGAGAAATAAATATGAGTCGATTAACTTGACAATACTGCCCCATTTACACAACGATATTTCCTGCTGCTAATTATATGATCTTGTTGTCGACCTCATCGCCTTTTAATATGCTGATATCGTATAAATTACAAATAAAGGTTGGAACTCAATTAATATTAAAGAAAAACCTGAGAAAATATCGCTTTATGTTTTTCCATTAATGGAAAAATCAGCATTATTTCGTAAATACATATCGATTGTAAAAGGCTTTGTTTTATTCAGAAAATAATTATTCATCTTTCGCAAAGACATCTTTTTTCGTTTTGAAATAAGAGTAAACAACATTGAATTTGGATTGGATATCTAGCGGATGGCTTCACAAGTTATTTGTTGTCCCAATGCAGCTGGCATTACAGAGACAGTTAATCTTTAACTGTCGAATTTTTTTTTGTTCTAATGCAGCTGGCAAACACTTAAACAGCTTGGTCTTGGATGCCTTAAGGCAAGCGCTGCACAGATGTTACTCACTTTGTATTACCCAGGGGGCGCGTGTAACTTGAAGATAAGCTACGGACGCGAAATAACAATAACCCCCGCACCGCTCTACGATCCTATTAGAACCGGGACCTACGGTTTTAAAGTGGATTTCGAACCACTACAATCATCCATGGCACCGCCGGGATTCGAGCCCGAAACCTGTGGTACCGAGCGCCAGGGCGCTAGACACTCGGCCATTCAGGCCCTTGACTGTCGAACTATTTTTATTAATTTCTTATTTTAATGACGTTTTTCAATTAACAACTGTTTAATACTAGTTTATATTTCCCTTTTTTTCATATGCATCGATACATGTTTATTAAAATCAAAATATTTGTTCGTATTTAAATTTTTACGTTCATAAAATGAACATGTATTTAACACTGATCAAGGATAAAATTACAATAACGTTTAAGTATTTACTATTTTGTTCTAAAAATAAATTTAATGTAATTAAAAAAATATTTTTATTTTAGGCTATAAATCTTGGGTTCAATTCCAATTCATACGACCTTGAAAAACAGCGGAACAGCCAGGATAGTTTTGCTGTTCCTCGAATATCTCTTTCTCAGGTTTGTATTTTTAATTACTCACACTATTCATAACTATTTAATTTCGATTAATAATAGCGTGGTAATAAAAGATTATACAGACTACAAGAAATATTTAAATAAATAAAGATGGGTATTTGATTTACTTGTCTGCAGAAAGCAATAAAAAGTAGTGAAAGGGGTAAAAGGAGGAAAACTATTTCAGGAAATCTATGAATATATATGAACAAATTAAAAATGAACAATTATTGATTGAAATGACAAACATAATTAATAATTAATGCAGCTGGCAAACACTTAGACAGCTTGGTCTTGGATGCCTTAAAGCAACCGCTGCACAGACGTACTCACTTTGCATTACCCAGGGGGCGCGTGCAGCTTGAAGATAAGCCACGGAGGCGGAGTAACAATACCCCCGCAACGCTCTACGATCCTATTAGGACCAGGACCTACGGTTTAAAGTGGATTCCGAACCACTACAAACATCCAGGGTACCACCGGGACTCGAACCTGAAACCTGTGGTACCGAGCGCTAGCCACTCGGCCATTCAGGCCCCATGAACAAATGCAGCTGGCAAACACTTAGACACTTCTCTTTGACGCCTTAAGGCAAGCGCTGCACAGACGTTACTCACTTTGCATTACCCAGGAGGCGCGTGTAACTTGAAGATAAGCCACGGACGCGGAGTAACAATGTTCCCTCAACGCTCTACGATCATTAGACCGGGACCTATGGTTTAAAGTGGATTCCGAACCACTACAAACATCGATGGCACCGCCGGGATTCGGACCCGAAGCCTGTGGTACCGAGCGCCAGAGCGCTAGCCACTCGGCCATTCAGGACCCTATGAACAATTATATATGAACAAATTATATTTAACATGCTAGAATAATATGAAGGGATGATAAAAGGAATTTTGGAGTAGTTTAGTCATTAACTGGATCCCAAAATTATTAATAAGACACATATTTGAATAATATATTAAAAGGTTTTATTCTATAAGGTTATTCAAAATGAAGGAGCAGATCTTAAATTTTTATTTAACAATAAAGAGGGCAATAGATGGCGCCACATGTTACACAAATGGCTAGAGGAAAGTTCAAAGTTATTTTATGCATTCATCGTGAGCACCATTTGTTATACGACAAACATAGAATTGATGCATCTGCTCCTTCATTTTGAATAGCCGTATATAATAACTTAGCAAGGAAGAGATCTGCTTGCTTTGTAAGACTATTGAGATTATAGATATAAGTTGGTTAGGACCGTAGATATTCCAAATTTTAAAAAGTTTAAAAATAAAATTTAAAATAAGAAAAGGACTACAGTGGTATTCAAAATGAAGTAGCAAATTTTAAATTTTTATTTCCATAGAACGGGAGAATGATGATCCACATAATGTACATCAATGGCTGGAGGAAAGTTCTAAGTTATTTTATGCATTCAATGTCAGAACCTTTTGTTATGCTGCAATTGGTGCATCTGCTCTTTCGTTTTGAATAGCTCTGTATAATAATTTATCAAGGAAGAGGAAAAAATGTGGAAAAGTGTTTTAGGAAATCTATGAATGCACGAACATGAACAAATACCGTATGAACAAATTATATTTAACATGCTGGAGCAATATGAAGGATGAAAAAAGTAATTTTGGAATAGTTTAGCCATTAACTGTATTCCAAAATTATTTCTGAACATTATTAATAAGACACACACTTAAATAGTATGTGTAAAAAGTTCTATTCTATAGGGTTGTTCAAAACGAAGGAGCAGATCTTAAATTTTTATTTAACAATAAGCGGACAATAGATGGCGCCACATATTAACGCAAATGGAAAGAGGAAAGTTCAAAATTATTTTATGCATCGAAAGTGAGCACCATTTGCATTTTTTGTTTTCAAGAAAATAATATGGTACTAGTTTTTCTGAATGTTTTCTTTTTTCCAGTTGAATGACCCGTCTAAAATCAGCGACAAAGATGACGACCATCCTAAGCGGGCGACATGGTCCAAAGGAATCCAGAGCTTACTCTTGTGTTTGTCCATGTCCGTGGGCTTGGGAAATATTTGGAGATTCCCGAATGTGGCATACAATAATGGTGGAGGTGAGAGAACACTGGATTCGATATTTATACGTAATACTGTATCCATAAAGTAAGACCAGTTTTCTATTTAAATTTCCCGGGCATATGGTTAAGTTGCTGGCACTGTCCTTGATATCTGTGTGAAATTTTACGTCAAAATATTCACCAGTGCTTGAGTTACGCTTGGTTTTGTGAGACTCTAAACTTGATTCCGGCGATTTTTGGGATGTCTGAATTCATTGAGCAAAGAACTTGCATTCAATTTTGTTTGCGGAAACGTATCGAATGGTGCAGAAGGCATTCGGGGAGCATTCCTATATCGGAAAGAAATGTTTTCAAGTGGTATAAACAGTTCAAAGAAGGCAGAGAACGCGTTGAAGACGAAGAACCCTCTGGTCAACCACCAACCTCAACCGACAAACTCACGTCCAAAAAATTAAAGATTTGGTGCTTGCAAACCGTCGATTTACAATTAGAGACCTTGCTGATGATGTTGAATTTTCAAAAGTATCGGACAATTCCGTTTGGGATCTCAAACACGTCAAATCTCGATTGGTACCGAAAACACTAAATGCGCCAGCACACATTGCATTAATTCTTCGTGACATTTTCGCCAAAAAGGAAACCCATATCGTTTTACAACCACCGTATTCACACCGTGTGATTTCTGGCTATTTCCTAAATTCAAAAGGCCACTCCAGGGACACCGTTTTGAGTCGACATAAGAGAAATTTCAAAAATCGCCGGAATCAGTTTTATCATCTCATAAAACCAAGCGTAACTCAAACACTAATGAATATTTTGACGTAAAATTTCTCACAGATCTCAAGGGCAGTGGCAACAATCTAAAAAGAAAAAAAAAAAAAAAAAAATTGAAATATCATATGCACGGGAAATTTAAATTGAAAACTTGTTTTCCTTTTTGGACACAGTAGTATTTGTATAGTTAAAGGAGCATACTATTATTTATATTATTAACTACTTTCGAAACCCCACGAGAACTAAGAAAGATATCTATAAAACGATATAATAAACTTATATCATGTATAAAATGATATATAAACATATAGCATGTATAAAACGATAATCAGAGTGCCTGGTGATAATTTTTAGAATTTTCTTCTTAACAACACGTAAATTCTGAACGGAGAACAACACTAAGTTCTGAAACGGTGAACACGAAGCCCACTGATGTTTGAAAAAAATAATTTTCTTCCATTACAAATTATAGAAATTGTATTAATCTGAGCTTTTTTTCACTGATTTCAGGTGCTTTTTTGATCCCTTATTTGTTGCTGCTCTTTATTATTGGCAGACCGCTGTATTATTTAGAGCTTATTATGGGTCAGTTTTCAAGCCAAGGTCCAATAAAGGTTTGGAAGATGGTTCCAGCATTTAAAGGTGAGCTTTGTATGCTTTTATTTATCAAAATTTTCATTGCAATTTTTTTATATAAAAAGTTGTATTCTTCTACTGGCCCAGAAAGACGTTATGCTTGCGGAACCATTTAGGTGGCAATATATAAATTTCTTAAGAAAATTTGTAATAAATTTCATTGCGAAATTAAAATGTATTTTTTAAAGTAAAAGAATATTATATTAATGCATTAATATAAATTTGTATAAAACTATCAAGTTGTAACGAAAGTTCTGTCTCATAAACCAGTAATAAAATAGAGCGCGTTCTCCTATTCTACAGGAACATAAAGTTGGGGAAAACATCTCTCGCCCTTTTTGCACTAGAATTGGCGCTGTATCGCCTCTTGGCTTCTTTTCCCTGCTCACAATAATTTAGAAAACGTAAACATGTTACGAAACGATTATGAACATGCCGAGAAATTGTTTATAACTCTGGTCATTTGGTATGAAATATAATAAAACATTACAAAAAGTTCGTATGAATGAATATTTTATTTTTGAATCATTTTGGGGGAAAATAAGACAGAAGCAAATTTATTAATAGAAAATAAGTGGCAAATATTTAGGAAAGATAAATTTTCATTTAATTACAGCCACAAACATGGACTATTTTTTTGAAAATCGTTGTATGATAGTAGACCTTTTTCACTTTTCGCGCCAACAGCATAGAGTGAAAACTAATAATTTTATTAAAAATATTCAAAAAGAATATTTTGTAATAAGTTTTTTTATAATGTAGTTTTAAACCACTAGTAACAACTTGAAATAATTTACAATTTTAACAGCTGGTAAAAAAAGGACAATGTAGTGTTACTTACAAAACATAATAATAATTATTATAAAAATACTGCAATTTTAATCAATATTTTCCTTACTCGATTAAATAAATTAAGAATTAATTAAAGACAGAATGTTAATGTTAAAATAATTTTGTTAAAAATGTTCAAAAAATAACTTATAATGGTTTATTTTTATATTGTAGTTTTAAACCACTAGTAACAACCTAAAATAATTTACAAATTTAAGCAGCTGATTGAAAAGGACTGATAAAAGTAATGTTACTAAAAAGTTGTTGATAATAAATTGTTGTTGATAAAAGTAATGTTACACAATAATAACTATTATAAAAAATACTTCAATATTAATCAATATTGTCATTCCTGATTAAGTCAATTAAGAATTAAGTAAAGACAGAATATGATCAATTAAAAATTTTGTTAAAATTGTTAAAAAAAAAAAAAAAAAAAAATATTGTAATGAGTTTTAAATAATCTAGTTTTAAACTACTGGTAACAACTTAAAATAATTAACAAAATTAAACAACTGATAAAGAAATAAAATAATGTAATATTAATTATAAAGAAACACGAGAATAATCACTATTAAAAATACTATCACATATTGTAAAAATTTCAACAGCATAAATGATGTAAAACGTTTGACCACCGTTATTTAACGTAAATAGAACCAAGGCAGCCATTTATAAATTACTTCAAAAAATAATAGAGACTGTTTAAAATTCCTCGCATGTCAATAGACCCTTGACACTCTTCTAGATAAAGCAATCGCAGTTTCGTCGCATTCATGGCAAAAATACTCGTCCTTTAATGACACCTAACGAAGTATGCGTAATGTTTGCGTAAAAGGCATTCGGTAAGAATAGAACGAATGACTCGTTCAGGGAGTCAATAGGATTCATTAGCATGCACGTTTTCACCTCGTTCCACATTCATCGATGATTGCGAAACTTTTCTTAGAAGTCATTGTATCATTTAGCAATAAAAAGGTGATAAGGAATGTGATTAAAATAAAAGCGAAACTGCAGGAATTGCTTATGCTTAAATGAAAATAAATAAATAAAGATTGCAATGAATTTTCTTTAAGAATGAATTAAAGAAAATGAAATAACATAGAGCAGTGTTTTTGAATGACTTTTTTAATGGCTATAAAAGCATATAATAGAATCAGTGGTATTTGTCTAATACTGGGTTGGGCAACCCAAACGATCTTGCGGCCACTTTGGAAATGCCTCCTAACTCCGCGGGCTACATATCAAATTACATATCCCCATATTAGATTTAGACCCACAGTAGACATTATTTTGGAGTGAACAATTTAAACATAATGAGTTTATTATTATTGTGTTTACTATTATTCTTACATGTAAACATAGATGATATAATAATAATGGTACTAAACGCACATTGTAAAGGCAGATATAGCATTAATTAACACATTTAAAATGATTAAAAAACATAATGTAGTGTAACTTATAAAGAAACACAATAATAATCACTATTACAAATACTGTCACATATTGTAAAAATTTCAACAGCATAAAGGATGCAAAACCTTTGGTCGCCATTATTTAACATAACTAAATTCATTCGGTAAGAATAGAAGAATGACTCGTTCAGGGAGTAAATTGGATTCATTAGCATACACGTTTTCACCTCGTTCCATATTCATCGATGATTGCGAAAATTTTCTTAGAAGTCATTGTATCATTTAGCAATAAAAATGTGATGAGAAATGTGGTTTCTGGTTCGTGATTAAAATGAAAATGAAAGTGCAGTAGTTGCTTATACAAAAAAGGGGAAAAAAGTTGTAATGAATTTTCTTTACAATTAAAGAAAACGAAATAACATAGAGAAGCGGTTTTGAATACCTTTATTAGTGGCTATAAAAGGATATTATAGAATCAGTAGTGGCCAACCCGCGGCCCTCCTTGAATATTTTTCCCGCCCGTGAGACATATCAAAATTTTACAAAATGTACTTATTTTATAATGGTCAAAGTAGTAAAGCCGTAGCTATTGCCGTTCCTGTAAAGCAGGAATGTTGAAGGAGTTCACTGTACTGTGCACTCGTGACAGAGCACGTTTTAGGACCTTGAGGAGTGGGAGTTTCAGAGAAAAACGGTCCGTGGATAAAATCAGCAGTAAATATGCAAGATACTAGAAGATAATGCAGTAACGTAATCAGAATACAGTTGTTGGTGGTGCAGGACATTAGGAAGGGAAGCACCCCATATGCGGCAATTTTGATTATTCACAGCTCTATCTAAAGAAGTGCCCCTCAGCTGACCATAGAATTTGCCAAGCCCATGCGTCATCACCTTCTATTCTCGCCAAAAATCGGCAAACAAATTTATAGCAAGTAAATTCATCGGCAAGCAAATTGATTCGTGTTTGGTGGTTGCAGCATTTGCACCACGTGGATCTCACACGGATACCATTTTAAAATGGATCACAGAATTTTTTGTACTGTTGACCACGAAATCACCAACTCACGCGACACCGATCGAGCACTTGCTGAAGGAAAGCTGAAAGTGGAGGCATTTTCAAGCACAGCAGTAGCTACTTCTTCGATCGTTTAATTCGCATTTAGTCTCCGGCCTCTTCCTCACCTATTCCTATAGCACACCCAAGTCTCCAGTCCCTTCATATTTCATAACCATCTTCTTCAAACCATTCTTCGACATGGGCCCTTTTCGCAATCCCTTTAAACGACGATATTCATGCAGAGCAGCTACGCTATTGCTACCTTCTGATTGGTCAATTTTACCAGTAAAGCTAGATTCTTTCTTCTGTAAGGGAATGATTAACGATGACAAAGGCACGCAGAATGATTTTCTGGCTCTGACAGCAAATCTCTTTATTGGTTTGACTAATTTGCATTAGGAATTTTTGAAAATTGCCCCCTGGTGATCAAAATTTGAGCTATTTCTTTATTGCAGAAATCTTTTTCCCATGGTCAGTATATACCAACTTTCATCAAATTGCGTTAGGTAGAACGAATTCTAGAGGGTTCTGAATAGGGTCACTTTAATTATAACTACCCTGTACTTATATTAATAAAGTGTCTGCATCATGATTACTGCATTAAGCCAAATTTATCATGCAATTTATTCCCCCCTCCTCATTTTGCAGGTATTGGATATGCTCAGGTGGTTTCTTTGGTGTACGTCCTCATCTTCTACAACTATTTGATGGCTTTGAGCATTTTTTACATTTTTGCCTCCATGCAATCCTGCCTGCCGTGGACAGAATGCCATTTCCCGAATGGAACTTTTAATGAAGTACGTATATTTTTAATATTTACATCGACATGTAATGCATCATTATTTCTCTATTATTTGCATGAATTTGGAAGAAAAATCTAAAACTCTTAAAAGCGAAATTCGAGATTTTATTTTTGAACACTCATCTGTGAAAAGTGCTCCAGCCCTCGGATTGCTCAGTTTCAAAAGTGCTCAACCTTCTTGGATTCCTCAATAATCTTCTCCAATTTTTATATTCTTTTAAAAAGAATGCTTCCTTAATTTCTCTCTTTTTTCTGATAATTGCCTCATAGCATATTAACATGGAGCTATTATAGCATCCATGATAAATAATATCATTTGTTGCAATAGGTAATGTTAATATTTTTATAGTAATTTAGAGCATGGCACAACTACCTTGATTTATGAAAAAATAAAATTAACTTCCTAGTTAAAAAAAATAATGTCAGGCATAATGTTATGAAATCCCTGTAACTCAAATAGTAGCCTATTTTTGTAATGATTAGAATAGCTACTAAAACCAGTTTTTGTATACTTCCATTTGTTGGTGTTAAAGCTAAAACAACACATATTACTGGATTAAGTTATAATACATAAAAATTATAGGTTCTTGCCATAGTTTTCCTATGGTACTCTTTAGAGATTCTATTTGATTAAAGTTTTTATATTTTTTCAGAACGGGACAACTGTCGATGGTAAACCTCCCTCAGAATACTTCTGGATGTGAGTATTTTTTTTCCAAGGAAAATTTTCAATCCAATGAATTTTTAATGTAGAATTGTTTTTCTATTCTATCGAAATATAGTTCAAAATCAAAAAACTAATTAAAAATATATATTAAAGTGGATGTACTCAGAAGAGTAACTACTGTTAGAAATGATGACTTTAATACTGCAGGGTCAGTGTTTGAAGCCCTGGGCCAGTTGGTCCAAATTGTTATCAGCCTCCCTAGAAGACAAAAATCACAAAGCGGAATTTCTGTATTTTAGAATTTCTAATATAATCTAGATTATTATAGAAGTTTCCTGCAAGTTTGTGGATGAAATGTTGAATATTTGGTAGGACAACAGATTGGCGAATGTCATTATTTCTAAAGAATCAAGAAGAGTTGGCAATCTTCGTTTATTTTCATGCGTTGAATAAAATGAATGTGGCCTTTCGCTGCAGAACTTCAAATTGGACTAGCTTAAGTTACAAAGGCGCGCATAAAGTACACATAGATAATTAATTTATTTTCAAGAGAGAGAGAGAGAGAAGATTGATAAAAGGATATAGCACGAAGTGGCAGATGTTAGATTCATATTTTATGGATGTTATATTTAAAGTTAATATGTGAGGAATAACTAACCTTTTATTCAGGATAACTCCTAGATATTTGGCTCCATAAGCCCACTTGATTGGATAGATTATACATACAAATAACAGGAAGTTGGACATCTTTTCTAGTAAACTGTACAGCATCAGTTTTGACTACGTTAATTTTAATTTGTCCATCTAATAAGGCAAGTAAAATTCAATATGTTTGACCATATAAAAATCTACTACTTAAAAGGAAAATGTTCAAATTTATAGTGGTAGCTAACATCAATAGTGATCTCTAAGATTTTTTGTTACCCTGTACACACACACGCACACGCACACACACACACACACACACACACACACACACACACACACACACACACACACACACAATTTATATATATATATACTAGCAGAACACGGCATACGACGTCCTACCCAAAAAATGAATTGTAGAATATTACCTATCGCGAATATATTCGCCTTCTTCTAATATAGGTGCATAGTAATTTTCATGAATATCGTTTGAATGGTACTTAAGATGAAATGCTGCAGCGCAATTTGGTGGAAAGTAGCAATAATGAGGATAGCACAAACCTATTTTCCATACTCGAATACATATTATTACCCATTTTCATAGCGATTGGTTGAATGGTATAGAAGTTGATATAATGCAGCACCCTCTGGTGTCGACTTCCACCAAAGGGGACAGCATAAAAACATTCTCCATGTTTTGTCGAACACACGCAAAAACTTTCATCCAAATCGGTCAAGCCGTTGAGCAGGAGTTCAGTGACAAACACACGTACAGAAGAATTATATCGATTTCAGCGCCACCTATTGGGACCAATTGTGAATCTAAACTATCCAGGAACCCACTCAAATATACACACAAATTGTCATCTAAATCGGCCCTGCCGCTTAGGAGGAGTTCAGTTACTAACACATGTACAGAAGAATTATATGCATATATATATATATATAAAGATATAAAATAAATGATATGTGAAAACAATAACTTTATCAGAAGCGAAATATCAAAATAGACGCCTGATGTGAAGTATCAGTCTGGAAAAATTTCAGTTGTATAAAAGGATCAATGACAATGCACATAAGAATTTATAAAGAGATGTGCCGTTATTTCCTATTTGTAATTATTTTTAGAATTATAAAATGACATCATTTGTAACTTTAACAATAAAAAATAGTTACATTTTTTTTTATTTTAATTAAAAAGGTAACTCATAATTTTTTGTGATTTTGCTTACTCACCATATAAAAATAAATTCAATGGAAAAAAATAGAACATCTGAGTGTAATAGTTTTTACGTTTTCGAAGATACAGACAGACAAACATATCTCTCGTTATATTCAGTCAAATAAATTCTAAAACTATTAAATGCTATCGTGAAAAACATGAAAAAATTATTCTTTCGTCCTTTTTTTTTCGGATTTATGTGCTTTATTAAATAGTTAGAGGGAATAATATTTTGAATACTTTTGTAAAAATTATGTTAGTAATTGTTTTGAGTGAAATAAAAATATTAGAACGTTAAATTAATTTATAAAACAAATAATTTTAAGATTTAATCATTTGCAATTAATTAAAAACAGATACAAATTTATGATTTGAAATAAAAAATAAAACAAAATAAAACAACAATATATAATCGGTTGGACCCATATGCAAGTTAAAAATTATTTAATAGTTACCCAAAAAAGAAAAGAAAAGAAAAATGTTACACTATTTAATTATATAAATATTTGCTCTTGGAAAAAATGTAAAATAAGTAAATAAGAAACATTTCATTATATAATTATTAGATCGGGAAATGATTTAAAAAAAGAAACAAGTAATATAATTTTTTTTTTAAAGTCAATTCCTACTTTTTTTTTTTTTTTTTTCATTATATCACTATATGCATCTGGCGCCATCTATTATTAGATACATGCAACTTAAATCTAAAAAAAAAAAAAAAAAACTAAAATTAATTAATTAACGAATTAATATTTGAAAAAACTGTATTAACATCAAGTATCCTCCACTACAAATTAAAAAAAATGTATCTGAACTTGAGTGGATGAATAAAAAGTATTTTATGAACGATTGAAAAGTTGAACAAGATATATATAGGGAGAGTGTGAGCTAATAGAAGGAATTGAATAAGTAAAAAAGTCAGAAACATAATATTTTTTTTCTGACCTAATTTACGAAGCAGACAGACAATCTTAAGACAATGGAATTAAGGGGCGTTTATAGGAGACGTTGAGTACTTCCTTTCGAAAAGGATGTAACTTTCACCTAGGGCCCCTTAAGTTGGTCTGTAGATAAGGTGCCTGATTTCGAGCAACCTTAACTGATAAAGAATGTAGGATTTTAAAGAAAGAAAATTAAATTAAAAAAAATAAACTGTTGCAAAATATTCAGTAGGATTGGAAAATCAATGTGTTGAATTCTGCATTAATATTTTTATTTAAAATTTCAGAACGGAAGTATTACAAGAATCAGATGATGTCGAATTTTTATCCATAAGTTGGAAGTTGGTGCTTTGTTTACTTCTCACATGGATTATCGTCTACGCTACAGTCATGCGAGGTACAAGCTCTCTCGGAATGGTAAAATTTTTTACTTCTTCAAAATTAAATCAAAGTTTTTTTTTTACTAAATTCAGCTTACTTTAGAAGGCTTTCATATTTAGCCTTAAAATAATTATCATTGTAATGCAGTTGCATAAATATTTGATTTAATCAAAATGATTTAGTTGAGATGGAGTAAATTAAATTATTTTTTAAATTCTTCATATATTTAAATGGAATTTTTTTGAAATGGAAAAAATGGATAGCAATTTAGAAAAATAAGACACAATTTCTTTTTCTTTAGAAATATTTTCAGAAATTTATTTAGTTGATATTTTTTGTACTGTACATGGGTGGGCATAATATTTTATCTATGCATAACACGAACAGCTCAACGATGATGATGAAAAGGAAAACATTGACTTTCGCAAGAGACTTTCACTGGTAGTTGTCTCAGATTTGCGTCTTGTTAAAACCCAAAAAGATCTTGACTGCAGATACAACACAATACATAATACAAGCCAATAAACAACACAAGCCAACACAAGCCAGTTGTATAGCCAACACAATACAAGCCATTTAAAACAGAAAATAAAAAATAAATAAATTAAAAAAAATATATATATACAAGTTTTTAATAATCATGAAAATATATTACCATAGTATATATATTCTTCAATGGCGTAACAGCCCTATGGTGGGCCAAAGCCTTCTGGCAAATTCCGAAACATTTATTTTGTTTTCTGTTTTACGGAGCATGCTTGTCAGTCCTACGATCAACACACTACAGTCATATTAGACCGAAAGCTGCAGTTTAAAGTGGATTCCGAACCACCAGAAATATCCGTGATACCGTCGGAACTCGAACCCGAAACCTATGGTACCGCGCCAGAGAGCTAGTCACTCAGCCATTAGACCCATATATATACTGCCCTCCAAAAGTTAAGGAACAACATGCTTTTCGAAGCTTATCATAAAAAAAGGACAATAACAATAAAATTTATAGTTTATATAAGTGATAAAAACGAACTTTATGCAAAATTATGCAAAAACGAGAGCTATCACTTTTTTTTTATTACGCGTGTAACTTTTGTGGATTTACCACTTTTGTTAGCAGATTCGTTGACAATAGGCAGTGGGGTCCCGCAATGTCTCAGAGAAGCCGTTTGCCCGATTCGTTATGGTGGTGGTCGGTCGGATGGATGGTAATGCGGTTGTCAAAAGGCTGATGCTGCTAGGCGTCTTAATGTGCCTCGCAGTTTGGTCCACTGTATCTGCAATCAATATCAAACCGAAGCTTCTGTGTCCAGAAACGTTCCAGGTCGACCACAAGCTACAACACCTGCAGAAGACCGTTTTATAGCTCTTTCGGCAAGAGAACATGTTTCCTGGACCAGACAACGATGGGCTTCTGTACTCTTCACGTACGATTCCAGTTTCACCCTGGAGAGCGATTCAGGTCGTCTGCTGATCTGGAGGGAACAAAACACCATATGCCATCAATCCAACGCTGTTCAAAGACACAGTTACCGAGGTGGTGAAATAAAGGTTTGGACAGGAGTCTCACTGGGTGGTTACACTGACCTGCATGTGTTCGAGGGAGGAACTGTGTCTGGTTTGAGATGTTGGGATGAGATCCTTGATCCCTATGTCCGCCCACATGTTGGCACAATTGGCAATTTTTTCATTATGTTGGATGATAATGCACGAACTCCCCAAGTTGTAGTTGTTGAGGAATATCTTGAGGGACTTGGTTTGGAGCGAAGAGAATGGTCAGCTCGATCTCCAGACCTGAATTCGATAGAGCATCTTTGGGACTGTCTTGGTAGACAGGTTGCTGCTGTAAGTCCTTCTCCAAAGTCTTTAGGAGAGCTGGAACAAAGCTTACTCCGTGTCTGGCCTTCGCTTCCCATTTCGGTAACCGACAACTTAATTGACAGCATGGAAAGTCGATGCCACCAATGCATTCAAGCTAGGGGTGGGCGTATCCCTTATTAAAGCTAATTTTCTTATGTTTCTATGACATTTTACCACATACAACTGTGATTATTATTTTTTTTTAGAATGGACTTTTCCAGTGAGATTGCTTTTTTTTATGTAAATCATTTTTGCATTTTTCTTATGTAAACTTCTATGTTGCAGTCAATACATAATTGCTTTGTACACATGCCATCCAAATTTGGTGTTTCTGCATTCATTAATTTGCAAATTAGGCGCAAAAAACCGGTTGTTCCTTAACTTTTGGTGGGCAGCGTATATGTATATATATGCATTATATATCTCATCATATGGCCATCTCACTCACCGGTCTCGCAGGTACCTGTCTAATATGACTATAGAACGTTGGGTGCTGAGAACCTTACCCTGTAAAAAGAAAAATATCTCCTGTCTCGAAATCTGCCAGTAGGCAGACGGCCTTGGCCTACTCAGGGCTGTTGCGGCATTAAGTAGTTGTTTAATACAAAGTTTACTCAAAGTTCGGAAAATTTCTCGCGTTTTCTAAACTTTAAAGCCCAATAAAGACCCCTAAAACTTATTTTAAAATCTAAACGTATTTATGGGGGTCATTTTCAGGCCATCAAGTAAAATTGGAAAATGCTAAATTAAAATTTCAAAAATTAACTCTTCAGAAGCTGCCAGTATATATATATAGATATTATTTCAAAAATTAACTCTTCAGAAGCTGCCAGTATATATATATATATATATATATATATATATATATATACTGGCAGCTTCTGAAGAGTTAATTTTTTGAAATAATATACACTAGTATATATATATATATATATATATATATATATACTAGTGTATATTATTTTAATCCATCTTTAGTCATTATATATATTAATTTTAATTTCAGAATAAATCTGTACATGTTTGATCAGTACAATTAATATCTATTTAGGTTATTATTTATCTGCACAAAATTAAAAAAAAGTACGATAAAAAAAAAATCTTTTTTAATCTAATTTTACTCGTTTTCCTGTTACAAAATCAAATCATTGTTCTCAAATCATCCCATACAAAACAGCATAATCTTTATATATTTTGTGATTCACCATCTTGTACTTCAGATGTCATACTTCACCTCCATTTTCCCATTCGTCGGACTCTTCATATTATTTATCATAGCCTGCTTGGAAGAAGGGGCTTGGGAAGGAATCAAGTACTTCTTCCAGCCCAATTTGGAAAAGTTGAAGGACATTACAGTAAGTCAATTATCGTTTTGAAAATTCAAGAAAATCATCCTTTAGCAAAGACATAACACTGTTTTACTCCTTGTTAAAAGAATAATTATTGTGGATACAGGAGGGTTTCATATTCATACAGTAAGGAATTGATTCTTTTCAGAAAAAGTTTTGTGGACTAGTAAATTCCTGTTAAACAAAGGATATCTGAAAGCTTTAGGAAACACTTTTAGTCAATAGTTTCCAATTACCTATGTTGAACGTTAATAGAAGAATTCCTAATTCATTACTATTGTAATGTGCAGAGAGTAAAAGTTCATCGCACGAGAGCAATACCTCCACTAATCAACTAAAATCCTTTTATATTTCTTCATTGAAGTCACAAAGCGATCTCGAGTTTTCGTGATATTTCTTTCATCAAAAACATGCCAAGTTGATACACGTCTCGTGTTCCATCAGGGTGACATTATGAAAAGCCTCGCCAAAGGTCGCCAACTTGGCTATATTTTCAGCATTTTACCACTTTAATGTCCATTTGGCGTATTTTTAAAAGCAGTTTTTTTAATGACTTAAATAACTTATATAATTATATAATTGTATTATATTTTTTAAATTGTGTAATAAATTTTTTTTAGATTCTTATTTTTTTATTAAATTACTAACAGCAATATATTTTTATAGCAAAAATAGTCAAAATCATTTTACTCTATAGGTTTGGTATAAAGCGACTGAACAATCATTCTTTTCATTAAATATTGCCTATGGGAGCATCATCATGGTAGCCAGCTACAACAATTTTCATAATAATATTTATAGGTAAGAACAGTTTATGAATCTTCAAAAATGGAATTGTAGATGTATTCCTTTGAAAGAATAGATGTATTCCTTGTAGATGTTTCCTTTTGTAGATTATTCCTTTGAAATTTTTTTGAATAATTATCTCAACCAAAAAAAAAATACCCTTTACAATAAATTCTCGGAAGATATTTAATAATTCTTATAGTTATGAACAATGTAAATATTAAATGAAGTTTTATGTTTAAAAATTTCATATATAATACAAATTCAATCGTGAAAATTGGAAATATTTTAATAATTTTAGACAGAAATGACATTATTAATTCATATTTTAATAAGAATAAATGGATTTAAATTCATTTG
This sequence comes from Caerostris darwini, assembly GCA_021605075.1. Lineage (NCBI taxonomy): Eukaryota > Metazoa > Arthropoda > Arachnida > Araneae > Araneidae > Caerostris > Caerostris darwini. The sequence continues at coordinate 158,569 of BPLQ01007847.1, forward strand.
GAATGCATTATCTTACTGATAAATATTTTTAATTTTAAAATAAGTTTAATACAGAATTTAGCTTTTAATAAAAGTATGCAGATAATACATTATTTCTGTCAATAGATGTACTGTCATGTTTGAAAAATTTCTGACTCTTTTGTGTGCTAATACAATTTTTATATAAAATTTTCATAACATAAACACAGAAGAAGCACCTCAAATTTTATTTTAGTTTTCACAAAAAAATATTATTTTATATGAATTTAGATTCTTTTTTAATTAAATAAGGAATTTTTATTTTATTATTATTATTATTTTATATTTCTTTCTTCTTACACACCCCGCAAAAGATATGTCGCCAAACGCCTGCCAATCCTAACATGTGAGAAGAGCTCTTGGCGCAATTTAAATAACGACAGTGGTAGTAAAATTTAAGTAAATAGTTTCATAAAAAAAATCAATACATTTTTGTTGTCTATTTTCTTGTTTGGTCTTCAGTAATTAAACGTCGCCAAGATCATCTCTGAGAGACTTTCTCGTAAAAAATGTTTGCCAGCAATTTGGCGATATAAAATGGCAATTTATCAAGGAAGCGAAGTAACGAAAAAAATACTTTTAGTAAAATTTTAGAATTTTAAAGAAATTGATTTGATTCTTTCACAGAGAGCTTATACTTATCAATTAATTATTATTAATTAAATGTACTTAACTTCAAATAAAGTGATGAATTTCCATTTTTAAATTTTGGTATTTCTTTCTTCTTGCACACCCTGTAAAATTGTATGTCGCCAAACGCATGCCAATCCTAATATATGAGAAGGGCTCTTGACGATCTTTTTGGCACCATTTAAATAATAGTGGTAGTGGTAAAGTTTAAGTAAATAGTTTCTTAAATAAAATTCAGTGCTTCCTTGTTGTTTATTTTCTTGTTTAGTCTTCGTTAATTAAACGACGCCAAGATGATCCCTGAGAGATTTTCTCATAAAAAGCGGTTGTCAGCCATTTGACGATATAAAATGGCGATTTATCAAGGAAGCGAAATAATTAAAAAATTGCCTTTAGTAAAATTTTAGAATTTTAACGAAATTGATTTGGTTCTTTTACAGAGATGCCATACTTATGAATTAATTGTTATTATTAATTATTAATTAAATATACTTAATTTAAAATTAAGTGAAGAATTTTCATTTTTAAATTTTATTATTTCTTTCTTGCACATCCTGTAAAAGGTATGCCGCCAAATGACTGACAAACCTAACATATGAAAAGAGCTCTTGGCGATCATCTTGGCACAATTTAAATAACGATGGTGATAGTAAAATTTAAGTAAGTAGTTTCTTAAAGAAATTCAATATATTACTTTCAATATATTACTTTCTCTTAAAAAGCGGTTGTCAGCCATTTGGCGATATAAAATAACGGTTTATCAATGGAGCAAAATTTAAAAAAAATTATTTCGTAAAACTTTAGAATTTTAAAGAAATTCATCTGGTCCTTTTACAAAGATGCCATACTTATAAATTAATTATAATTAATTAAATATACTTAACTTCATATTACGTGATGATGACGTCAAACGACTGGCGGTCCTAACTTATGAGAATAGCACTTGGCGATCATCTTGGCGCAATTTAAATAATGGAGGTGGTAGTAAAGTTTAAGTAAATTGTTTGGTAAATAAAATTCAGTACTTCCTTGTAGCTATTTCCTTATTTGGTCTCTTAAACGACGCTAAGATGATCTCTTAGAGCTCTTCTTGTAAAAAGCGGTTGGCAGACATTTGGCGATATAAAATGGCGATTAACTAATGAAGCGAAATAATAAAGGAATTGATCTGATTCTTTTACAGAGATGCCATACTTATCAGTGTTCTAGATACCGTTGTAAATTTGTTGGCAGGATGCGTAACTTTTGCAGTCCTTGGGTCTCTCTCTTACAAATATTCGAAAAATATACACGAAGTTGTAGACCATGAAGGTAATTTGTTTTTTCTTTATACTATTGATTTTGAAATGTTTAAGCCTTGTAAGTAGAATTTCCAGCTGTGTAAGTAGGATTTTAAGCCTTGTGAGTAAAATTTCCGGCTGTGTAAGTAGGAATTCAAGCTTCATAAGTCGATTACTAGATTTAAGAATGTCTGTTGGCTTAATTTCTTTTCTTTTTATAAAATTGAGTTACTTTTTTACCATCATAAAATATATCACTATTTTTTTTCCTTTTAAATCTTCTATATTTTTTTGTTAGAATGCATACATCTCTAAAATACCTTGTGTTTGAAGTGCTTTCTATAGAATCTTTCGTAAAAGATTCAAAGAAAATTATTTCAAAGAATTAATCCAAAGCATAGGTTCATTAGTAGCATGAAAAGAATCCCTTAATAAAAATAAAATAAAATAAATAGATTCCAAGATTTCAACGAAAAGGATTTCTAAGAATGATTTCAAAGAAATAATCCAAAGAATAAGTTCACTAATAATACGAAAAGAATCCCTTAATAAAAACAACAGAAAAAGAAAAATATATATCCATACATATTTTATTCCAGGTATATATTTAGATACTTCATTTATTTAAGTCGATGAAAACAGCAAATTATTATATCTCTTTGACTAAAAGACAAGATTTTTACGAAAGGAAAATAACTAAACTAATAACTGTAGAAATAGATTGAAAAAAGTATATTTTCCACTCCACTGTTAAAATTTTGAATTTTAAAAGCTGATTTAAATTTCAATGTAAATATGAAGCAAATAAGTTGCTATTTCTAAGACAATGAATAGAATGACAATTTAAATATAATTGGATTAGTATTTCTCGTGCATCAAAAATGTAAGATTTAAGATTTTTTCAAAACATTCTTTAGAATATTGCATTTCATATGAAGAAAAATGAATGTAAAATGTTGTAAGCCGTTATAAATAATGAACAATAATAGTTTTTATTAAAATTAGATTAAAAATTGCTTCAAGTAGTTTATTTGTTGACAAAAGAAATAAGAATGAAATTGAGAACTATTTATGAATGTAAAATTAATGAATTTTTTAAATATCGATATGGAATATAAATTAATCTTTAAAGATCTATATATCATCTTATGATGATATCATAGTATATATCATCTTTAGACAAATTAAAAAGTTCGGTAAGTTGTTTTGTTACTACAATAAATATACAGATGCTAATTTTAAACATTATAGTAAATTTTTTTTCTTGCTTCTAAATGAAATTCATTTTAAAATCTTTTTTATTAATTTAAGATAATTGAGCATGAATGGGAATTAATTTTCATTTATTTGTTGTTATTTCTTACTACTGTGCCCAAAAAATAAGACCAATTATTTTTTTTTCCCAAAAACTCTTTATTTATTCTTAAAAATTTATTCCATCGCCTTCAAAATAATCCCCTCCGGACACTGCACTTATGAGAACGTTTTTTCCAATCTTCAATGCATGCTAAAAAGTGATCGCCAGAAGTCAAAAGCCTTCAAAGAGCTCGCCGATTCACGTTGAATCTCTTCAATCGGCTCAAAACGGAGTCCCCGGAGTGGTCTTTTGAGTTTAGGGATTAGTCAAGAAGTCGCTCGGTGTGAATATGGGGATTGCGGAATGATATGGGTTTCATTTTTGGCGAAAAAGTCACGAAGAATCAATGTAGTGTGAGCTGGCGCATTATTGTGATGAATAAACCAAGAGTTATCTTTCCATAAATGTGACCTCTTTTTGCGAATAACTTCACGCAAAAGACGCAGAACACTAAAATAACATTCCTTGTTGACAGTTTGGCCAGGCTGAAGGAATTCATAATGCACCACACCACTGTAAGCGAAGAAAACAGTCAACATGACCTTGAATTTTGCGCGACTTTGGCTGGCTCTTTTATGCCTTGCTTCACCTTTGTCACGATATTTGCTCGATTGATCGGTTGTTTCCGGGTCGTAAGCATAAATCCAAGTCTCATCTCCAGTTATGATGCATTTCAACTTGTCCTGATAGTCAGAAAGCATTGTTTCACGCACTTCAACACGACGATGTTTTTCCAAAAAATTCGGTGTTTTCGGTACCAATCGAGATTTGACACGTTTGAGGACCAAAACATCTTTTAAAATGGAATGGACCGATCCTTTTGAAATTCCAACATCAGCAGCAAGATCTCTAATTGTAAATCGACGGTTTAGATGCACCAAATCTTAAATTTTTTTTACGTGATCTTCGTCGGCTTAGGTTGGTGGTCGACCAATGGGCTCTTCGTCTTCAACGCTTTCTCTGCCTTCTTTGAACTGTTTATACCACTTGTAAACATTTCTTTCCGATATAGTTTGAGCACCGAATGCCTTCTGCAACATTCTATACGTTTCCTCACACGAATATTCATTCCGCAAACAAAATTTAATGCAAGTTCTTTGCTCAATTAATTCAAACATTTAAAAAATCGCCGAAATCACTTTTGACGTCTCACAAAGCGAAGCGTAACTCAATTACTAATGAATATTTTGACTTTAAATTTCACACAGATGTTAAGGACAGTGCCAACAACCTAAAAGAAAAAAAAATTGAAATTCCATTTGCCCGGGAAATTTAAAGTAGTATCCCACTCGGACGACAGCAACATCTAGACCAAGTTCAAGAACCCGTGTGGTCTCATGTAAGGGGGGAGAGCTTCTGTTGTGATGGAGCACACGTAAGTTGACTTGGCTTCGTGGCGTAGAAGAAGGAGGGCAGAGGACTTTTTAGAGGGAACTACAGCACATTTGCGTATCGTAGAGGAGAAAACTAGGAAAATTCCCACCAGGTAGGCCGACTCACGAGGCAAGATGCTGAACATCACAAACGCCATCGAGTCTCCCCATTTTATGAAACAGTGTATGCTAAACAGTTGAATACTACTATATTCAGATGTTTCTTTTAAACATTAGAACTTTGATTTTAAATTAAATTCATATTAAAAAATGGTAAGCATAAGGTAGGGTTATATTTTGAAATTAAAATCACTTTACGTAGTGCAAAAATTCTATTTTTATTTATAAAGAAGATAATCTGAACTTATATCATTTCAAAATTTCGCTAGAAAAACACCATTTAATACATTTTCTAGCTTGTGTCAAGTATTCAAGTATCAAGTCAAAAAATATATTTATTTACAATAATTTTACTGAAAAAAACCCTCTTTTTCAATGTTTAGAAACTCCATTTCATAATATATATTTAAGTATACGCCATATTATAATACGTTTAAATTATTTATCGTTAGCATTTTAGGCTTAACTTTATAAAACACATTTCTCTAATTCGAAAAAAATAATTAATAGCTACAATTTCATCAGTACTTAAAAAAGTTGTTCATTTTGTTCAGAGAAATATATTTTAATTATTTTAGAAATTAAAAGTAATTTTATTTGTAACATTTTTATTCTGGGGTAACTGTAGTCTTAAACTTTAATCGTTAGTTTCATTCTTTTAGGTTTAGACGTAGCAATCGTAGTTAGCATTTTAGGCTCATCGTTAGAATTTTAAGCTTAGCTTTATAAAATGCATTTGTCTAATTCGAAAAAAATAATCAATAGCGATTATTTCACCAATACTTAAAAAAAAATGTTCATTTTGTTTAGAAAAATATAGCTTAATTATTTTTTTATTCTGTGGTAACTGCAATCTCAAACTTTTAACACCCTTAGTTTCATTCTTTTACGTTTAGGCTTAGCGTTCATCGTTAGCGTTATAAATACATTTGCCCAATTCGAAAAAATTAATTAATAGCAATAATTTTACCAGTACTTAAGTTTGTTTTTTTTCATTTTGTTTAGAAAAATATAGTTTAAAATCCTTTTCGAAATTAAAAGTAATTTTGTTTGTAACATTTTTATTCTATGGTAATTACCATCTTAATACCCATAGTTTCATTTTTTTATGTTTAGGCTTAGAGTTATAAAATACATTTGTTTAATTCGAAAAAATTAATTAATAGCGATAATTTCATCTGTATTTAAAACAATTTAAAGATTATTAGATTGAATTTTTAGAAATTAAAAATAATTTTAGTTGTAACATTTTTATTTCATGTTACTACAATCTTAAACTTTTAAGATCTTTAGTTTCATTCTTTTAAGTTTATAGGATTAGCGTTCATCGTTCGCGTTTTTGGTTTAGTGTTATAAAATATATTCATCCAATTCGAAAAAATTAATTAATAGCGACAATTTTACCAGTACTTAAAAAATGTAAAGATTATTAGATTAAATATTTAGAAATTAAAAGTAATTTTAGTTGTAACATTTTTATTTTGTGGCACTACAATCTTGAACTTTTAACATCCTCAGTTTCCTTCTTTTAGGTTTAGGCTTAGCGTTCATCGTTTATCCTGAAGCATTGGCTGCTATTTCGTATGTTCCGCAACTGTGGGCTGTTCTATTTTTCTTCATGCTTTTCGTTCTTGGAGTTGGTAGTTCGGTAAGAAATTTGTGAAAGGTTTAATTTCATTTTTAATGAAAATAAATTCTTTGATACATTAAACCAATATTAGAATATATATATATATATATATATATATATATATATATATATACTGGCCTCCAAAACAACATGTTTTTCGAAGCTCACCATAAAAAAATGACAGTAACAATACAGTTTATAGTTTATATAAATGATAAAAACGAACTTTATGCAAAATTATGCAAAAACGACAGCTACCACTTCTTTTTTATACAAAAGAACGGGTATATATGAGTGAGAGAAAAATATACAAATATCAGGCTTTCGTAATTACACATGTAACATTTGTTGATTAACAACTTTTGTTAGCAGACTCGTTGACAATAGGCAGTGTGGTCCCACAATGTCTGAGAGAAGCCGTTTGCCCGATTCGTTAAGGTGGTGATCGCATGGATGGAAATGCGGTTGTCCCAGAATGATGCTTCTAGACGTCTTAATGTGCCTCGCAATGTGGTCCACCATCTCTGAAATTTATATTAAACCGAAGCTTCTGTGTCCAGAACACATGTTCCAGGTCGACCACGACCTACAACACCTGCAGAAGACCGTTTTACAACTCTTACGGCCCGAAGGAGAAGAAACATTCTGTGCAACTTCTTGTTGCAGACCACTCTGTAGCATCAGGGAGAAGAATATCCGCTAGTACGGTGCGAATGAGTCTTCAGAACTCAGGTCTCTTTGCAAGGCGATCAGTTCTGCGTGTCCCCCTCAACGGACGACAGAGAAGAGCCCACTTATCTTGGGCAAGAGAACATGTTTCCTGGACCAGACAGCGATGGGCTCCTGTACTCTTTACAGACGAGTCCAGATTCACACTGGAGAGCGATTCAGGACGTCTGCTGATCTGGACGGAACAAAGCACCAGATACTATCAATCTAACACTGTTGAAAGACAGAGTTACCGAGATGGTGGAATAATGGTTTGAGCAGAGATCTCACTCGGTGGTCACACTGACCTGCATCTGTTACAGGTAGGAACTGTGACTGGTTTGAGATATCGGGATGAGATCCTTGATCCATATATCTGTCCATATGCCGGGGCAATTGGCAATTTTTTCATTCTTATGGATGATAATGCACGATCTCACCGAGCTGTATTGTTGAGGAACATCTTGAAGGCCTTGGTTTGGAGCGAATGGGATGGTCAGCTCGATCACCAGACCTGAATCCGATAGAGCATCTTTGTGACTATCTTGGTAGACAGGTTGCTGCTTTAAGTCCTTCTCCAAGGTCTTTAGGAGAGCTGGAATAAAGCTTACTCCGGGTCTGGTCTTCACTTCCCATTTCGGTACCGACAACTTAATTGGCAGCATGGAAAGTCGATGCCGCCAATGCAGTCAAGCTTAGGTGGGCATATCCCTTATTAAAACTCATCTTTGTTATGTTTCTATGAAAGTTTACCACATAAAGCTGTGATATGTTTTTTTCCAAGAATGGACTTTTCCAGCGAGATTTTTTTGTTTGTTAAAAGTCATTTTTGCGTTTTTCTTATGTAAACTTCTGTGTTGCAGTCAATACATAACTGTTTTGTGCACATGTCATCCAAATTTGGTGTTTCTACAGTTATTCATTTGGTAATTAGGCGCAAAAAACCGGTTGTTCCTTAACTTTGGGAGGGGAGTGTATATACCTTGGAAATCAGTTGTCCAGGGATAATAATTAACTCATAATAGAGAGTTTTTGCATACCGTATTTCGGACGTCCGTTAGCTTTTTCTCCCTAGCGCGCATGCTCATAGGTAACATTATTACATGCGTATTGAGCATGCGTATCTGTAATAATGTCTCCTATGAGCATGCGCGCTAGGAAGAAAAAGCTAACGGACGTCCGAAATACGGTATGCAAAAACTCTCTATTAATTATTTACTCATAATTCAAATTTTTTCATTTCAGATGGCTCAAATAGAAACTCTTCTAACAGTCATCAAAGACAAATTTCCAAAACTTCGGAAGCGTATATGGCTTCTATCCCTGACAGCTTGCGTCATCTTTTTCGCGCTAGGATTGCCGCTCACAACAAATGTAAGTATGTTTACCATTTCATAAATATTTTTATTTAATTGTTTTAAAAATTCGTTCTAAACGATTTAGATCTTCTTCAGTAAGATACTTAACCTTTCATTGAGAAAATCATACCTCGTTGCATTTAAGAAAAAATCATCATGTACATAAATTCTAAATAATGGCATATTAAATAATCTATGCGGTTTCTTCCCTCAAAAAAGGCATTAAAATTTATTATAACATTAATAAAATTATTTTCCATTGCTAAACGTTACTGTTGTTGTTGCCGTACCCCTGAAGAGTACAAGAAAATCAAATATCATGTCGCTCCCGAATAATATTAATTATGTTGATGGCAAGCTCGGAGTATAAATCCTCCTCCGAGGGATGGCCCAGACAATGCATAGCTGCTGCAACAGCTGGGCAATCAAAGACACGATGAGGAGTAAGCTCGACATCAGGGCTGTTGCCACATTTTTGCTATTTTTTAATGCCACCAGCATAAATTTTCTTATTTTTGTGGTGCTTCATCCTTAATCTTGTGAGATTAGTAGCTGTTTTTCCTGACGATATTTAGTTCTGTAAGTTGGTATTTAGTTGTAATCTTAGAAGGAATGATAAGTTTAGATTTTGCCAAGGCATTTGCATCTGCAAGGGAAGTAGGAATGACAGCCTGATCCCGACTTCTGGCATTCTTCGCGAAAGAATCTATGCTAAACGTTACTTTTTCTCATATGTAAAAAAAATTCTATATTAATTCCTTGTTGAAAGAATGGTTTGTCTATTGTCACTATTAATAGCTGGGCAATCAAATCGGCAATCAAGTTGCAATAACTGGGCAATCAAAGACATGATAAGGAGCAGCACGATATTAGGGCAGTTGCACATTTTTGGTGTTTTCTATCAGCAGAAATTTTCATATTTTACTGGTTCGTCATCTGTAATCTTGTGTGAGTAGTAGTTGTTTTTCTGTCGACATTTAGTTCTGTAATTTGGTAGTTAGTTGTAATCTTAGTAGGAATGATAAGTTTAGATTCTGTTAAGGAATTTGTGTCTGCAAGTGAAGTAGGAATGGCATTTGCATCTGCAATGGAACTTCTAGCATTCTTCGCCAAAGAATCTATGCTAAACATTACTTTTTTCTGTTATGTAAAAAAAAATTCCATACTAATTATACGAATTCCTTGTTGAAAGAATGGTTTGTCTTTTGTCACCATCAAGCAAATGAACTAATTTTTGAATTCTTCATAAGAATGGAATGCGATATTGATTGAAACAAATAGGAGTCTAAAGGTCATTGACAGATAAGGTAGGAATTCCCATCAAAGTGCTTCTAATGAGTTTTTTTACTTGCTTGACAACATATATTTGAACATTGTCATGCTAAAAATTTACGTCATATCATGCTTAGTTTTCTAGCTGTTTTCTTTCAATATTTGGGTCAAAGACATCAATTGCACTTAATAAACATTCCCTAGTAATGGTTTCACCAAAGCTTATTATTTTTTTTCTACTGACCAGGGCGTCCTTGGTCTTCCGTAAAGGCTCGTTCCCACCGAGGCGTGAGGCGGCGACGTGTCACGCGGCAGGGAAGAAAATTTTTTCGACCCGTTCACACCGAAACGCCAGAAATCGCTTTACGCCTAGTGAAGTTTCAGTTACTTCTACTAGATGGCAGATCTACTATTGGATCAATCCAAGTCACATGACGCAGCAAGCATTTTATAATTGAAAGTTGGTCAACTCGAAGCGGTGGATTTCAACCGGTTTCAGGCGAATGCTGTGAGGCTGGTGATTGGTCAATGCTTTACCCTTTAATGCTTCACGCCTCGGTGGGAACGAGCCTTAAGAAAATCACCGTCTTTGATTTTTTTTTTGTGGTGGTGGTGGGGGGGAGCTTGATGGCCGAGTGACTAGCGCTCTGGCGCTCTGCTATATAGATTTCTGAATCGAGTCTCGGTGGGGCCATTGATGTTTGTAGTGGTTCGGAATCCACTTTAAACCGTAGGTCCCGGTCCTAATATGACCGTAGAGCATTTGGCGTAAGACTGACAACCCTCCCTCTTAAAAAAGAAAAAGCATCTCCTGTTCCGAAATCTGCCAGTAGGCAGACGGCTTTGGCCCACCATGGGGCTGTTGCGCCACTGATGATGATGATTCTTTGAAACTTTTTTTTGTCAATTTCTTTCAGCTGGTGCATGTTTCTCTTAAGCTTCCACGAGAATACAAATACACTTCAGCTTCAATTTTCTCCCAATTAAAACAGAAAAGTAAAACTTCCTGCAAAATGTCCTTTTTCGCTACAACATGTGAACTTTCCAAAGCTAAAAAAAAAAAAAACACGTTGTCCGCACTTCAGCCGTAACATTTGTTTGAAATGAAGAAGTTGCCAGTGTCTCATTCACCTGGTAATAATACCAGTTACGCCATCTGTGAGAGAACCATTATCATGAGTGGCGCAACAGCCCTATGTTGGGCCAAGGCCGTCTGCCTACTGGCATATTTCGAGACATTTCTTTTACGGGGTAGGGTTGTCAGCTCTACCCCCAACGCTCTACAGCCATATTAGTCCGGGACCTACAGTTTCAAGTGAATTCCGAACCACAAATAACATTCATGGCACGAAACTTATGGCACAGAGCTCCAGAGCTCTTGTCACACGACCATCCCGCCCCTGTTAGAGAGCTGCATAAAATAAATTCAATACTTAATATCTTTACAAAAGGAAGTTGCTTTCCCTGCATATAAACTTCTAAAGCAGTAAAGTCAGATTTACAGACACAAAAAATTGCCAAAAGCCAGTATCTTGATTCTTCTTCTTCATTGGCGCAACAACCCTATGCTGGGTAAAGGCCGTCTGCCTATTGCCAGATTTCGAGACAGGAGATGTTTTCTTTTGAAGGGGTAATGCTGTTATCTGTTATGTTAATGCTGTTATCCCTACTCCCAACAGTTATATTAGACAGGGACCTATGGGTTAAGGTGGATTCCAAACTACTACAAATATCCATGGCACCGCCGGGACTAGAACCCGAAACCTGTGGGACTGAGCGCCTGATTGCTAGTCGCTCGGCCATCAGACTATCAGTCTCCTTCACATGGTAATAATACCAGATACGCCATCTGTTATAGAACTGCATAAATTAAATTTAATACTTAATATCTAATCAAAAAGAAATTGTTTTTCCTGCATATAAACATCTAAAGTAGTTAAGCCAGATTTACAGATACAAAAAATTGTTATAAGACAGTATCGTGATTAAGATTTTGATAATAAATTTAACAAGCTTTCTGATGGAATTTATACTTAAAAAGATATACGCTTCGAAGAAATGTTTATAAAATTTCCAGAGAAAATATTTAAACTTATGTAAGGAAACATTCAAATGTTTTTTAGAAACCTTGTAATTCTGCAAACGTGTAATCGTTATTGCCAGAAATAGATATGTACGCATGTCTCTTCTCTTATTGTAGATTAACACGGAGATCCTTGGCCACTAGCTCCTTCATTGTAAAGTGTTGAAACATAGCGGTGGTCTCATGCCCTTTGAGTTAATAAGCAAAATAGATAATTAAATGCCCTTTTTTTAAAAGAGAATTATTTATTTAAAAAAAATTATAAAATGAAAAATAACAAAAATTTCAAAAATGTAGATGTTGATGAAATCAGTTGTATGTAATAAAAAAACAGAATGAGCAAAGGTCAATGTACGTATGTATAAAAAATTTCATAAATTCCGAAAAATAGGCTTGATAATATTTGCCATTATTTTTTAATAGATAGTTTTAATATTTTTGTTGCTATATTATTGCTCGTAAAATATGTTTAAAAGTAAAAATCCTTTATAATTTGGTATTGACAGTGTAAATTTTGCAATTAAAATGCAATTTAAAAAACTTAAAACATATTCTAATCCTCTTTAATTATATTAAATATATAATGGTAATTTTTTTATAGAATAAAAGTTTCATAAATTTGGATAAATGTGCTTGACGATACTTGCCCTCAATTTTTAATTAATATGTTTAAATATTTTCGTTGCTAGATTATTGCTCGCAAATTATGTTTAAAATTAAAAATCCTTTATGATTTGCTATTTAAAATGCATTTTAAAAATACAAAACAAATCTTATTACTGTTTAATTATTTGTATTAATTATATAATCGTAATTTTTTATTCAATACGTATTTCTTAAGTTTTGAAAAATATGCTTGATTCTTTTAATCAATAGAAATTCAGCTTTACCTCTAAATTTCAAAATTCTAATATATCTCTCTTATCTTCGTCCAGTATTAGCTTATGCAAGCCCAGTTTGGGGTTCTGTTGCACGTACAAATTTGACCTAATTTGACCTTTGCTCATTTTTTACGTGCAACTGATTTCATCAACATCTACACTTTTGATATGTTTGTTATTTTATAATTTTATTAAATAATTTTTTTTTTAAAGAAAGAGCATTTAATTATCTATTTCTCTTACTATCTATTAACTCAAAGGGCATCAGACCACTGCTATGTTTCAACATTTTACAATGAAGGAGCTAGTGGCCGCTGCGTTGCCAAGGATCTCCGTATTAATCTACAATAAGAAATATGCTTGATGATATTTGCCATTATTTTTTAATTGATAGTTTTAAATATATTCGTAGCTATATTATTGCTTATAAATTATGTTTAAAAATAAGTATACTTTATAATTTGCTATTTGTATATTTTACAATTAAAATGTATTTAAAAAAACTCAAAATATAACCTATTCCTGATTAATTATTTGTATCAAATATTTAATAGTCATTTTTTTATAAAATAAAATGTTCATAAATTTCCAGAAATATGCCTGACGTTTATGTGAAATTTTTTAACTATGCAAGTTCTGCAATATTCTGTTGATTTTATACAACCTTTTGCGTTTTTATCTGTGTGAATATTTATATTCTTTTGGTATTTTCAAAGCACACGACGAAAAAGATGTTAGTCTTAGATACTGAAAATAAACTGTATGGTGAATATTTTATAAAAGAAAGATAGGTTTGACGCATCAGTATCATGAGACATATATAACATATAAGACAACATAAAGACGCCTAACTGAGTAAACATTGTAGTTTATCAATCGTTGTGAGTTAAATGAAAGCTTATTTTTCTTGAAATAGGTTCCTTTTATATAAATAATTCAAACTTGCATCAGACATAAACAACGTTAAACGGAATATATGTTGCTTTACCTACTAAGATGTCAATGATAAAGGTAAATGTCAAATTTTAAAACGTGACAACGATTTGAAGGAAAAATTACACTTTCAAAGAGAGGTTTATGGAATGTGACACAAAATAAATTATGTAAACAGGCCTCTTTGTCAATAAAGTAGCTTTTAACTTAAATATTTATTTACGGACATAGTTTGCAGAAGAATCGATGGCATGATTCAAATATTTTGTTTTTTAGTACGGACAGCAAATATTGCTACTACTTAACAATTACGGAGTGGGTGTTGCTGTCTTTTTCTATGCAGTCTTAGAAGTTATTGGAGTTGCATGGATTTATGGTAAGAGCAATTATTTTATCATTTAAAAATCAAATCAAATAAATCTCAATGTTAATCCTTTTGAATTACTGATTATTTAAAATTCATAATAATAATAAAGATACTTTTGTTAATTTATATAGCAAAGGTATGATACATTATCTATATCAACAATACATTATATTATTATTGTTATATAACATTACGTAAATCAAGTAAATTAAAATGCTCAATTACTGACATTGTGTTTTCCATATTAATTCAAACTGGTAACAATCTTTTCATTATAACAATTTTAGTCTGAATAATAAAAAGATTGTTACCAGTTTTAGTTTGTCCTCAAAGTTAATTACTTTTTCGCTCCTTCTTTTAAGAAGCTAAAATATACAAAGCCTTCTACAAAGCTTAATTTTTTATTACCAAAGCCATAGTTTTTTAATGTTTTATTCAATTCCATATAAGAAATATCAAATAAAATCATAATATTGGTAACAAAATACAGATATTTGTTTTATTGAAACGTAAAAATAAATAACATACAATGTTTTCCTTATTTAAAAAAACCACGACTGGTCTGGGATTATCTATTTAATCAATAATTTGTTTGCAAAAATTTGTAATGAGAAAATGATAAATTATCAGAAATTCCTTTCTTAAATTAATGAGAAATGTTTTTACTTAATATGTGATTATAGCAACCAAATCAAAAAGCCATGTTTTCAGATTTTAAATCGTAATTTTTTTATCAATCAAAAAGTAATTATAAAGCCCTTAATGGTGATGGTTCGTTCTTGCCGGGATTTAATGATTTGAATGAAGTACCTATTGTATCAATTGAGAGAAAGTACTTATATCGATTGGAAGAAAGTAATCGTTGTATCGATTACCAGGAAGTACTTGTTTTATCGATTAAAAGAAAGGACCTGTTGTTTCGATTAAAAGAAAGTAACCGTTGTATCGATTGCCAGGAAGTACCTGCTTTACCGATTAAAAGAAAGGATCTGTTGTTTCGATTAAAATAAGTATCTGTTGTATCGATTACCAGGAAGTACCTGTTTTATCGGTTAAAAGAAAGGATCTGTTGTTTCGATTAAAAGAAAGTATCTGTTGTATCGATTGAAAGACCTGTTGTATCGATTGAAAGACCTGTTGTATCGATTGAAAGACCTCTTGTATTGATTGAAATATCTGTTGTATCGAGTGGAAGAAAGTGCCCGTTGTATCGATTGATAGAAAGTACTTATATCGATAGAAAGAAAGTACCTGTTATTTCGATAAAGTACCTGTTGTATTGATTGAAAGAAAGTAACTGTTGTATCAACTGAAAGTTAACTCTTCCTATACGAATACTTGTTTATCGAGGATCGAATCCAACATATACAAATATATATCGATATATTTACACTGTTATAATTATACAGTTAAGAGTTAATATAGTTTTCAAACTTCCTGTCCGATGAACTTTTATGTACTACTGCTTCAAGCTGTCATGCCATTTTATGTCCCTCCTTCTCTTCAGACGATGGATGTGCGATGACATCATATTTGCTCGAATACATTAAAGGAATTCCATCGAATCTCACCGAATGTGGTATGGTATTCTATTTTTCTGTATTTCCCAGAAAGAGGATTGGATACTAGGAAGTTCCTGATTTCCAGGAATTTCAAAGCGCGCTGGCGTGTGTGTATGAGAGAGAGAGAGAGAGAGAGCATAGAATCTCACAGTGATTAATATTGATTTTGAGATTCTCGCTAATAAAGCCATTTCTTAAATCAATAATTGAATGAATCATTGAATTTTCTGTAAAATTAGGCTTCTCCATATTTTTGAGGTTATTCAACTGAATTTGAGAATCCCTGTATAAAGATTTATAAATCCTTGTTACATTGGTAAATCATTTTATTTCAAAAAAGTTGAACGTAAGTTTTTAAATATTGACAACTATTATTTTTATCTAATTTTGAAACTGTAGATGGAGATGCCTTTTACTAAAATAATTTTTTTATAATAACAAAGATAACGAATTCGTGCATTAATTGTTAGAAAAACAATTATATTCATTAGAGAATTTATACTATATATACTTTATATTCATTTGAGAATTATTCAAGCAATTTTTTAAAAATTTTCCTTGTATATAATTATTGAATAATTTCAAAATATATTAAATTGTTACTGTTTTGTAAATACAGGTCTTCGGAATTTCTGCAATGACGTCGAATTCATGCTGAATAAAAGGCCAGGAATATTTTGGAAATTCACTTGGTCTTGTACAGCTCCAATAGCCCTAATGGTAAGTTAATATAAATAGTATTATTAGAAAGCATACTGAATGATATACAAGAATATAGCTCGAGACAGATAAATTCTTATCAAATGTTGTAATAGAAAACACAAGAACAATTTAATCGAAATCTTTAAAAAATGTAATTAAAACAAGTAATACAAACAAAAATTTTAAAGTCAATTCCTACTTAGGTCAACAAATAAAATTTTTATTTTAGTTACTTTTTATTAAATAATTACAATTAATATAAATATGTATATACATATGACAGAATCATGATATTAAGTGATTCTGACTATCATGGTGTATAAGACAAAGCGTAATTCATCACTCAAGATGGCACTTCTTCATTTTAAACTTCACAATATTCTCCCATATTGAACTAAAATTAATTAATTAAATTTAATTAATGAATTAATATTTGAAAAAACTGTATTAATTAGACATCAAGTGTCATCTAACTACAAGTTAAAAAAAATGCATTTGAACTTGAGTGGATGAATAAAAAGTATTTTATTAACTATTTAAAATTTGAACAAGATATATATAGGGAGAGTGTGAGCTAATAGTAGGAATTGAAAAAAATATGCAAAAGAAAATGAATAAAGAAACAACTGATAAACGGATTTATTTATGGTAGTTTCGCTTAAAATAGCAGCTAAGTTAGAAAGTTTATAGTAGGTTTGCAGTGCGCAGAACATAATACGACAAAACATGCTTGATTGGGGAAAATCGCAAAACTACTTTTGTTGGTGTGACTTTAAGTGAAAATGCCAAAACATACACTATACAATATAGTTACGAAAACATTTATTTGAACGCTAGATTCTACTGATAATTTTCCACTATGTTATGAGTAAGAGATATTTGATTGTAATGATATGTAATTTTTTTTGCAGGTTATCTTCGTGTTCGGCGTAGTGGATGCCGAGTCGAAAAAAGACCCCTCGGCCTCTCAGTGGGCCTCCAACGTCGGATGGTTCCTCGCAGTCTTGGCCCTCATTCAGATTCCCCTGTGGTTCATCATTGAAGTCTACAAAAACCCACACGCTGGAATTGTTAAGGTAATCGTAAAAAAAATGTTCAGTTAATTTACTTCATTTCAATTTTGTACATTAGCATCTTTTTTATGTAGAAATCTCTGAGCTCTCCTAAAATTGTAAATACTGATGCAACAGATATTATCAATAGTGACTCGTGTATTGTAAGGGTTACTATTGACACTACAACCATTAGAAGTGTCTGTTACATCAGTATTAGTAACTTTACAAGAGACAATATTCTTTGCATCAGCATTTGTAACTTGTAACTTTACAAGAGGTATGGTCTGTTGCTTCTAACTTTACAAGAGGTATTGTCTGTTGCCTCAGTTCTAACTTTACAAGAGGCAGTGTCTGTTGCCTCAGTTCTAACTTTACAAGAGGTATTGTCTGTTACCTCAGTTCTAACTTTTTACAAGAGGTATTGTCTGTTGCCTCAGTTCTAACTTTACAAGAGGTATTGTCTGTTACCTCAGTTCTAACTTTACAAGAGGTATTGTCTGTTGCCTCAGTTCTAACTTTACAAGAGGTATTGTCTGTTACCTCAGTTCTAACTTTACAAGAGGCAGTGTCTGTTGCCTCAGTTCTAACTTTACAAGAGGTATTGTCTGTTACCTCAGTTCTAACTTTTCAAGAGGTATTGTCTGTTGCCTCAGTTCTAACTTTACAAGAGGTATTGTCTGTTACCTCAGTTCTAACTTTACAAGAGGCAGTGTCTGTTGCCTCAGTTCTAACTTTACAAGAGGTATTGTCTGTTACCTCAGTTCTAACTTTACAAGAGGCAGTGTCTGTTGCCTCAGTTCTAACTTTACAAGAGGCAGTGTCTGTTGCCTCAGTTCTAACTTTTACAAGAGGCAGTGTCTGTTGCCTCAGTTCTAACTTTACAAGAGGTATTGTCTGTTGCCTCAGTTCTAACTTTACAAGAGGTATTGTCTGTTACCTCAGTTCTAACTTTACAAGAGGTATTGTCTGTTGCCTCAGTTCTAACTTTACAAGAGGTATTGTCTGTTACCTCAGTTCTAACTTTACAAGAGGCAGTGTCTGTTGCCTCAGTTCTAACTTTACAAGAGGTATTGTCTGTTACCTTAGTTCTAACTTTACAAGAGGCAGTGTCTGTTGCCTCAGTTCTAACTTTACAAGAGGCAGTGTCTGTTGCCTCAGTTCTAACTTTACAAGAGGCAGTGTCTGTTGCCTCAGTTCTAACTTTACAAGAGGCAGTGTCTGTTGCCTCAGTTCTAACTTTACAAGAGGCAGTGTCTGTTGCACTACTATTTGTAACTTTACACTAGGTAATATATGTTACATCAGTATTCCTAACTTTACAAGGGGCAGTGTCTGATGCATCAGCATTCGTAACTTTACCAGAGACAGTATATTTTGCATCAGCATTTGTAACTTGTAAATTGACAAGAGGCAGTTTCAGTTGCATCAGTATTCGTAACTTTACAAGAGGAACATAGGATTTCTGCAAAATTATATTAAAATATAAAAGTTGCCTTAACCTTTATACCTGCTCCCAGAGGAATCATATACTCCTACACCACATTAGATGACACTGACGCACCAAAAGAATCATATTGATGACAGTAATACGAGGTCTTCTCAATACCTATTTTCCGAATACTTAGTCAAATGCATCTTTTTTCTGTTTGCCAAATGTTAATATTTGATTAATGTGTGAATCTATTAAAATTTTATTACATATTCTAGAGTTAAGTGACATAGAAGTGTTATCATTTATTTGTTAGGAAAGTAACTTTAGTTTGTCCATCAGCCACTATCTCTAATGACTAATGCATCATGCCATTTATGATGGTGTTATCAAATTTTGAGATGGTACAGAGTACTTGAACACATAAATGATATGTGTTCAAGTACTGTCGACCATCATAACCATATTCTAGAGTAAGTTGTTTAGAAGTTCTATAATTTATTTATTAAGGAAGTAAATTTAACTTGTCCATCTGTCACTTTCTCTAATGACTATGTATCCTAACAATTATGATGGTGGTATCAAATTTTATGATAGTGAAAAGCACTTGAACACATAATACTATTTATGTGTTCAAGTACTGTCTACGACCGTAAAATTTGGTTGGTTCATGTAACATGTGCTGTGAGCCAACTGACATTGAAAAAGCTATGTTCAACTACAATAAATTTATTAATTACAATCGATGTTTTAACACACCAATCTTTATTCTTCGTGTTTCAGAAATTTGTGAATGCTTTGAAGCCAGCAGACACCTGGGGACCTAGTGATCCTCTTCATAATATCCAATGGAGAGAACAGAAGAATGCCAGGCATGCCGTCAAAATTCCAAAAAACAGCGTAGGACCAATAGATTCAACTTACTCAAATAATGGCTACAAAGAAGATGTATTCTAAATCCCCAGAGAACTGTTGAAGTCTTCAGAATGGATATCGTATACGTCTGACCAACAATAATGCCGCGGTTTTTTTATTTTTAATATTCGCCATACTTAAATGAAAGCATTTATTTTGTCATTATTATTTTTGGAATATAATATGTGAATATTTGTTGTATATTTTGTGATTAACTGGTTTTTTTATATAAATATATGTTACATAAATTGTATTGCTTTCTTTCAAATTTAATTAATGAAACAGATGAATAAAACCTATTGGTAAATAATACATAATACACGGTAACCATGAAATAACTTTCACAATTTGGGGTCCCTTGCAGCTGATATTAATGGATAAAATGAAATCAAATTTCATATTTAGACTGTGGAAGACATGGGGAAATGATTTCCGCAAAAATAGTGAGGGGAGGGGGGAATTTTGGTTCTGCTATCGTACACAATATGAATTCCAGATAGATGTTTCGAATTTCAAAGCTTATATATGATTTTGGAGCTGATTTTGGAGCTTTCAAAGCTTATATATGATTTCAGCATCGGGGCCTGATGGCTGAGTGGCTAGCGCTCTAGCTCTAGTACCACAGGTTTCTGGTGTTCAAATCCCGGCGGTACTACGCATGTTTGCAGTGATTTGGAATCCATTTTAAGTCGTAGGTACAGGTGTTATATGACCGTAGAGCTTCACAGAGACCAATCAGACCTCTCACCCACATCATTCCCAAACTCTAAAGGGGCAACTCAGCTCTAAGCACAATGATGTGGTGTGTAGTAATAGTAGATATTTCTCTCCAGTAACGAAGCATGTAATAGGATCTGCTGTTACGTAAGCACTACTAAGAAATGTGAAAACTCTACCTAGATTGCGCAAATACAAAGTGCGTACGTGATAGCAGCTCCAAAATCTCCCCTATTGAAGGGGAATTTTCCCCAGAAACCATCTCCCCCTGCCTTGAACAGTCTGTATATGAAATTTTTGTTTTTTTCTGTTCATTATTTTTAACAACAGATGCCCCTAAACGGGGAAATATATTTGTCCTGTGCTACTTAAATTTGAACATCACACTAAAAAGTTTAAAATATTTTTGGAAGCAAATTTTTAATTTTTAAAAATGGCGGAAGAAATGTTTTAAAAGCAAAAGACATTTAAATTTTATAATGGGAAGAGTAAAAATAGATTCCTTAGATATCAAAAATTAAGTTTAGAATAAGCTATATTATAAGGATAAAAATATAATTTAATTGCAGTAAACACTCCAAGCTTTCAACAAGGTATTATTCTACAACAGTTTTGTAATATATTTCAATAGACAATCAAGCGCAATAATGTAATCGTATCTTTTTTCTGTAACATAAATGCGGCCTGATGGCCTATCGGATAGCGCTCTGGCCTTTGGTACCATAGGCTCAAATCCTGGAGGTGACATGGATGTTTGTTAGTGGTTCAGAATCCTTGTTAAGCTGTAGGTCCCTGTATAGTTAGCCTATTGTGTGCACAAAATGACCGTAGAGCGACAAACCAAACCGATCTATAACGGATACGAAAGAAAACAACTTTTTATAAAATATACTAAAAAGATATTCAACCATTTTCACAAATATTTATATATTTCAATAAAAAATATAATAACGCAAACTAATAAAAAGAAAGCATCTTAAAGTTGCATGATAATATTCATATACTGCTGTGCCCAAAAAATTGAACCAATTTTACATGAAAATTCTCTGGGCATACGGAATTTCAATTTTCAATCAATTTTTTTCAATCTGTTTTAGGTTGCTTGCACTGTTCTTAATGTCAAAATATTTAGTGTTTGAGTTACGCTTGGCTTTGTGAGACGATAAAAGGGATTTCGGCGATTTTTGAAATGTTTGAATTAGTTGAGCAAAGAACTTGCATTAAATTTTGTTTACGGAAACTTATTATTAGTGTGCGTAAACGTATAGAATGTTGCAGAAGGCACTCGGTGAGCAAACTATATTGGAAAAAAATGTTTAGAAATGGTATAAACAGTTCAAAGAAGGAAGAGAACGTGTTGAAGACGAAGAGCTCTCTGGTCGACCATCAACCTCAACCGATAAAGCTCAGTCCAAAGAATTAAAGATTTGGTGCTTGCAAACCATCGATTTATAATTTGAGGCCTTGTTAATGCTGTTGGATTTTCATAAGAATCGGTCAATTCCATTTAAAAGGTGTTTTGGGCCTCAAACGCGTCAAATTTCGATTGATACCGAAAACACTGAATTTTTTGGAAAAACATCGCCGCGTTGAAGTGTGTGAAACAATGCTTTCTGACTATCAGGACAAGTTGAAATGCATCATAACTGGAGATG
Organism: Caerostris darwini; assembly: GCA_021605075.1. Taxonomy (NCBI): domain Eukaryota; kingdom Metazoa; phylum Arthropoda; class Arachnida; order Araneae; family Araneidae; genus Caerostris; species Caerostris darwini. The sequence continues at coordinate 180,614 of BPLQ01007847.1, forward strand.
AAACTTGGATTTACGCTTACAACCCGGAAACAACCGATCAAACGAGCGAATATCGTTACAAAGGTATAGCAAGACCGAAAAGAGCACGCCAAAATTGCTCAAAAATCAAGATCATGTTGGCTGTTTTCTTCGATCACCATGGTGTGGTGCATTATGAATTCCTTCCGCCGGGCCAAACTGTCAACCAGGAATATTATTTGAGTGTTATGTGTCGATTGCGTGAAGCTATTCGCAAAAAGAGGCCACATTTATGGAAAGACAACGCTGGGTTTTTGCATCACGATTATGCGCCAGCTCATATTGCATTGAGTCTTCATGACTTTTTCGCCAAAAATGAAACCCATATCGTTCCACAACCACCGATTCACACCGTGCGACTTTTGGCTATTCCCTAAACTCAAAAGACTACTCCAGGGACATCGTTTTGAATCGATTGAAGAGATTCACCTTGAATCGGAGCGCGTTTTGAAGGTCATCACTGCCAATGACTTTTTAGCATGCATTGAGAATTGGAAAAAACGTTGGCGTAAGTGCACTGTGTCCGGAGGGGATTACTTTGAAGGCGATCAAATAAATTTGGAAGAATAAATAAAGAGTTTTAGAAAAAAAAATTGGTATTACTTTTTGGGCACAATAGTATATTTACCATTCAAGAACAATATGAAGGATGATAAAAGTAATTTTGGAGTAATTTAGTCATTAACTGGATCTCAAAAATATCTCAGAAAATTATTAATAAGGCACACACTTGAGTAGTATATTAAACGGTTCTAATCTACAGGTTTATTCAAAATGAAAGAGGAGATTTTAAATTTTCATTTATAATGAGCTGGACAATAGATGGCGCCACACATTACAAAAACGACGAGGGAAATTCAAAGTTATTTGATACATTTAGTGTGAGCATCATTTGTTATGTGACAAATGTAAAATTGCTGCATCTGCTTCTTCCTTTGAATAGCCTTGTGTAACAATCTAGTAAAGAAGAGTTCTGCAAGATCTTTGAGATTTTAGATGTAAGTTGGTCAGGACCAGAGATGTTAAATTTAAAAAAGCTTAAAAATAAAATTTAAGATTAAAGAAAAACGGTTAAAATCAAGAGTTCAATAACCTTTGTACCAAACGCATCGCAAAGTTGCCAAGTCGGTAAGTAAGCTTAGAAATCAATGGGCCTGGTAGTTTGCGTGGTAAAATGATTTGACGCCAAAATCCTTCACTGGGTTGCCAAATCGCCAAGTAAACAAACAAAAAGGCTGCCGAAGTTCAGTATCCTTGTAAAATGTTATTTTGCCAAAATTTATAGACAAATAGCTATTACGTCAAAGTTTATTCCTGAAAAGGATTTGTAGCCAAATATTATCGCTATCGTGCCAAAATTTTAATCTTTGAAATGCTTTACAGTCAACATTTATCGCTTTATCGCCAACTTTTTCACGAAAGAAATTTTGTTATTTAAAGTGTTTTTACGGCAAAAGTTAATTTAGTACTTACGTATTAACGCCACCGGAGCAGAAGTTGCGCTAATGCGCCAATAAAGAACTGCTAATACGCCAAAATAGAGACTGTTTTGAATCTATATTAAACTCTATATCGGCCCATTTTCCACCGAAATCCGATCGATTACTTTGTTTTTAAAAACAGTGTTTTGATTTTGAATGAAGTGTTTTATATATTTTGTGATTTGTCACAAAAATTTTATGTGTAGATTGGCGGCACTTAAAAACCGCCAAATCTGTAGCTGCGGTGGCGTTAATACGTAAGTACCGTTAATTTTTTATCGTCAATATTTATCGCTTTATCTTCAAACTTTTTCATTAATCGAATTTTGGTATATGTGCTTTTAAGCCAAAAGTTAAGACTTTATCGCCAACATTTATCTCTTTATCGCCAAATTTTTTCATTAAACAAATTTTTTTTGCTTTTACGCCAAAAGTTAATGCTTTATCGCCAAATTTTTATCACTAAAAATTTTTTTCCGCCAAATGTCATCGCTTTTAAGCCAAAATTTAGTACTATTATGACAAAAAAATTATTTCTAAATTGCCTTTACGCCAATTTATATCTCTTTATCGCCAAACGTTTACCACTATTATGGCAAACTCATAATGTTTTCTTTTGATGCCACTTATTGCCGCTTTAACGCCAAAATCTATCATTATTTTGTCAACTTTTTATTCCTAAATTGCTTTCACACCAAATTAAATCACTTTATTGTCAAATTATTGTATGGAATTTTATTTTGCGAACTCACAAAAATGTATCGTTTAGACAAAGATAACAATCGCTGTTACGATAAAATTTCGCCAAAATTATTCGCTAATTCGCATTTTTTTAATGTCAAAAAATAAGTCATGTTAATTCGAAAAATAGATTAATATTAACAAAAGAAACCAGAGACTAACTTACCTTTTATTGTGGTGGAAACGAATGTTTTATGCCATCGGTGAAATCATAAAAAAATTTGCGGATGTCAAATTTGTGCTGGCGCCGCCACATGTACTCTGACAGATAATTATCAAATGTTCCAGACACATTATTTTATTATTATTAATTTATTTTAATTATTAACAATTTAAATTGTAACATTAATTAACGTTCTAAAAAGCTAAAGATTCAAATATTCCGTGGGAATTCTAATTACGCTTGCCACAAAATCCTAACTAAACGAGCATCTTTAAAAAGGGAATTAATTATTTAAGAATAAAATATAAGTTATTAATAAATTACAAAATTGTTTTTCTTGTTTGTTTCTTATTTTCCTGAGTGGCAACATCATAAAAATTGTTTATGTTCTGTATCAGGGACAGACATACGTTATAAGAATAAGTATATATATTTCTGTTCTTATTTACTGCAAATAAAAATTCTGCAAATAATTATCAAAATAACAATAAAATAGTCATTATATTGTTCGGAAAATGAAGCTACTAATTCTTCTGATTACAGTGTTGCAACCCTAAAGAAAATGGCGGAAAATTGACGAAATATTCAGGGTTGCAAGACTGGCGACTTACTCGGGGGTACAGTATTCTAGATTTTAACTTAAAAAATGATGCAAGCTCTTTGCTCAATTAATTCAGACATTTCAAAAATCGCCAGAATCAGTTTTAGCCAAAGTAACAAAGCTAACAAAGTAGCAAAGTTCACAAAGCCGAGTGTAACTCAAACACTTATGTATATTTTGACATCAAATTTCACACATATATCAAGGACAGCGCCGACAACCAAAAAAAGAAAAAAAATTGAAATACCATATGCCCGGGAAATTTAAACTTAAAATTGGTCTTAATTTTTGGACACAGTAGTATTGGCGTTTTTTTTTGTTTTCAAGAAATTAATATGGTGCTAAATATTCTGAATGTTTTCTTTTTTCCAGCTGAATTACCCGCCCAAAATGAGCGACAAGGAGAACGACATTCCCCCGCGGCCGACATGGTCCAAAAGCGTCGAGGGTTTACTCATGTGTGTGTCCATGACCATCGGCTTGGGAAATGTTTGGAAATTCCCGAATGTGGCTTACAATAATGGTGGAGGTGAGGAAATATTGGATATTCTATTTATACCTACAGCAGCCCGTTAACCCCTTAATGGATTATCATACTACAACATGTGACTTCATCTAACTTTAAGTCGGTAACTTATTTTTCTTCGAGCTATCGAGGTAATTAGTTTCAAATGATCAAGTTGTAAAGGTTGTAAAAAAGATTGTAAAATCAAACATTGCTAATGTTCGAGATACAATTTTTTTTTCGAGTTACGGAGGGGAAATATATACCAAAATGGCTTGTGAGGATTGATTAATTATTTCGACATATAGAGGGTTGAAATTTCGAATAATGGAGGTTTTGGGACTTGAAGGGAAAGGAAATTTTTTTTTTTGAGTTTTGAAGGTTTTCGACTTATCGAGGTTTGACTTAAAGAGGCTCTACTGTATTATTAACTACTTTCAAAACACCACGAGTTAATTCATGCGACACTAATTTTTAACTGGACTCGAAAGAATCTTTTCTACTTCAAAATGTCTTTATTGAGATACAGTGCGATCTGATGGCTAAGTGTCTGTCACTTTAGTCTTTTGTGCTGCAGTTTCAAATCCTGCAGTCTTTCGTACCACAGTCTACAGATACAAATTCTTGTGAAAGCATGGATGTTTGTTAGTGGTTCGGAATCCACTTTAAACTGTAGATTCCGGTGTGATTAACCCTAATGTGAAAAAATTATAGTGTTGAGGTTGTTACTAATCCCCTTGAGGAAAGTAAGCCTACGCCTTGTCCAAAGCACCCCGTCGCAGGCGAAGTCCATGTCTAAGGGTAACATGCAGCGTCACTTTTAGCTAAGAGTCACGAAGGCTCAAGACTGACTAAACCTCAAGACAACACTCTCAGATCACATTAGACCGGGACCTATGCTTTAAAGTGTATTCCGAACCACTACGAACACCCACGGCAACGCCGGGACCCTAACTACACTCATGTCCATAAATTAAGGATAATTCAGAATCACACAGAAATTGAATTCTAAAATAAAAATGCCACCTGTAGAATTATCACACACATCTTGAAGAAGAATATGCAAATTACAGGAAACCACCAGATGGCACGGATAGTACGTGACAATGACGAGTGTGTAAGAGAGGGGTATATAAGGAATGGTGGCAAAGAAGTAAAATTATTCACAAGCGCTTTAAAAGCCTTTCAGTGCAATAACCGCGTAGTTATGGCACAAAAGAAGCATTTGGATGATTTCTTACGTGGTAGAATTATCGGACGACTGGAATGTGGACGTACTCAGCTGGAAGTATCCGAGGAACTTTTAATCGCCCAGAGTGTCATCTCCAGGCTTTGGCAACGATTCCAAGATGATCGTAATGTGAGTAGATGCTACAGCACAGGTCGCCCCCGAGTTAAATGCCGAATGAGAACCGGTATTTAGCAGTTACTGCCAAAAGAAACAGACGGAGCACAGCATCAGACCTGTCTCGTCAGCTCTCTTCAGCTGCCGGTAAGACAGTTTCAAGGTAGACCGTGTACAGACGCTTAGGGCACATTGGTCTATATGCTCGTAGGCCTGTCAGATGTGTTCCACTTACCGCAACTCACTGTCGCCTGCAATTAACCTGGAGTAGAGAGCATGCATTGTGGACACCGCAATAGTGGTCTGGTGTGATGTTTTCCGACGAGTCCAGGTTTAGTTTGCAGTCTGATTCTCGCCGAACTTTCATATGGAGAGCGCCAGGTACCCGTTACCACCAAGAGAACAACATTGAACGACACCGTCACGGTGTTGCAGGATGGCTCGTTTGGGGAGGAATTATTCTTGGTTCCAGAACTGACCTGCATGTTCAGAGTGTAACGATGACAGGCCACATCTATCGGAATGTCATTCTGGAACAACATGTACGTTTGTTTCGGGGCGCCATGGGTGCTGAATTTCTGTTTATGGATGACAACGCCCGTCCTCACCGTGCAAACATTGTAGACGAATGCCTTCAATTGGAGTATATCACCCGTATGGATTGGCCAGCATACTCACCGGACTTGAATCCAATAGAGCATGTGTGGGATATGCTTGGCCGACGAATTGCAGCCCGTCAACCCCCTCCCACCTGTCAACCGGAACTTCGGAGGGCATTGCTTGATGAGTGGTGTAATATTTCCCAACTCAGTCTTCCAAGCAGAACTAAATGCATTATTGAACTCATTAACATGGATAAAAAACACAAAATATAAAAGAATCAACATCTTTACGGACAGCCTATCATCCATAATAGCCATCAACAGATTTTTCAATACAAATAGCCAGGTTCAAGATCTCAGAAACATACTAAACACAATCAACAATAAATCAATAATCCTACTATGTATTAAAGCACACGCAGGTAACAAAGGTAATGAACGCCATGACTCTCTAGCCAAAGAAGCAACAATGAGAAATACACATCAATCCCAAATAAAAAAACCAACAAGCCTACTAAAACGAGAACTAAAAACCAACAGCCTCAAGATATGGCAAGAAGAATGGGACAATGGGATCACAGGAAGAAGAACTCATCACTTTCTCCCAACAGTGTCCACAAAAATGTCAGCAAACACAAATATAAATTACTTTGTAACGAGTCATGGTCCCTTTCCAGCATACCTATACAGGTTTAACATTAAGGATACGGACAATTGCATTTGTGGCGAAATAGGCACACCGGATCATTATATATTCTCTTGCTCTCTAACAGACTCAAATCATGCACTCCAACCAAACCCAGAAACATATGAAGCCTGGGCAAAAAAAGCAGCAATCTCCAAAAAAATAAAAGAAAAAATTATCAAGGTTATGGACTTTGTAACGCAAAATATAGACTATATCACACAATAAAAGCCATAAACATGTCAATAATATTGCGATGTAACCATATCCCTTAACAGTTTATGTTTATCTATTTACTATTCATAGTTCATATCACTAAGAACCTTGAGTCAACAATTCTACTGTACATATGTATATAACTGTTATTCTTTTCTCAAGTTGTCTAAATTCATTTTTAATTTTCCTTTTATTATATATTAGATTTTTTTTAAATAGTTTCAGTAGAGCGGTTGCTGGCGGAAAGCATGGAATACATGCTATTCACCATAAATCACTCAAAAAGGCCTAAAGCAAGAGTTCCTAGAACTCCTCACGATTGAGAGCCGTTCTGGCGTGTTTATATGCACCAGACAACTCTCAAAGCGGAACGGACCCAGTGATTATCACTGATTAGCAACAGTGAACTCAGCCAAAGGGCTGCTTGCGTTACCCAGAGTGGTTATTCAATCCTCCTTTCCGTAGTTGTGCAACCAACACTGAAATCCCGTTAATTCGGGAAGGCCAGTGGCACTCCTGCGGCGTCCAAGATCAGATTGATAATTTGATACTGAGCATGCCTAGGCATTGTAAGGCCTGTATTGCATCTTCCGGGAGACATACTCCATATTAACCATCATACTAACCATGTTATACTGTGTTTTGTAAATAGGTTCTTTTTTGAAATTTGCTCCAGGGAGTAAAAATCGCAATTTTTATTAATTATGTCAAACATATAGCATCGTTTTTGCTCTTTACCTTTTGTTTAATAAATAGACTTTACAAATAAGTCACATTTGTTTTGCTTCTGTCTCTTTTTTTGACTGAACTTCATTATCCGTAATTTATGGACATGAGTGTAGAAAGCTGTGGCACCGAGCGCAAGATCGCTAGACACTCGACCACTCAGGCTCCATTCTTTTTCTTCTTCTTCAATGGCATAGCAATCCCCTGATGGACCAAGGCCATCTGTCTACTGGCAGATTCCGCATTACGAAATGTTTTAATTTTACGGGACAGAGTTGGCATTCCTACTCCCAACGCTCTACAGTTATATTAGACCGGGACCTAAGGTTTAATGTGGATTCCGAACAACTACAAACATCCGTGGCACCTGCATCCATTAAAACTACGGCACCGAGCCCCAAGGAGTCTTTTGAAATTCGTTGTATTATTTTAAAGCAATTTAGCTTAATATCATACAACTGGCAACAGTCTTTTTTTGTGATGTCGTGTTTCTTTACAGACATTTGACTCAATGTTCTTCAGTATCAAAAGTTTGGAGAGGAATTATTTGCTACATATTATCACTGGCATTTACTTAAGGTTTTTTTTAATTATTAAAAGTGATGACATTTTAGGATAATGGATAATAGCTTTTATGTGTTACATGGTATTCTCATAATCTCTGACACCAACGGCCATACCATGCTGAGTATGCAGGTTCTCCTTTGATCACATCAAAGTCAAGCATCTATTCTTTTTTGATCACATCAAAGTCATGCATCTATTCTCCTTTTATCCCACCAAAGTCAAGCATCGTTCTCATTTGATCCCACCAAAGTCAAGCATCACTCTCCTTTGATCCCACCAAAGTCAAGCATCGTTCTCGTTTGATCACACCTAAGACAAGCATCTTTCTCGTTTGATCTCACCAAAGTCAAGCATCGTTCTCTTTTGATCCAACCAAAGTCGAGAATCGTTCTCCTTTGATCACATCAAAGTCAAGCATCTATTCTCTTTTGATCACACCAAAGTCAAGCATCGTTCTCGTTTGCTCACCAAAGTCAAGCATTTTGAAGTCGAATTACTTGACAGAATTAAACTAAATAGACAGGAATTATATAAGTAATTACATGTTTAATTATGGTTTAAGGGAATTTAGAAAACCAAATTCTTTTACTAATACATGCTTACATGCTAAACAGCTTACATACTAATACACTGTAATACATAGTAATACACTTACGTACTAATACATGCTTATGTGCTAATATACTTTACATGCTAAAACGCCCTTTGAAATTGAAAATAATCGCCTCATATTAGAAATAAATAAACTATTTTTAAACAGCTAATTAAGCGTGATTAAAATTTTAATTTTAAATATTTATATCGTATATTTTAAGGTATATTATATTAAAATTATTAAAGTAAGTTTTACTTCATTGTCGAAAGAAGGTTTTAAGAATATTGATATAATTTTTTTTTTCTATTCCTTACATACATTTGAAACACTTAAGGTTCTAAATTAGATAATGCGTTGGGTTTCCGAAAAATTGAAACACAACAGTCATGTAACAGTTGGGTTGACATGTTCGCAGGCTGACACATAGATGGCCCTATTAGTATTAAATCCATACGATTTTTAGTTAGCCCTAACCTTCAAAAGACATGTGTATAAATTTGACAGCTGTTGCACTATTAGTATGTGAGTTATAACATTTTTAGTGAAGAAACTTTTGCTAGTTTGAAAAAATGGATAAAAAGGAATTTCGTGTGTTAATAAAGCATTGCTTTTTGGCGAAAAAAAAACTATTGAAGCCAAGGATTGGCTTGGCAAATATTATTCGGACTTTTCGTCAGGAAAATCAACCGTAGAGAAGTGGTTTTCTAAATTTAAACGAGGCGAAATGAGCACCGAGGACGATGCACGCAGCGGACGCCCCAAAGAGGCTGTTACCGACGAAAACAGCAAAAAAGTCCACAAAATAATTTCTGATAACCGTAAAGTGAAGTTGATTGAGATAGCTGAGACCCTAAAGATATCAAAGGAAGGTGTTGGACATATAGTCAATGAACATTTGGATATGCGAAAGCTCTGTTCAAAGTGGGTGCCGCGCGAGCTCCCAATCGACCCAAAACAACAACGAATGGATGATTCTACTCAGTGTTTGGAGCTATTCAATCGTAATAAACCCGAATTTTCGCGTCGATATTTGACAATGGATGAAACATGGCTTCATCATTTCACACCGGAGTCCAATCGTCAGTCAGCCGAGTGGACTGCACTTGATGAACACTAAAAATGCTATAACGCACATACTAATAGTGCAACAGATTTCCAAATTATGCACGTGTCTTTTGAAGGGGAGGGCTAACTAAAATTCATATGAATTTAATACTTGTAGTGCCTTCTATGTGTCAGCTTACGACTTTTTATACTGAGGATATAGATGATTGATATTTTCACAGACCAGATGCTCATTGTTTTAAACTATAGGAGGAAGAGAAGGCATGGTAACAATTTCTCTTTTGCTGCAAAGGCGCGGCAGCCCCATGGTGGGCCATGGTCTGGCTATCTACTGGCAGATTCTGAAACTATGCTGTCTTTTTAAGGGATAAGGCTGACAGGAAAACGCACGACAGTCATATTAGACTGGGACCTACTTTTAATGTGAATTCCGAACCACTACAAACATCCATGGTATCGCTAATGGCACTATGTTGGCCAAATGTGAGTGCAGTATGTTTCCTAAGCAGATTGAATGGCGTTAAATCTGACACAAGTCTGCCATTCTAGAGAATAATCATTTATGTCAAAATGTCTGGTATTCAAAAATAACGTTATAAATTTTAATCATATGATTAATTAGTAACTAATGGGAACAACAGATAAGTGAGATAAATTTGCATACCTATTAATGAATTTTATTTCCCGACTTATGGCCCTGTGATAAAGTGCCCATTAAAGTGACTCGGGTTGAAATCCGCTTGATGCAATCTCTGCTTACAGAAATAAAGAGATTCTACGGTAGCTGTGCAACAAGTGTAAAACTATACCCGAGTGACTGGTGGGAGTTTTTAGAATTTTCTCCCTAACAACACGTAAATGCTGAGTCCTAAAAAGTCTCTAAGATGACAATGTCTTCCCTCGTGGCCTTCTGTGATTCGTTCGTGGCATGTACGTAAGTGGAACACGAAGCCCACTGATGTTTGAAAAAGAAAAATAATTTCTTTTACGACCACAAAATGTAGGAATTGTATTAATCTGGATTTTTGTCACTGATTTCAGGTGCTTTTTTGATCCCTTATTTGCTGGTGTTGTTTATTATCGGTAGACCGCTGTATTATTTAGAGCTTATATTGGGTCAGTTTTCAAGCCAAGGTCCAATAAAGGTTTGGAGGATAGTTCCAGCATTTAAAGGTGAGCTTTGCATGCATTTATTTATCTGGAATTTCAATGCAATTATATGTTTTTTTATAAAAAGTTGTACTCTTCTGCTGGTCCAGGATGACGCTCTGCTTGCGAAGCATTTAGCTGGTTGTATATAAATTTTTTAAGAATATTTATCATAAAATTTCATTGCGAAATTAAAATATATTTACATTATAGTACATTTTCTCGTAATAAGTCTCGTCAATGAAAACACAGAATAAGGATAAAATGCAGGGGTTGTCAGCCACAAGATATCGTTGCAAAGTGCTTCTTTGATACATTGCTTATAATAAATGTTTTGTCAAACACACACAAAAAATTTCATCAAAATCGGTCCTGCCGTTTAGGAGGAGTTCAGTGACAAACACACTTACAGAAGAATTATATATATATATATACTCATTTCCATAATTTTTTTAAAATAACTTAAAAATATCTACTAAAACGATATATATATATATATATATATATATATATGAGCCATTTTCTTTGTAAGTGGTGTAAATCCACTTTTCGTAAAGTCATAATATTTAGCAAAAAAATTATAATGTATAATAATATTATAATGTAATGTATAATATACATGTAATTCTTTTATTCTTACTGTGCATAAATATAAGTTAAATTTTATTAAATGTTTTACAAAAAAACATTTACAATTTTTTTAAATTAAATTAAATTTTATGACTTTAATGCTTTAATAAAAATTTCCAATGTGAAATATTTGCATATCACATGTTGTTGTTGTTACTAATCCTCCCTGGTTCAAGAAAGCTTACACCAGGTCCAATAGACTCCGTCGCTGATAAATGCTTTAAACCTCAAGACAACGCCCTACGATCCTAGTAGACTGGAACCTACTGTTTAACGTGGATTCCGAACCGCTACAGACATCCATGCCACACATATAACATGTAGGCTATCTAATAAAATGCGTGACTTCTTCTTCAACGGCGCATCCCGATGGTGGGCCAAGGCCGCCTGCCTATTGGCAGATTCCGAAACATGAGATGTTTCCTTTTTATGGGGTAGGGTTACCACCTTACGCCTAATGTTCTAAATTGGAAGGGAATTACGGTTTAAAGTGAATTCCGAACCATCACAAACAAGGACTGAAACCCAAACCAAAACCTGTGGCACCTCCAGAGTGCTTGTCACTCAGACATCAGGTCCCAAATATATGTCTTGTTGTTTTGTTTGTTACTTATATGTCTTGTTAAATATATGTCTTGTTTACTTGTATTCCTTATTTTTTAAATGATGATTTTAAAAGTTATTTTCTATTTTTGTCACTGTTTATAAATTTATATATCATGTAAAGGGAACAATTCAAATATTTCAAATTGTATGCACGTTGATTAATTGTATTATGCAAAAGTTATTATCAATTTATTCTCCCCTCCTCATTTTGCAGGTATTGGATATGCTCAGTTGCTTTCTTTGGGGTACATTCTCAGCTACTACAATTATTTGATGGCTCTGTGCATTTTTTATTTCTTTTCCTCCATGCAACCCTGCCTGCCGTGGACAGAGTGCCATTACCCCAACGGAACTTTTAATGAAGTGCGTGTATTTTTAATCTTTACATCGACATACAATGCATCATTACACTGAAGTGACAAAAGTCATGGGATAGCAATATGCAAATTTTCATACGGCAGTAGCATCGCGTAGAACAGGTATAAATGCGCAGTGATTTCGCAGAGCTTTCATTTCTGTTCAAGTTATTCATGTGAAGAGGTTTTGACGTGATGATGACCGCACGACGGGAATTAACAGACTTTGAACGCGGAATGTTAGTTGGAGCTAGACGCATGGGTCATGCCATTTCGGAAATCGTTAGGGAATTCAACATTCCCAGATCCACTGTGTCAAGAGTATGAAATTTCAGGCATAACATCCCACCATGGACAGCGCAGTGGTCGACCGCCTGCACTTAACGACCGAGACCGGCGACGTCTGCAAAGAGTCGTAAATTCTAACAGACAAGCAACACTGCGTCAAATAACCGCAGAAATCAATGTGGGACGTACAAGGGACTTGTCTGTTAGAACTGTGCGGAGAAATTTGGCTTTCTTGGGCTATTCCAGCAGAAGACCGACTCGAGTGTCTTTACTGACAGAACGACATCGCTTGCAGCGACTCTCGTGGGCACGTGAGCATATCGGTTGGTCCCTAGACGAATGGAAAACCGTGGCCTGGTCAGATGAGTCATGATTTCAGTTGGTAAGAGCTGATGGTAGGGTTCGAGTGTGGCACAGACCCACGAAGCCATGGACCCAAACTGTCATCAAGGCACTGTTCAAGCTGGTGGTGGCTCCGTGATGGTGTGGGCTGTTTTTTCATGGCATGTACTTGGTCCTCTGGTGCGACTGGACCGAACATTGGCTGGAAATGCTTATGTTCAGCTACTTGGAGATCACTTGCAGCCATTCATGGACTTCATGTACCCAAACAACGATGGGATTTTTATGGATGACAATGCGCCATGTCACCGGGCCACAACTGTTCGCGATTGGTTTGAAGAACATTCTGGACAATTCCAACGAATGATCTGGCCACCTAGATCGCCCGACATGAATCCCATCGAGCATTTATGGGACATCATCGAGAGGTCTGTTCGTGCCCAAATACCTGCACCATCAACGCTTTCACAATTATGGACGTCTATCGAGACAGCATGGCTCAATATCCCTGCAGAAGACTTCCAACGACTTGTTGAGTGCATGCCACGTCGAGTTGCTGCACTTCGCCGGGCGAAAGGAGGGCCGACACGATATTAAGAGGTATCCCCTGACTTTTGTCACTTCAGTGTATTTCTCTATTATTTGTATGAATTTGGAAAAACAAGTAATATAAAAAAAAATTTTTTTGAAGTCAATTCCTACTTTTTCCCCCCACTATATTGCAGAAAAGTCCTTTACAAATAAAGTTAAAATTTTCCTCTTACATTTGGCGCCATCTATTATTAGATACATGCAACTTAAATCTGAAAAAAACTAAAATTAATGAATTAAATTTAATTGATGAATTAATATTTGAAAAAAACTGTATTAACATGAAGTATCATCCACTACAAGCTCAAAAAAAATGTATTTGAACTTGAGTGGATGAATAAAAAGTATTTTATGAACGATTGAAAATTTGAAGAAATTTGAATTTAAAAATATCAAGTTCTTAGAAGAGAAATTCAGTATTTTGTTTTTGAAATCCCATATATCAAAAGTGGCCCAAACCCTGGGGGTAAGTTCTTGGATTTATCAACAATATTTTCCAATTTTTATATTCTTTCCAAAAAATACTTCCGAAATTGCTCGCCGTTTTATGCTATACGGATAATGTCATAGCATAATAACATGGAGCTATTGTAGCATCTCTGATAAATAAATTCATTCATTGCAATAAATAATGTTAATATTATTATAGTAAATTAGAGCTTGGCAAAATCACCTAGATTTTTTTTTTATTATTTCCAATGGCAAGGCAAGTACAAGAAGAAGAAGAAGAATAAAAATAACAATAATAACAAGGAAAAAAATACAAAAGAATAAACGTCCAAAAAATGCAAAGATGACCGAAGTCATTGCCTTAAGAATTCTCTCGCACGCCAGTAAATCGCAGTCTCCGAGTCGCCGTCAAGTACTGCACATCGTTGGAGGTGGTCTCTGTTCATTGAGTCTGTTGAATCACATGGGGGGCAGCCAGGATTCGAAAAGATTTTAATGCGATGGAGATGTTCTGCTAGGCAGTCATGGCCAGTCAGAAGTTGGAACTGGGCCACAGCATGCCGTCGCGGATTGCTGGGTATTGCTAAAAGATCTTCAGCTCTCCAACGCTTTGACTTAATCCCTTCTTGAATTTGAAACTTGTGGCACCCAGATTTATAAAAAAAATATAATTAATTGCCTAGTTAAAAACTTTACTGTCAGACATAATGTTATGAATTCCCTGTAATGCAAGCATATTTTTATAATGAATTGCGAACTAAAACAGTTTTTGTATTCTTCCATTTTGTTGGTGTTAAAGCTAAAACAACACATATTACTGGATTAAGTTATAAAACATAAAAATTATAGGCCCTTGCCATAGTTTTCCTACGGTACTCTTTAGAACTTCTATTTGATTAATATATCTTTCTATCTTTTCAGAATGGGACAACCGCCAATGGTAAATCTCCGTCCGAATATTTCTGGATGTGAGTATTTTTTTTTTCTAGAAACATTTACAATCCGATGAATTTTTAATATAGAATTGTTTTTCTATTGTATCAAAAGAGAGTTCAAAATAAAAACTCTTGAAAAAATACATCTATCCCATGATTTATACGGAAGATAAAAATACGTGTAAATCGAAATCGTAGATTTTTCTGAGTAAAACAATGTAAATCGAAAACAAACCAAAATGTGCATAATTCAGTCATTTATTTTAACGTAAAATAAAATTAATTATTAGAGAGTTTTTGCATACCGTATTTTTATAATACGTTTTTTTTTCTCCCTAGCGCGCATGCTCATAGGAAATTGCGCATGCATATCTGTAATAATGTTTCCTATGAGCATGCGCGCTAGGGAGAAAAAAAAACTGTATTATAAAAATACGGTATGAAAAAACTCTCTATTTTTTCATAAATCTTCAAAGCCGCATTTGTAATTGCATTGGTATCAAATATAATCCTCTTTTGAGTGTCTTTTAGCCATACCATTAATGCTTTTTCCATATTTTCCATTGCAATATCTCTTACCTATGAATCTGTGCTTCATACTCGTAGACAATCCAGCTGCTATACTCCATCTAACGGACTCTGCATTTTCTTCATTATGATTTCATTCATGGAATAAAATTTAGAAACATCTGTTACTTTCTCTATTTTGTAGACTATCTAAAATTTTAATTTTGCTTTCTAATTATATAACTTTTTTTTCATTTTTTAAAAAATTTTTTGGCATAGCAAAACCCCTAAAATTTTAATAAAATTATAAAAATGCTACGATAACTATAAGTGTTTTTCATAAACCAGTAAATATGAAGTTTAACAAACTTCCGAATAGAAAAATACAATGATGTACACCTCTCTGTTGCTAAAATTTGCTGCACTGTTGTTGTTGTGTCTAATCCTCAGTGTCCTGCAGCTTCTGTTGTGCAGCTGTTCTAGGCAGTTTCTGTTGTGATGGAGTGCCCGTAGGTAGAAAGTTCCGTGTCGCTGAAAAGGGAGGGTTGTGCTTCCTGGGAAAGCTTTTAGGGAGGCTACCCCGCATTTATCGTATAGGAGAAAACTCTGAAAATTCCCACCAATCAGTCCGACTCACGAGGCAAAATTCTGAACATCCCAAACGTCATCAAATCTCCACGTGTTTTGAAAAAGTGTCTACAGTAATGCCCCAACGGATGGAATCACAACTTTAATGCTCACCAGCGGCTCACGTTACCACTGAGCCACGAGTCGAGCATTTTCTGCACTAAATTACATGAACAGAAAATTTGATTGTACATATAAAATGAGGAATACCCATTTTTAGAATTGGAATTCAAAATAGAATGAAATTTAAAAAAAATGACAAACATAAGCGCCAATGCTGTCAAGTGAATGAAATTAAATAAAAAAAAAAGATTGTAGATTTTTTTTTTAACTCCATATTTTAAAAGCAGTGCAAAAGAGAAATCGTGTAAAAAAAGTACTGTGTGAATGGGGAATAGGTGTACTTACATGTTACATGTTAGTGAAAAATACATGGAAAATTCCCGCGTTTTTCGTTACTTTTTATTTATTGTTTTTATAATATTCGTTAAATTTGTAAATTTGAACTCTGTTATGGCTGTAGATGATAATTTGGGGCAACAATTGAAATTTAGCTGTCATAGAATAAATTTTGTAAGAAGGGAAAATGGAATTGACGCGAGAGCATTATCGCGCTATGATTTTCTATGATTTTAAAGTGGGGTTAAATCAAGAAGAATGCTTTCAACGTGTACAACTAGCATATGGAGATGAAGTTCCATCTTGTACTACTGTATTTAGATGGTTTACAGAATTTCATAGAGGTTGAAATTCTCTGTTGGATCAAGAACACACAGGAAGACCTTCATCAGCTGTAGTTCCAGAAAATGTGTCGGCCATAAGAAAAATGTTAGTCGATGATAATCGCTGCACTTACAAAATGATACAGAAGAAACTTAACATTGGATCCGCAGCTATACATAGAATTATTCACGAAGAAATGCATATGAAAAAATTAGTTTGTCGTTGTTCCCCCATAATGTAACAGAACACCAAAAAAATGGAGCGTGTCAGAATCTGCAAAAAAACCATAAAATTACTTAACGATGGTGGACACCGCCTTATTTCTAAAAGCATAACGGGTGATGAAACTTACATACCGTTTTTTGACGTTCCAATACAGAAAGTATAGCATGGGTCTTTGAAGAAGACCCCAAACCAACAATGGTGAAAAGACAACGAGCAATGAAAAAAGCAATGCATGCCGTTTTCTTCAGAAGTACGGGACTGGTCAAAGCCATCAAGCTGGAGGGACAGAAGACAGTCACAGCTAACTGGTACACCACTAAGTGTCTTCCAGAGATTCTTTAAGAAGTGAATGTAAGGGGACTCATGCTTCACCATGATAATGCATCTTCTCGTGCGGCAAGATCAACAGTCGAATTTCCTTAACAAAAACACATCAAAGTGATAGAACATCCACCTTATCTTGATCATCATCTGATCTTGCTATGTGTGACTTTTGGCTTTTTTCTTAATCTGAAGAAAAATTTACGTGGTCGTCGTTTTCATTCCGAAGATGAGATTGACGAGGCTATAAAAACATACATTTCATCAATTCCAAGAAATGGATGGCGTGAAGCATTTAATCTTTGGAAAAATCGTGTGCAAAAGTGCATTGATGTTGGAAGGGAACTTTGAACACTCTTAAAAATTAACTACTACTTTAACTACTTTGAACACTCTTAAAAATTGGTAAGTTAAACCTGTATCATTTAGCCGTATCTCAAAAATTTCAGAGTGACCCTCGTACCAACAGCATCATGTTCACATCTGACAGCACTCCTTATAAGCACATGATTAAATTATTATTTTCGTAATGGATCGATAAAGAAAAAGCGTGTGGATGGAAGCTTATAGGAATTCGAATCAACTCAAAATCAATGTTTTTCCTTTACTATTTTTAATTTAGTTAAAAAAATAATCCAGAATTTTTTATAATTTTGGCTAGGCACCATGTAAAAACTAGTACATACAGAAGAAAAAAATATCGAACCTCTGAGTGATACAGTTTTTTCAGGTTTAGAAGACACAGACAGATAAACAAATCTCTTGATTTATATACAGAAAAATTAAAGAAATCTTAGAAAGCTAAATTAATTTATAAAACAAATAATTATGCGATTTAATTCTTTGCAATTAATTAAGAGCAGATACAAATTTATGATTTGATATGAAAACAAGTAATGTATATAAAAAAAAATTTTAATCAAAAAGTCAATTCCTACTTTTTTTCCACTATATTGCAGAAAGTTCTTTATAAATAATTTTTATTCCTTTTTTTAAGTTTATCGGGCGCCATCTATTGGTAAATATATGCAACTTATATCTAAATAAAACTAAAATTAATTAATTAAATTTAATTACTGAATTAATATTTGAAAAAAACTGTATTAACATCAAGAAGTTCAAAAAGTTATATTTGAAGTTCAATAAAATGTATTTTTGACATCCACTACAAGTTCAAAAAAAGTATTTGAACTTGGGTGGATGAATTAAAAAGTATTTTATGAATGATTGAAAATTTGAACAAGATATATATAGGCTAATAGAAGGAATTGAATAAAATAAAAATATGTAATCGTTTGGGCCAATATACAAGTTAAAAAATCATTTAATATTTAAGCAAAAAAGAAAAGAAAAATTTTACATTATTTAATTATATAATTATTAGTCCGTGAAATAAATTTTAAAAACACGAAATAAAAACTATTTGATTATATAATTATTAGATCGTGAAATAAATTTTAAAGAAAGATAACTAAACCAGTCAAAAACATAAATTTTTTTCTGACCTAATTTATGAAGCAGATAGACAATCTTAAAACAATCTAATTAGGGGCCGTTTATAGGAGCCATTGAATACTTCCTTTCGAAAAGGATGTAACTTTCACCTAGGGCCCCTTAAGTTGTCTGCAGTTAACAGGTGGACTGAAATGTTCGTAGGCTAACACATAGATGGCGTTACTAGTATTAAATCCATATGATTTTTAGTTAGCCCTAACCTTCAAAAGATAAATAGTGCAACAGCTGTCAAATTTATACACGTGTCTTTTGAAGGATAGGGCTAACTAAAAATCATTTGGATTTAATACTAGTAGCGCCATCTATGTGTCAGCCTGCGAACATTTCAGCCCAACTGCTAAGGTGCCCGATTTCGGAACATCTTAAATGATAAAGAATGTAGGATTTTAAAGAAAGAAAATTAAATATAAATAAATGAATTGCTGCAAAATATATTCAGTAGGATTGGACAAATCGAAAGTCGTTTTTTTTTTCTTTATCGAGATTTAATCAAGAAAACTGTTTTAATAATTACATGTTTTTAATTTACTATTTGAAACATAAAACAATTCATATAATATTAATCATGTTTAAGTAAATGATAATTTTGTTTCTTAACAAGTAATATAAAAAATATTTTTTTAAAGTCAATTCCTACTTTTTTTTCAGTATATTGCAGAAAAGTCCTTTGCAAATAAAGTTGAAATTTTCTTCTTACAACTGGCGCCATCTATTATTAGATACATGCAACTTAAATCAGAAAAAAAACTATAATTAATGAATTAAATTTAATTAATTAATTTATATTGGAAGAAACTGTATTAACATCAAATGGCATACACTACAAGTTCAAAAAAATGTATTTGAACTTGAGTGGAGGAATAAAAAGTATTTTATGAACGATTGAAAATTTAAACAACATATATATAGGGAGAGTGTGAACTAATAGTAGGAATTGAAAAAAATGAAATAAACTAAATTAAATATTAAAATAGAATTTTAATAAATATAATATATAAAAAGAAAAATAAATAAATAAAATATTAAAAAAAGAATTAACAATATATACAATACTAGAAATGAATTAAAAATAAACAAAATATTTAAAATTAATTAAAACATGAAGTAAACACTAAAAAGAATTAAAAATAAATAAGCTATCAAAAAATAATTAAAACTAAATAAAATATTAAAATGAAAGGAAACTAAGTCATTTTTATAATTTAAAGAATGATGCGTTCTGCACTTACATTTCTGTGTTTTTCGATTAAAAATATGGCATTTGTTTAATTTTGCAGAACAACATATAAATTAGAAATAGTTTTAAATTTAAAAAAAAAATATGAATTACATTTCGAGACTTACAGTATTATAGTTTTAAAAATATTCATTTCAAATTATACGATTGTTTTATAAAACTGGTAGTAGTTTATATTTCATTAATTTTGAAGCTCAAAATGTAAAGTAAATTTTAATTTATCAAGAAGCAATTAATCCACTCGAAATAAGTATTATAACTAATATTTACAATAAAGTATTTGTTACAATTGTAAATGACGATGTGTTGAATTCTGCATTAATATTTTTATTTATAATTTCAGAAAGGAAGTATTACAAGAGTCAAATGATGTCGAATTTTTATCCATAAGTTGGAAGTTGGTGCTTTGTTTACTTCTCACATGGATTATTGTCTACATTACAGTCATACGAGGTACAAGCTCTCTTGGAATGGTAAAATTTTTTACTTCTTCAAAATTAAATCAAAATTAATTTTTAAAAAATTTAGCTTTCTTAGAATGTTTCAATATTTAGCCTTATTTAGTTATCTCTGTATTCCAGTTAAATAAATATTTAGAGTTAATCAAAATGGTTTAGTTGAGATGAAATTAATTATTTTTTTAAAAATTCTTCACACATTTAAATGGATCTGTTTTAAATGGAAACAAGTAATATAAAAAAAAATTAAGTCAATTTCTACTTTTGAAAAAAGTCCTTATATGACAACAAAAAATTTATTTGTAAATTCACAACGGGGATCTTTACATTTTGATCTTCTTTATAAGAAAAAGGGATTATTGTAATTAACTTTTCAGGACTATCCTAGTATATATACTAGGATAGTTCTGAAAATTTTTTGAAATTTTAATGGGCTACTCTCCAGTTTTATAATTATTATTATATTTCCAATTTTATATTATATATACATATATATTTTTTCAATCCATCTTTATTCCAATATATATAAACACTGGAATCAAGTATTGAAATAATATAATATAAATATAAATTTTAATTTCAAAAGCTATCTGTACATATTTGATCAGTAGAATTAATAAAACCTCTGTCTATATTATTATTTATCTACACAAAATTTAAAAAAAAATACGATGAAAAGATAATTTTTAAGCTAATTTTATTCGTTTTCTTGCTATAAAATCACTTTATCGTTCTCAAATCCTCCTGTGCAAAACACCCCAATCTTCATTTTTCAATTCCTACTATTAGTTCACACGCTCCTAATATATATCTTGTTCAAATTTTTAATCGTTAACAAAATAGTTTTTGTTCATCCTCTCAAGTTCAAATGCATTTTTTTGAACTTGTAGTGGATGACACTGGATGTTAATACAGTATTTTCAAATTTTAATTCATTTATTCAATTTAATTAAATTTAGGTTTTTTTAGATTTATTTTGCATATATCTATCAATAGATGGCTTTAGATGTAAGAGGAAAATTTCAACTTAAAAAGTAGGAATTGACTTTTAAATTTTTTTTTATTACTTGTTTGTATTGCAGATGTCATACTTCACCTCCATTTTCCCATTCGTCGGACTCTCCATATTGTTCATCATAGCCTGCTTGGAGAAAGGTGCTTGGCAAGGAATCAAATACTTCTTTCAGCCCGATTTGGAAAAGCTGAAGGACATTACAGTAAGTCAATTGTCGTTTTGAAAATTCAAGAAAATCCTCCTTTAGCAAGACACAACACTGCTTTACACCTTATTCAAAGAATAATTATTGTGAATACACGAGGTTTTCATATTCATATTCAGCATGTTACCTCTTATAATGTTTTTTTAATCAAAGTAAAAAAAAAAATATTTTCAAATACAGAGTTATATTGAAATTTTGTTATCAAATGAGAAATGATAAAATATTTACAGATGAATTCTAATAGAGAGCAATAGTTCACCGCACGAAGGCAATACCTCCACTAAACAGCTAAAAACCTTTTATATCTCTTTAATGAGCCCACAAAACAATCTCCTATTTTCGTGATATTTCATTCGCCAAATAATGTGCCAAGTTAATACATATCTCGTGTTCCATGATGGTATCATGAAAATCCCGCCAAGGTGTCCAACTTGGCTTATATTTTCCTCATTTTGCTTCTTATAATGTGCATTTGGTGTATTTTTTAAAGAATTATTAAGTGCCAAGTTAATACATGTCTCGTGTTCCATGAAGAGGGCATTATGATAATCCCTCCAAGGTGTCCAACTTGGCATATATTTTTCTCATTTTGCTTCTTATAATGAATATTTGGTGTATTTTTGAAGAATTATTAAGTGCCAAGTTAATATATGTGTCGTGTTTCATGAAGAAGGCATTATGAAAATCCCGCCAAGGTGTCCAACTTGGCTTATATTTTCCTTATTTTGCTTCTTATAATGTGCATTTGTTGTATTTTTTAAGGAATCAAATAAATTAAACAATGTATACAAAATTACTAAGTATTTACGTATTTATTTAAGATGTCTTATCAATATCAATATGACACATTTTATTAAATTTTTTTAATTATTTAATGTAATTTCTTAGATTCTTATTTTGTAATAAATTACTAACAGCAATATATTTTTTATAATAGCGGCAGACATTATCTTTTTACTTTACAGGTTTGGTATGAAGCCACGGCACAAGCCTTCTTTTCATTAAATGTTACCTATGGCAGCATCGTCATGGTAGCCAGCTACAGCAAATTTCATACTAGTATTTATAGGTAAGGGCAGTTTATGAATTTTCAAAAATGGAACTGTAGATGTATTTTTATTCCTTTGAAAATTTTTGAATAATAACGTCAACGCCCCAAAAAAATTTACAATAAATTCTCGGAAGATATTTAATAATTCTTACTACTGTGTCAAAAAAGTAAGACCAGTTTTCAATTTAAATTTCTCGGGCATGTTGTATTTCAATTTTTTTTTTCTTTTTTAGGTTGTTGCCACTGACCTTGTGTGAAATTTGACATCAAAATATTCATTAGTGTAGTTACACTTGGCTTTGTGAGTGTATTCTATTATTGGCTTTCTGAGTGTATGATTGTAAGTTCTATTTATAGCAAAAACTAATTCCGGCAATTTTTGAAATGTCTCTTCAATCGACACAAAATGTTGTCCCCGGAGTGGTCTTTTGAGTTTAGGAAATAGCCAGAAGAAGCACGATGCTAAATCAGGTGAATACGGTGGTTGTGGAAGGATATGGATATAATTTTTGGCGGAAAACTCACGAAGAATCAATGCAATCAGTTTGTTTCGGTAGCAATCAAGATTTGATGCGTTTAAGGCTCAAAATAGAATTTATCGATCCTTTTGAAATTCCAACTTCATCAGCAAGGTCTCTAATTGTAAGTCGACGGTTTGCAAGCACCAAATCTTTAATTTTTTGGACGTGAGCTTCGTCGGTTGAGATTGGCTGTCCAACAAAGAGCTCTTTGACTTCCAACGCCTTCTTTGAACTATTTATAGCAATTCTAAATTTTTCTTTCTGATATAGGTATGCTCACCGAATGCCATCTGCAGCATTCTATATGTTTCCGTAAACAAAATATAACGCAAGTTCTTGCTCAATTAATTCAGACATTTCAAAAATCGACGGAATCAGTTTTAGCATCTCACAAAACAAACCGTAACTCAAACACTAATGAATATTTTGATGTCAAATATCACACAAGGACAGTACCAACAACCTAAAAAAGAAAAAAAAATTGAAATAGCATATGCCCGGGAAATTTAAATTGAAAACTTACTTTTTGGACACAATAGTATACTTATGAACAATGTAAATATTAAATAAAGTTTTATGCTTAAAAATTTCAAACATATTACAAATTCAATCGGGAAAACTGGAAATATTTCAATAGTTTTAGGCAGAAATGATATTATTAATTCATATTTTAATACGAATTCATGGATTTAAATGTATTTGGAATGCATTATCTTACTGATAAATATTTTTAATTTTAAAATAAGTTTAACACAGAATTTAGCTTTTAATAAAAGTATGCAGATAATACATTATTTCTGTAAATAGATGTATTGTCATGTTTGAAAAATTGCTGACTCTTTTGTGTGCTAATACGAATTATTTACATGAAATGAAGAATTGCTATATTTATATAAATTTTTCATAATATAAACGCACCCAATTTCTATATAAAAATTAATTTACAAATTTTATTTAGTTTTCACAAAAAATATTATTTTATATGAATTTAGGTTTTTTTTTAATAAATATACTTAGCTTTAAATTAAATGATGAATTTTAATTTTTAAATTTTGGTATTTCTTTCTTCTTACACACGTTGTAAAAATGTGTCGCCAAACTTCTGGTGGTACTAACATATGAGAAGAGCACTTGGCGATCATATTGGCGAATTTTAAATAACGGTGGTGGTAGTAAAATTTAAGTAAATAAAATTCGATACTTCCTTGCTGTCTATTTCCTTGATTGATCCCTTAAACGACGCCAAAAATTATCTCTAAGAACTTTTCTCGTAAAAAATAGTTGCTAGCCATTTGGCGATATAAAATGGCGATTTATTAAGGAAGCAAAAATTGGTAAATTTTACTAAATGTAATTTATTTAATAAAATTTCAGAATTTTAAAGAAATTGATCTGGTTCTTTTACAGAGATGCCATAGTTATCAATTAATTATTATTAACTAAATGTACTTAACTTCAAATTAAGTTCTGAATTTTCATTTTTAAATTTTGGTATTTCTTTCTTCTTACACACCCTGTAAAAGGTATGTCGCCAAACTTCTGGTGCTTCTAACATATGAGAAGAGCACTTGACGATCATATTGGCGACATTTAAATAACGGTGGTGGTAGTAAAATTTAAATAAATAGTTCCGTAAATAAAATTCGGTACTTCCTTGCTGTTTATTTACTGGATTGGTCACTTAAACGATGCCAAAAATCATCTCTAAGAACTCTTCTCGTAAAAAATGATTGCCAGCTCTTTGGCGATATAAAATGCGATTTATTGAGGAAAGGAAAGAAAAAAAAGTAACTTTAGTAAAATTTCAGATTTTTAACAAAATTGATCTGGTTCGTTTACAGATATGCCATACTTATCAATTAATTATTACTAATTATATGTACTTAACTTCAAATTAAGTGATGAATTTTCATTTTTAAATTTTGGTATTTCCTTTTACACCGTGTAAAAGTGTCGCCAAACTTCCAGCAGTCCTAACATATGAGAAGAGCACTTGGCGATCATCTTGCCATTTAAATAACTGTCGCGGTTTGAAAGTTTAAGTAAATAGTTCCGTAAATAAAATTCGGTACTTCCTTGTTGCTATTTCCTTGTTTTGTCTCTTAAACGACGCCAAGATGAGCTCTAAGAGCCCTTCTCGTAAAAGGCGGTTGCCAGCCATTTGGCGATATAAAATGGAGATTTATTAAAGAAGCGAAGTAATAACAAGTAATAAAAAAAAAAAAAAAATTTAAAGTCAATTCCTACTTTTTTTTCATTATATTTCATATCCTTTATAAATAAAGTTACTTCTGGCGCCATCTATTGGTAGATACATACAACTTAAATCTAAAAAAAACTAAAATTAATTAATTAAGTTTAATGAATGAATCAATATTTGAAAAAACTATATTAACATCAAGTGTCCTCCACTGCAAGTTCAAAAAAATATATTTGAACTTGAGGGGATGAATAAAAAGTATTTTATTAAAGATTGAAAATTTGAACAAGATACGAAGGTCACTCTGAAATTTTTGAGATACGGCTAAATGGTACAAGTTTAATTTACCAAATTTTAAGAGTGTTCAGAGTAGTACCCTCCAACATCAATGCACTTTTGCAGATAATTTTTCCAAAGATTAAATGCTTCAAGCCATCCATTTCTTGGAATTGATGAAATATATGCTCTTATAGCCTCATCAATCTCATCTTCGGAATGAAAACGATGACCACGTAAATTTTTCTACAAATTAAAAAAAAGTCAAAAGTCACACATACAGGGGAATAGGGTGGATGTTCTATCACTTTGATGTGTTTTTTGTTTAAGAAATTCGACTGCCGATCTTGCCGTATGAGAAGATGCATTGCCACGGTGACGCATGAGTCCCCTTACATTCCCTTCTTGAAGAATTTCTGGAAGACACTTAGTGGTGTACCAGTTAACTGTGACTGTCTTCTGTCCCTCCAGCTTGAGGGCTTTGACCAGTCCCGTACTTCTGAAAAAAACAGCAGACATTACTTTTTTTATTGCTCGTTGTCTTTTCACCATTGTTGGTTTGGGGTCATCTGCAAAGGCCCCTACTTTTTTTTTCTTGTCTTGTTGGAATATCAAAGAACGGTATGTAAGTTTCATCACTAGTAAAGTTTTTAGAAATAAGGCGGTGTACCCCATCGTTAAGTAATTTTATGGTTTCATTGCAGATTCTGACATTCTCCGTATTTTGGTGCTCTGTCAAATTATGGGGGACCCAACGACAAACTAATTTTTTCATATGCAGTTCTTGATGAATAATTCTATGTATAGCTGCGGGCCAAATGTTAAGTTTCTTCTGTATCATTTGATAAGGGACGCGATTATCATCGACTAACATTTTTCGTATGGCAGACACATTTTCTGAAACTACAGCTGATGAAGGTCTTCCTGTGTGTTCTGGATCCAGAAGAGAATTTCGACCTCTATGAAATTCTGTAAACTATCTAAATACAGTAGTACAAGATGGAGCTTCATCTCCATATGCTAGTTGTAGACGTTGAAGGCATTCTTCTTAACCCTACTTTAACCCCACTTTAAAATCATAGAAAATCATAGCGCGATAATGCTCTCGCGTCAATTCCATTTTCCTTTCTTGCAAAATCTAGTCTACGACAGCTAAATTCAAATTGTAGCAACAAATTATTGTCTGCGGCCATAAAAGTGTTCAAATTTACAAATTTAAAGAATATTTTTTTAAAGCGTTTGTCGTCTGCCCCTGTCTCAAAAATTTCAGAGTAAAAAGTATTTTATTATTATTGAATAAAAAGTATTTTATGAACGATTGAAACTGTGAACAAGATTCATATAGGGAGAGTGTGAGCTAATAGTAGGAATTGAAAAAAGTATCTCTAATAAAAGTTCAGAATTTTAATGAAATGATCTGATTCTTTTACAGAGATGCCTTGATTATCTGTCTTCTGGTTACCGTTATAAATCTGTTGGCGGGAAGCGTAACCTTTGCAATGCTTGGCTCTCTCGCTTACAAATATTCGAAAGATATACATGACGTTATAAATCATGAAGGTAATTTATCTTTTCTTTATGCTATTGATTTTAAAATCTTTATTGGCGATTTTATTAACGTGCACAAAGATGCAATTGTCATTAACAAGGAAAATTCCATTATGAATAAGCAAAATAAAAAATAAAAAATTTTTAAAGTCAACTCCTATATTTTTTCACTATTTTGCAGAACATTTCTTTAAAAATAAAGTTGAAATTTTCCACTTACATCTGGCGCCATTCATTATTAGATATATGCAACTTATGAATAAAAAAATAAATAAAATTAATTAATTAAATTTAATTAATGAATTAAGCTTTGTAAAATTGTATTAACGTCAAGTGTCATCCACTGCAAGTTTGAAAAAATGTATTTGAACTTGAGTGGATGAATAAAAAAGCATTTTATGAACGGTTGAAAATTTGGACAAGATATATATATATAGGGAGAGTGCGAGCTAAGAGTAAGAATTGAAAAAAAATTAACATGCTATATAAAAATTATGTAAAACTGAATTTTAAATGTCCCACTCGAGAAAAACTTGCAATTTCTTGAATTATATCAACACTATTGCATAACTATTCCGTTGCCCGATTCATGGCTCAGTGACAACTTGCGCCTCTGGTGAGCATTAGGATTCAAGTTCAATCCGTTGGCTGCTTTTTTGTAGACACTGTTTCAAAATCTAGAAAACTCGATTTCGTTTGTGATGTTCAGCATTGTGCCTCATTAATTCCGCTTCGTATTAAAAAAAAATTTTACGTTTTGTTTTGAGAAATATACTTTAATTATTATAGAAATTAAAAGTAATTTTAAATTTTATTTTAAAAGTAATTTTAAAGTGATTTAAAAAATAATTTTAAAGTGATTTAAAAAGTAATTTTAAATTAAAGTAATTAAAAGTAATATTTTTATTCTGTGGTAACTACAATCTTGGAACTTTTAACATTCTTAGTTTCATTCTTTTACATTTAGGCTTAGCGTTCATCGTTAGCGTTTTAGGCTTAGCGTTTTAAAATGTATTTGTCTAATTTGAACTAATTAATTAATAGCCATAATTTCACCAGTACTTAAAAAATTATCTTCACTTTGTTTAGAGAAATATACTTTAATTACTTTAGAAATTAAAAGTAATTTTAATTGTAATATTTTTATTCTGTCGTAACTACAATGTAGGACTTTTAGCATTCTTAGCTTCATTCTTTTACATTTAGGCGTAGCGTTCATCGTTAGCGTTTTAGGCTTAGGATTATAAAATACATTTGTCTAATTTGAACAAATTAGAATTTGTCATAATTTCACCCGCAATAAAAAAATTATTTTCACTTCGTTTAAAAAAATGTACTTTAATTATTTTAGAAATTAAAAGTAATTTTATTTGTAGCATTTTTATTCTGTGACACTACAATCTTGAACTTTTAACACCCTCACTTTCATTCTTTTAGGTTTAGGCTTAGCGTTCATCGTCTATCCTGAAGCATTGGCAGCTATTTCGTTTGCCCCCCAACTGTGGGCCGTTCTATTTTTCTTCATGCTTTACGCTCTTGGAATTGGCAGTTCGGTGAGAAATTTGTGAAAAGTTTAAAAGTTTAATTAATTTTTAATGAAATTAAATTCTTTAATGCATTAAACCCATGTTAATATATATACCTTGGAAACCAGTTGTCCAGGGATAATATTAATAAACGCACTCAGATTCAAATAAAACGTAACAGCATTTAACTTAGGTTGCTTCGGTTCTCCTATATTGTATATATTTTAAAAAAATTATATTTAATTGAAATAAAAGAGTAGGCGGTTTTCCTTGGTTTTTAGTAAAAAACAAGTAATATAAAAAAAAATAAAATAAGTTATTTCCTGCTTTTTTTCCGCTTTTATAAATATCTTTATAAATATAGTCGAAAGTCTTTTATATATATAGTTGAAATTTTCCTCTTACATCTGGCGCCATCTATTGGTAGATACATGCAACTTAAGTCTAAAAAATCTAAAACTAATTAATTAAATTTATTTAATGAATTAATATTTGGAAAAACTGTATTCACATCAAGTGTCATCCACTACAAGTTCAAAAAATGTATTTGAACTTGAGTGGATGAATAAAAAGTATTTTATGAACGATTGAAAATTTGAACAAGATATATATATATAGGGAGAGAGTGAACTAATAGTAGGAATTTAAAAAAAAACTTTAAAAAAAAAATAATTTCAAATTCTCTATTGTTGTGACTAATTCTTCGTGTCCGGCAACACGACACGGACACCCTATGAGTAGTCTGCTCCTTATAATTCAAATTTTTTCATTTCAGATGGCTCAAATAGAAACTCTTCTAACAGTTATCAAAGACAAATATCCAAAACTTCGGAAATGTATATGGTTTCCCTCTCTTATAGCTTGCGTCATCTTTTTCGCGCTAGGATTACCACTCACAACAAATGTAAGAGTATTTATCATTTCATAACTTTTATCATTTCATGCTTTTAGAGATTCAATTTTCTAAGTAATTTAGATCTTCCACCATAATATGTTTAACCTTTCACTATGAAAATTATACCTCGTTGCAGTTAAGAGAGATCATGATATGTGGATGATGATTCTAAATATGGCATATTAAACAATTTGTTTTTCTATTCAAATAAAGATTACAATTTACTATTATATTAATCAAATTCGTGTCCATTGCTAAAAATTACTGTTTTCGTATACCCTTGAGTACAAGAAAATCTAATATCGTGGTGCTTGCGAATAATATTGACTGTGTTAATTGCCAGCTCACTGTATAAAACCTTTTCCGACGGATGGTCCAGGCAATGCAAGCCGGCTGCAACAGCTGGGCGATCAAAGACATGATGAGGAGTCAGCTCGACATCAGGGCAGTTGCCACATTTTTGGTATTTTTTATCAGCAGAAATTTTCATATTTTTGTGGTTCTTCGTCCTTAATCTTTTGAGAGTAGTAGTTGTTTTTCTGTCGACATTTAGTTCTGTAATTTGGTATTTAGTTGTAATCTTAGTAGGAATGATAAGTTTAGATTTTGCTAAGGAATTTGCATCTGCAAGGGAAGTAGGAATGACAGTCTTATCCAAACTTCTGGCAATCTTCGCTAAGCATAGATTTTTCTCATATATATAAAAAGTAAGAATTTCTTTTTTTTTGTCACTATCAAACAAATTAACTAATTTTTGACTTCTTCATGAGAATGGAATGCGATATCGATTGAAATATACTGCCCTCCAAAAGTTAAGGAACAACAGGTTTTTTGAAGCTCACCACAAAAAAAAGGGCAGTAACAAAACAAATGTATAGTTTATATAAATGATAAAAACGAACTCCATGCAAATTTATGCAGAAATGTCACTTTTTTTTATACAAAAGAACAAGTACATATAAGTGAGAGAAAAATATGCAAATATCAGGCTTTCGTAATTACGCGTGTAACTTTTGGTGATTTACAACTTTTGTTAGGAGATTCATTGACAATAGGCAGTGGTGTCTGTCGGATGGTGGCAGGCTGTCGGATGGATGGAAATGGGGTTGTCCCAGGCTGATGCAGCTAGGCGTCTTAATGTGTCTCGCAGTGTGGTCCACCGTCTCTGGAATCAATATCAAACCAAAGCTCCTCTGTCCAGAAGACATGTTCCACGTCGAACACGGGCTACAACACCTGCAGAAGACAATTCTATAGCTTTTACGGCACGAATGAGAAGAAGCATTTCTGTGCCGCAACTTGTTGCAGACCACTCTGTAGCATCAGGGAGAAGAATATCCGCTAGTACGGTGTGAAGGCGTCTTCACAATTCAGGTCTCTATGCAAGGCGAAAAGTTGTGCGTGTCCCCCGCAACGGACGACAGAGCAGAGCTCCGTTAATCTTGGGCAAGAGAACACGTTTCCTGGACCAGACAGCGATAGGCACCTGTAGTCTTTGCAAACGACTCCAGATTTACACTGGAGAGCGATTCAGGAAGTATGCTGATCCAAGAACCAGATACTATCAATCCAACAGTGTTGAAAGACACAATTACCGAGGTGGTGGAATAATGGTTTGGGCAGGGATCTCTCTCGGTGGTCACACTGACCTGCACGTGTTCAAGCGAGGAACTGTGTCTGGTTTGAGATATCGGGATGAGATCCTTGATCCATATGTATGCCCACATGCCGGTGCAATTGGCCGGTACAATCTTTGTATTATGTTTGATTACAAGTACTATATAGGGTGCTCAGAATAAATGTCCAAATAAGTGTTTTCTTTATTTTCCGTGCCACATTTTTTATATAGATTAATACCCATCACAACATGTTTTATTTAACATATTGATATATATCACAGTAATGATGTATTTTATTATCTCTCATGTAATTTATAAAATTAAAAATGGGATGTGAAAGGGCTTCATAAGTGGAATAGCCTAAGGCCTCTTTTCCTCTAAATCCGGCCCTGCTTGTGGTATTTTGAAAACAAATAATAAAAAACAACTTTGTCTTAGATACTGAAAGTAAACTGTAGGATGAATATTTTATAAAAGAAAGAGAAGTTTGACGCATCAGTATCATGAGAGATATATAATATACAAGGCGACATAGAACGCCTAACTGAATAAACATTTGTGGTTTATCAATCGTTGCGAGTCAAATGATAAACTGTTTCTCCTTGAAGTATGTTCCTTTTATATAAAAAATTCAAACTTGCATCAGACATATGTTGCTAAATTTAATGTATGTCGCTATACCTACTAAAATTTCAATGATAATGGTAATTGTCAAATTTTCAAATCGTGTCAACTATAAAACACATCATTTTGAAAAGAATATTTCAGTCATGCCTCCTTGTCAATAAAGTAGCTTTTAACGTGTATTTACGGATATAGCTTGCAGAAGAATCGATGGCATGATTAAATATTTTGTTTTTTAGTACGGACAGCAAATATTGCAACTACTTAACAACCACGGAGTGGCTGCAGTTGTGCTTTTCTATGCAGTCTTAGAAGTTGTTGGAGTTGCATGGATTTATGGTAAGAGCAAAATTTTTTTTATCTGATTTAAAAAATCAAATCAAATAAATTTCTGTGTTAATCCTTTTGAATTAATAAAAAGTTCATAAAGTATGATATATGTTACTCAAGTAAAATAAAATGCATAATTATTGACATTGTGTTTGCTATACCAACGCAAACTAGTAAAAAATTTTTTATTATCCAAATTAAAATTGTTAATGCCTAAAAATAGAGGTTCACAAAATTTATTACTGTTTCACCCCATTCTTTTAAGAAGCTAATATATTGCCGGCCCCTACAAAGCTTTTTTATCCGTACCAAAACCAAAGATTTTTGTTGTTATATTCAATTTTGTATAAGCAATGTCAAATAAAATTTTAACATTAGATAGCAAAACACAGATTTTTCTTATTAAAATATAAAACTAATATTTTCCTTATTCCCTCCCCCTCCCCAAAAAAAAAACCAATTAAAAAAACACAGTTGGATCTTGGGTAACTTATTTAATGAATAATTTGTTCGCAAAAATTCATAAGGAGAAAATGAAAAATTATCAGAAAATTCTTCTTACATTAATGAGAAATGTTTTCATTAACGTGTGATATTGACCAAATCAAAAAGCAATGTTTTTAGATTTTGAATCGCAAATTTTTTACAATTCTTGCCGGTTGAATTTAGATTTGAAAAAAGTACCTATTGTATCGATTGATAGAAAGTACTTATATCGATTGAAAAGAAAGTGCCTGTTGTATCGATTGAAAGAAAGTACCTGTCGTATCGAGTGAACGCAAGTACCTGTTGTAGCGATTGAAAGAAAGTACCTATTGTAGCTCGGTACCACAGGTATCGGGTTCAAATCCCGGCGTTGCCATGGTGTTTGTAGTGGTTCGGAATCCACTTTAAACCGTAGGTCCCGGTCCTAATAGGATCGTAGAGCATTGCGGGGGCGTTGTTACTCCGCGTCCGTGGCTTATCATCAAGTTACACACGCCGCCTGAGTAGTGCAAAGTGAGTAACATCGGTGCAGCCCTTACGGCATAAAATATTACGATCTATTTGCCAGCTGCATTTGAAGAAAAAAAATAATAACAAAAATAACGAATTAATTTATTAATGGTTACACAAACAAGCTTTATGTTTATTTCAGAATTATTAAAGCAATTTTTTACGAATTTTCCTTGTGTGTCATCAACAATAAATTAAAAAATATATTGATTTGTTACTGTTTTGTATATGCAGGTCTTCGGAATTTCTGCAATGACGTCGAATTCATGCTGAATAAAAGGCCAGGAATATTTTTCAAATTTACGTGGTCTTGCTTAATTCCAGTGGCCCTGGTGGTAAGTTAATAATATAAACAGTATTATTAGAGATGTCGCGTTGTCATACTTTAAAACCTAACTAAAACAAAAACGCAATCCTAGAAACAACTAGCTACTCCGTTTACCCCACACACATTAACCATTATGAATTCCGCAATAACCCATACCAAAAATTACACCTACAAGTTCGCATGCCTTCAGAGACTTATTTAATTTGAAAAGGAAACGCACTCATATGAAGTAATTCGCAAACAAATTTCACGATTTTAAATATTGACAAAGGTGTATTTATTGATATTTACAAATTTAAGTTTGAAATAAATGATACAGATATTAGATACTAAGAAATCTAAGAAAAGGTAAAATTCTTATAATACATTAATAAAAATATAATTTATACATGTTGCCGCCATTCCAAATTAACACTTAATAATAAAATAATATGGTGGTAGACCTTACAGCTTATTGCTTTGCCACAACTGATGGGAAGGAGGTGTACCCTTTTTTTTTCAGTGTTAATAATATTCAATTTTTATGTGGTGTTGCTTATTCTTTAAAACCTTATTTAAAACAAAAACCCGATCCTAGAAACAATTAGCTACACCGTTTATTTAACACACACGATAACCATAATGAAATTCCGCAATAATCCATACCACATTTTAAATCAACAAGTTCGCATGCCTTCAGAGACTTATATAAGTTGGAAAAGGAAACACACATGAAATAATACACAGACAAAATTTCATAATTTAAAATATAATCAAAAATGTATTTATTAATATTTACAATAGTTAGCTTGAATTAAAATCATTTAATTAACGTTATCAATAAAAGTATAATTCGGATAATGCATTAAATAAAAATATAACTTATACAAGTTGCCGCAATTCTAAATTAATATTTAATAATAAAATAATATGGTGATAGACCTTACAGTTCATAACTTGCCGCGACAGCTGGGGAAGAGGGGATCCCTTTTTTTTTCTTCTTTCAACTTTAAAGTTTCAGTGTTAATAATGTTCTATACGCACCATTGATCAAAGTCTTGGCAGCAGGGGGCGAACCGCACATGGGGCTCTTGTGTCGGGCAGGAAACATGGGGAAACTTGTCCATATCATGTAGCATGGATTGTACAACTTTCTTTTTCAAGTGACGCTGCTGCCAGGGGATCCCCAGCTAATTCATGGAAAACATGAGAAGTATGCAAGGGATGCCTGTCCCTCCGATTCACCGTCAAACTCCCAGTCTAATACATCTATTTCACGCTGAACATGGTACAACCAACTTCCTGTCTTCCTCCTTTTTTTTCAGTCACTTTCCTTCAAGCTCCGGAGAACAGTTCTCACCTCGTCACTTTTTTTTTCTCCAAAGCCAAAGAATCTTCTGCTAACTCGTTGAAATCCAGAGTCGGGCGCCAAAGAACCATGACGAATGAAGTCTATCACCACTGTTCAAAGTTTTGTGGTTGCACGAGGCCAACAGCTCATGGGGCTCTTGAGTCGGGCATGAAGTCTCTTGTCTTGGGCTCTGACTCTCACACTCTGACAGGCTATCTTTCATCATCTGGGCCCACCAGCAATTCCTTTCCAGCAGCTCCCTCCCTTCGTCATCCACTGTCTTCGAACCTACTACATTTTGCTCTCTCTCTCTCTCTCGATTCCTCTTTCCATCTCCTATTTACAGGTCATTTGCAGAGGGAGGGGGCACGGTTACCGACACCATATCAGAGTCTATATGCGTTCGGCAGACACACCCCTTCCATAAATTCGAATCCCCGTCTTGATGAATTGATCTCTTGACCATCTGGCACGAAGTGCTTTATGACACCTACCAATTAAAATACTTTCCAGAGATATCCTCCTCACCCGCAGCTGTGGCAAGAGACCTGCACCCACCGTCATTCCGTCGAACATATCGGATTCCCATCCGGTCAGACACAGAGACGAACAAACAACCCCTTCCAAGAGACGCACATAGAATATAGCACAACATGCGAATTTATAGAAAATTGTATCTTAATAATAATAAAAAAATATTTATAAAAATATATTGCTCATATTGACACGACAGAGGGCATGCTGAACTATAATGGTCGATATGGCTCAAAACAGATAAATTTTTCTCAATTGTGGTTATAGAAAACACAATTAAAAAGAAAATAATCGAAATCTTTAAAACACGTAATTAAAATATTATCTAAGAAAAACTGAAAAAAGAAACAATCGATAAACTGATTTATGCATTGCAGCATTATTTTTTTTTCTCACGGGACGGGTTTTGGCTTTTTATTTCCAGGACAAAGGAATGCATATTATTTGACGTCACTTAAATTTGACAGCAGACAAACTGTATTGTGGGTAGTTACATTATATGCAATTAATGTTTAATACTAATGAGAATAGCATATCACTCAAATTTGATAGCAGATTCGGTATCATGTATAATGAGACTCAGGAAGTTAATGTCTGTGCGAACTTTCCCAGGTCGAAATAACTGCAGATTGAATGTGAACTATACCATGGGTTGTTTCATCGTGATTGGTGATAGACTATGGAATGAGAAAGTGTCTACTCAAATGAGAAGTAAGGGAATATGAGCCACCACTACCCCTCCCCTTTTGACGGATAGTCTTAAAAGAAGTTTTTTTTGGAGAAGGTAAAGAAGAGAATTCAGCAACGAGTAGACAAGAAGTTTTTTATTTCTTTTTTGCTC
This sequence comes from Caerostris darwini, assembly GCA_021605075.1. Taxonomy (NCBI): domain Eukaryota; kingdom Metazoa; phylum Arthropoda; class Arachnida; order Araneae; family Araneidae; genus Caerostris; species Caerostris darwini. The sequence goes on from BPLQ01007847.1 coordinate 216,723, forward strand.
TGAAGTGACTGAATAGGCAGGAGTTTCCGCCTGTTTTTCAAAGTGAACTCCTTGTGGTTTCGTGTATCACGCCGTGTGATAATTAAAGTCTGCCGCAGACCATGATTCGATGTAGATTCGAGAACTGTGAAAAATCTCCAACCTTGGAGAGATTTAATCATGCACTTGTGATCAAATTTTGTTTTTAAATTTTCATTTATTTGTATAATAATTTACCAAAGTTTATTTTTATGTATATATATATACACTGAAGTGACAAAAGTCATGGGATAGCAATATGCAAATTTTCAGATGGCAGTAGCATCGCGTAGAACAGGTATAAATGCGCAGTGCTTTCATTTCTGTTCAAGTTATTCATGTGAAGAGGTTTTGACGTGATGATGACCGCACGACGGGAATTAACAGACTTTGAACGCGGAATGTTAGTTGGAGCTAGACGCATGGGTCATGCCATTTCGGAAATCGTTAGGGAATTCAACATTCCCAGATCCACTGTGTCAAGAGTGTGCCGAGAGTATGAAATTTCAGGCATAACATCCCACCATGGACAGCGCAGTGGTCGACCGCCTGCACTTAACGACCGAGACCGACGACGTCTGCAAAGAGTCGTAAATTCTAACAGACAAGCAACACTGCGTCAAATAACCGCAGAAATCAATGTGGGACGTACAAGGGACTTGTCTGTTAGAACTGTGCGGAGAAATTTGGCTTTCTTGGGCTATTACAGCAGAAGACCGATTCGAGTGCCTTTACTGACAGAATGACATCGCTTGCAGCGACTCTCGTGCGCACTTGAGCATATCGGTTGGTCCCTAGATGAATGGAAAACCGTGGCCTGGTCCAATGAGTCGCGATTTCAGTTGGTAAGAGCTGATGGTAGGGTTCGAGTGTGGCGCAGACCCCACGAAGCCATGGACCCAAACTGTCATCAAGGCACTGTTCAAGCTGGTGGTGGCTCCGTGATGGTGTGGGCTGTTTTTTCATGGCAGGGACTTGGTCCTCTGGTGCGACTGGACCGAACATTGGCTGGAAATGCTTATGTTCAGCTACTTGGAGATCACTTGCAGCCATTCATGGACTTCATGTACCCAAACAACGATGGGATTTTTATGGATGACAATGCGCCATGTCACCGGGCCACAACTGTTCGCGATTGGTTTGAAGAACATTCTGGACAATTCCAACGAATGATCTGGCCACCTAGATCGCCCGAGATGAATCCCATCGAGCATTTATGGGACATCATCGAGAGGTCTGTTCGTGCCCAAAATCCTGCACCATCAACGCTTTCACAATTATGGACGTCTATCGAGACAGCATGGCTCAATATTCCTGCAGAAGACTTCCAACGACTTGTTGAGTCCATGCCACGTCGAGTTGCTGCACTTCGCCGGGCGAAAGGAGGGCCGACACGATATTAAGAGGTATCCCATGACTTTTGTCACTTCAGTGTATATATATATATATAAATCCATTATAGGTTTAATATAGAACGAGACGTTACAGCATTGATGTTATTATTATTTTTTTTTAGCATTTGCTTGAAATAACAACTAAATTAGAAAGTTTATAATGGGTTTCAAGATAAGCAAAAAATTGCGCAGAACATGATAATGACGAGCTACGTTGTTTGAATGGTGAAAATCGCAAAACTACTTTTGTTAGTGTGACTTTGAGTGAAAACGCCAAAAAGTATTTATTGGAATTTGTTTTCATTAAATACTTTAAAGTAATTTATTATATAATTAATTACCATGTCAGTTTTTTTTGGTATATAAAAGGTGATTCAACGGTACAGATTTTAAAAACAATTATTTTGTACAGGAAATTATAGTTTTAAATGACGCATTGTAGACACAAAAAATTTGACCTGAAAAGAAAAAGATTGTTTATTGACATCGTGCTCTCAAAGTGTTTCTTTGATGCAGTGTTTGCGAGAAAAGATCAAAATTACAATAATCAAAAGTAATGCATGCTTAATACTACTGTGTCCAAAAAGTAAGATCAATTTTCAATTTTGAAATTCCCGGATCTTATTAGATTTTCAATTTTCTTTCTTTTTTAGGTTGCCGGCACTGTCCTTGACATCTGTGAAATTTGACGTCAAAATATTCATTAGTGTTTGAGTTACTATATCAGAAAGAAATGTTTTGAAGTGGTAAAAAACAGTTTAAAGAAAGCAGAGAACGCGTTGAAGACGAAGAGCGCTCTGGTCGAACCTCAACCTCAATCGACGAAGTTCACGTCCAAAAAATTAAAGATTTGGTTCTTGCAAACCGTCGATTTACAATTAGATACCTTGCTGATAATGTTGGAATTTCAAGAGGATCGGTCAATTCCATTTTGGGCCTCAAACGCGTCAAATCTCGATTGGTACCGAAAACACTGAATGCGCCAGCTAAAACTGCATTGATTCTTCGTAACTTTTTTGCCAAAAATTAAACCCATATCTTCCACAACCACCGTATTCATTTAATTTAGCATTGTGCTACTGTTGGCTATTCCCTAAACTCAAAAGACCCCTCCGGGGAAAACATTTTGAGTCGATTGAAGAGATACAACGTAAATCGCTGCGCGCTTTGAAAGACATCCCTGCCGATTACTTTTTAGCATGCAATAAGGAGTGAAAAAAGTTGGCATAAGTGCATTGTGTCCGGAGGGGATTACTTTGAATTCGATGAAATAAATCTGGAAGAATAAATAAAGAGTTTTTGAAAAAAAAAATAGCTGGTCTTACTTTTTGGGCACTGTAATATGTTCGTTCTTCATCGCTTCATTTCCGACCCTACGTACCCATACAAAAATCTATAGTTTAATAAGCTGTATATCCCACTAAGTCTGTCGTACGATCGTTGAATCATCCTGTATATTTGTTGAACATTGTTGATCCTCGTATTCGATTTATGTATGAAACGGATAGCCCCCCAGGTAAGCGAGGACACCATCTCACGAGAGGATTTTTAGCGATATCTGTAAGGTAGTGTGCATGGGAGAAACCCAAAAAACTCCAGGTCTTTACATTCAATACGAGGCGCTTTACACACGTTGTCACAATCACTCTTCACAGTTCTCGTTTTTCATCATGATTGGCGCAACAGCCCCATGGTGGGCCAAGGCCGTCTGCCTAATGGCAGATTTCGAAACCTGAGATATTTTCTTTTACGGGGTAGGGTTGTCAGCCTTACGCCCAACAGTCAAGTTAGACTGGGACCTACAGTTTAAAGTGGATTCCGAACCGCTACAAACATCCATGACACTGCCGTTACTCGAATTCGAAACCTGTGGTACCGAGTGCCAGAGCGCTAGCCACTCAGCCATTCAGGCCCCCCAAATTTTTATACTACATTCTATTTGTCAAAATATAGAAAGACTTGTCTCTAAATTTCTTTTTTATATCAAAATGTAAATGTATTTCATGCAATTTACGAAAATGTTTTTCATGCAATTTAATTTTTGAAAAGTAAATGTGTTAATTTTAGTGACTCGAACCTGAAACCTGCGGTACCGAGCGCCTGAGCGCTAGCCACTCGGCCATTCAGGCTCACGTTTTTGAAAGAAGTAATTGATTCGGACACCATCAGTGAATTCGAACTTTAATCCACTTGCAAATTAGATTCTACTGATAATTTTCTACTGGGCCATGAGTATGGGCTCTTTGATTGTAATAAAATGGAATTTTTTTTCAGTTTATCTTCGTGTTCGGCATAGTAGATGCGGAGATGAATAAAGACCCTTCGGTACCTCAGTGGGCCTCCAATGTGGGATGGTTTCTCGGAATCTCGGCCCTCGTTCAGATTCCACTGTGGTTCTTCATTGAAGTCTACAAAAGCCCGCACGCTGGCATCGTTAAGGTAATCGTAAAAAAATGTTAGATTAGTTTACTTCATTTTAATTTTACACCTTAATTTACTTTCTATGCAGAAAACTCTGACCTCTTATTAAATTATAAATACTGATGCATCAGATACTACCAATAATGACTGGTGTATTGTAATGATTACTAATGACGCTGTCAGTTATATCAGTTTCTTGTAATTTTATAAGATACAGTGTCTGTTGCATCTGCATTTTTAACTTTACTAAAAGCAATATCTATTTCATCAGAATTTGTAATTTTGCAAGAAACAGTTTCTTTTGCATCAATATTCGTAACTTTACAAGCTGCACCTCCTTTTGTCCCCCTATTTGTAACTTTACATTAAGCAGTGTCTGTTGCATCAGTATTCGCAACTTATAATTCCCACACATAAATGATAACTTATAATTGGACACATAAATGATATGTCTTCAAGTACTGTCGACCATCATAAACATATTACAGGCTAAGTGGTTTAGAAGTACTATAATTTATTTATTAGTGAAGTAAATTTAATTTGTCCATCCGTCATTATCTCTAATGAACAATTTATCATACCATTTACCATGGTGGTATGAAATTTTATGATGAACTCATACCATTTAAGGACAAATATCTTTCTCAAGAGATTTAGAGTTACTATTTTATCATTTATTTATGGGTGAAGTAGTTTTAATTTGTCCATTCGTCACTATCTCTATCATGCCATATGTTGGTAGTATCAAATTTTAAGAGGAACTCAAACCATTTAACAAATACCATTCTGACATGAGTAGGGACCACTTGAACTACTGTCCCGGAATTATTGACGTAGTGGTTGTAAATACTGCAAAAGACTATAATTGTTTTGTGTGTGACTTTGAACTGTATCAGGCTGCCCATCTTATACTGTTGTCGCTCATGCCTAGGTCTGACGTAAAATAAAAAAAATACCATTTATGAGTTAAAATACTTTTCTCCATTATAAACATATTCTAAGCTAAGTGGCTTAGATGTAATATCATTTATTTATTAGTGAAGTAAATTTAATTTGTCCACCCGTTACTATTTCTATCATAACATTTATGATGGTGGTATTAAATTTTATGATGAACACATACCATTTATGAGTTCAAGTACTGTCTACCATCATAAACATATTCTAGGCTAAGTGGCTTAAATGTACTATCGTTTATTTATTAGTGAAGTAAATTTAGTTAGTCTATCTGCTGCTATCACTAATGGCTAATGCATCATAAAAATTATGATGGTGGTATCAAATGTTATGATGGTAAACAGTACTTGAACATATATTATTGGATGTGTTATACCATCATAAAATTTTGTTTGTTCATGTAACATGTTTTGAGAGCCAATTGACATTGAAAAAGCTACGTACGACTACAATAAATTTATTATCTGCAATCGATATTTTAACACACCAATCTTTATTCTTTATATTTCAGAAGTTTGTGAATGCCTTGAAGCCAGCAGACAGCTGGGGGCCTAGTGACCCTCTTTATAATGCCGAATGGAGAGAACAGAAGAATGCCAAAGATGACACCAAAATTCCAAAGAACAGCGAATGAAAAATAGATTCAACCTACTCAAATAATGGCTACAAAGAAGATGTATTCTAAATCCCCAGAGAACTGTTAAAATCTTCAGAATGGACATCCTATACATCTGACCAACAATAATGCCGCGTTTATTTGTTTTTAATATTTGCCATACTTAAATAAACGCATTTATTTTGTCATTATTATTTTTGGAATATAATGTGTGAATATTTGTTGTATATATTGCGATTAACTGGTTTTATTTATAAATATATGTTACATAAATTGTATCGCCTTCTTTCAAATTTAAGTAATGAAACAAATGATTAAAACTTATTGGTAAATAATACATAATACACGATGGCCGTAAAATAACTTTCACTGTTTGAGGTCACCTGCAGCTAAAACTAATGAACAGAATGAAATCAAATTTCATATTCAGACTGTGGAAGACATGGTGAAATGATTTCCGCAAAAATAGTGACAGGGGTGCTGTTGTCGTACGCAATATGAAATGTCAGCAATCTACATAGATTTTTCGAATATTTATGATTTTGGAGCTGTTGGAAACGAAAAAAGTCAATAATCACAGTGAAGGAACAGAAAATGAATTATGTCAAATTTCGTCATAATGTTCGAATAATAAAAAAATGCACGTGTAAAAATAAATGACAACAACATGAGACTCATGGAACATAATCAACATTAGGGCCAACAGAGTTATGAGCAATATTTTTAATGTTCTGAAATTTCCACAATATGAGATATTGCATCCGATGTATGACGTTCTCTACTTGTATGTTTGTAACAGCTTGTCTTATGTTCTTTTTCAAAGAAAGGTTTGTAACTCCGCCAGCTTATACCACAGATTTAAAGTACAGCAAAAAACAGCAGATTTCAGGTACACCACGAAAAAGGTAAAAAATCAGATAAGATCGATTTCAGGTAAAAAATCTTATAAGTCTGACCAACTATAATGCCGTTTTTTTAATAAAATCTTTAAATAAAATCGTTTTCTCTGTTAAATAATCAACATTAGGGCCATCAGGGCTTTGAGCAATATTTTTAATGTTCTGACATTTCCTCTATATAAGATATTACATACGTTGTATGACGTTCTCTACCTTGGATGCTTGTAAGAGAGCTTCTTATGTTCTCTTTCAAGGAACTCAGATTTGTAACGCCATCAGTATACACAATAGATTTAAGGTATACTAAAAGATAACAGATTTTAGATACAAGATTTAAAATACACCAAAAGATAACAGATTTTAGGTACACGATTTAAAGTATACCAAAACACAACAATTTTAGATAGATCACAGATTTAAGGCGCATAAAAAATAACAGATTTTATGTACACCCCAGATTTAAGGTATACCAAAAGACAACAGATTTTAGATACAACATAGATTTAAGGTATACCAAAAGATAATAGATTTCAGGTACACCACAGATTTAAGGTATACCAAAAAATAACAGATTTTAGGCACACTAAAAGATAACAGATTTTAGGTACACCACAAATTTAAGGTATACCAAAATATAACAGAGTTTAGGTACACAACAGGTTTTAAGGTACATCAAAAGACAACAGATATGAGGTATACCTCATATCTGTGGTGTACCTAAAATCTGTTGTCTTTTGATGTACCTTAAAACCTGTTGTGACAAGACAACAGATTTTAAATACACCCACAGCCAAAAGTCGCATGGGGGGATGTCTGGAAAAAGGGGTGGCCATTCCGCTTGAAAACATTGGCTGATAACATACAGCCGTAAATGGTTCTGTTCTGAACGAAGAATAAGTGGTTGTGCTAAATCTTTCATAGAAATTGACTTGCCCAAGCACTGTCTTTATTGCAATTCAGGAATGGCAAAAGATTCCGGGGCCTGATGGCCGAGTAGCTAGTGTTCTGGCGCTCGGTAACACAGGTTTCGGGTAACACAGTGCCATGCATGTTTGCAGTGATTCGGAATCCATTTTAAGCCGTAGATATATGGAAATTAAAATATTAAATATATACATATATTAGTAGTCCTTATATTGGGTGGCCCTAATGACCGAGTGACGAGCGTTCTGGCACTCGTTTCCTCGGGATCGAGCCCCGGCTATGATATGGATGCTTACAGTGGTTCGGAATTCAACTTAAACAGCAGGTCTCTGCCTTAGCATGACTGTAGGCCGAGTGATGATGGCCGAGTGGCTAGCGCTCTAGCGCTCGGTACCACAGGTTTCGGGTGTTCAAATCCCGGCGGTGCCATGTATGTTTGCAGTTGTTCGGAATCCATTTTAAGCCGTAGGTATAGGTCTTATATGACCGTGGAGAGTCACAGAGACCGATAAGACTTCTCACCCACATCATTACCAAACTCTAAAGGGGCTACTCAGCTCCAGGCACAATGATGTAGAGTGTAGTAATAGTAGATATTTCTCACCAGTAACGATACAGGTAATAGGATCTGCTGTCACTTAAGCACTAAGAAATACGAAAACTCTACCTAGATTGCGCAAATACAAAGTGCGTACGTGATAGCAGCTCCAAAATCTCCACTATCGGAGGGGAGATTCCCCCAGAAATCATCTCCCCAGTCTGTATATGAAATTTTTGTTTTTCTTCTGTTCATTAGTTTTAACTACAGATGCCCCCAAACCGGAAAAGATAATTTATGGCCATCCTGTGCTACTAAAATTTGAAAAAAAAAAAAGTTTAGGAGTTTAAAATATTTTTTGAAGAAAAATTTTTCATTTTTAAAAATGACTTTAGAAATATTTTAAAAGCAAAAAACATTTAAATTTTATAATGGGAAGAGTAAAAAAAATTCCTTAGATATCAAAAATTAAATTTAGAATAAGCTATATTATAAGGATAAAAATATAATTTAATTGTAGTAAACACTGCAGGTCCTGGTCTATTTAGCCTAAAGTGTGCACAAAATGGCCGTTGAGTGACAAACCAAACCGATCTATAACGGATACGGAAGAAAACAACTTTTTATAAAATATACTAAAAAGATATTTAACCATTATCACAAATATTTATATATTTCAATCAAAAATATAAAAACCGAAACTAATAAAAAGAAAGCATCTTAAAGTTGCATAATAATCTTCAGATACTAAAAAAAAATAAAATACTAAATATCTGTGCCCAAAAAGTAAAACCGGTCAATGAGTCTTTAGTCCCGGCCAATGACTTTTTAGTCCCGGCCAATGACTTTTTAGTCCCGGCCAATGACTTTTAGCATGCATTGAGGATTGGAAAAAACATTGGCATAAGTGCATTTTGTTCGGAGGAGATTACTTTGAAGGCGATCAAATAAATTTGGAAGAATAAATAAAGAGTTTTGGAAAAAAAAAATAATTGGCCTTACTTTAGTATATACTATACCCTTAGTATATTAAAAGGTCCTAATCTGCAGGGTTATTCAAAATGGCGGATGAGATTTAAAATTTTCATTTATAATGAACTGGACAATAGATGGCGCCACACAATACAAAAACGACGAGGAAAATTCAAAGCTATTTTATACATTTGTTACCATAAGCACCATTTGTTATGTGACAAATGTAAAATTGCTGCATCTTCTTCTTCATTTGTATAGCCCTGTATAATAATCTAGTAAAGAAGAGTTCTGTATGACCTTTCAGATTTTAGATGCAAGTTGGTTAGGACTAGAGATGTCCCAAATTTAAAAAAGTTTAAAAATAAAATTTAAAATTAAAGAAAAACGGTTAAAATCAAATGTTCAGTACCCTTTGTGCCAAACACATCACGAAGTTGCCAAGTCGGTAAGTAAGTATAGAAATCAATGGACATGGTAATTTGCGCGGTAAAATGATTTGACGCCAGAATCCTTCACTGGGTTGCCAAATCGCCAAGTAAACAAACAAAATGGCTGCCGAAGTTCTGTATCATTGTAAAATGTTATTTCGCCAAAATTTATAGACAAATAGCTATTAAGTCAAAGTTTATTCCTGAAAAGGATTTGAAGCCAAATATTATCGCTATCGTGCCAAAATTTTAATCTTTGAAATGCTTTATAGTCAAAATTTATCGCTTTATATGCCAACTTTTTCATGACACAAATTGTATTATTTGAAGTGCTTTTACGGCAAAAGTTAATTTTTTATTGTCAATATTTATCGCTTTATCTTTAAACTTTTTCACTAATCGAATTTTGCTATATGTGCCTTTAAGCCAAAAGTTAAGACTTTATCGCCAAATTTTTATCACTAAAAATTTTTATCTGTGGAATATTTTTGCGGCAAATGTCATCGCTTTTACGCCAAAATTTAGTGTTATTATGACAAAAAATTATTTTTAAGTTGCCTTTACGCCAATTTATATCTCTTTATCGCCAAACGTTTACCACTATTATGGCAAACTCATAATGTTTTCTTTTGACGCCACTTATTGCCGCTTTAACGCCAAAATCTATCATTATTTTGCCAACTTTTTATTCCTAAATTGCTTTCACACCAAATTAAATCGCTTTATCGTCAAATTATTATGTGGAATTTTATTTTGCGAACTCACAGAAATGTATCGTTTAGACAAAGATAACAATCTCTGTTACGATAAAAATTCGCCAAAATCATTCGCTAATTCACCATTTTTTTTTTTTTTTTTTTTTAATGTCTAGCCCCTCGGCCATCAAATTATTGCGATTGTTGATTATGGGCATGTTACTATTTTCGTGTGTTACTATTGTAATTATTGATTACTGATGTATTACTATTGTGATTATTGATTACTGATGTATTACTATTGTGATTATTGATTACTGATGTATTACTATTGTGATTATTGATTACTGATGTATTACTATTGTGATTATTGATTACTGATGTATTACTATTGTGATTATTGATTACTGATGTATTACTATTGTGATTATTGATTACTGATGTATTACTATTGTGATTATTGATTACTGATGTATTACTATTGTGATTATTGATTACTGATGTATTACTATTGTGATTATTGATTACTGATGTATTAGTATTGTGGTTATTATTAAAATATGATTATTGTAATTAATCAAGTTTTTATAGTAATTTGATTCGAAAGCTTGCAAAGCATACTTCTAATAAAAGTTATTTTTGTTTTAATATACTACTGTGTCCAAAAAGTAAGACCAGTTTTCAATTTAAATTTCCCGGGCATATCGTATTTCAATTTTTTTTTCTTTTTTAAGTTGTTACCACTGTGCTTGACATTTGTGTGAAATTTTACGACAAAATATTCATTAGTGCTTAAATTACGCTTGGCTTTATGAAATGCTAAAACTGATTCAGGCGATTTTTGATTCAAAAGACCCCGGAGTGGTCTTTTGAGTTTAGGGAATATCCAAAAGTAGCACGATGCTAAATTAGGGGAATACGGTGATTGTGAAACGATACGGGTTTCATTTTGACGAAAAAATCACAAAGAATGAATTCAGTGTTTTCGGTGCCAATCAAGATTTGACGCGTTTGAGGCTCAAAACATCTTTTAAAATAGAATTTTGAAATTCCAACAACAGCAGCAAGGTCTCTAATTGTAAATAGACGGTTTGCAAGCACTAAAACTTTAATTGTTTGGGCGTGAGCTTCGTCGGTTGATGTTGATGGTCGACCAGAGAACTCTTCGTCTTTAACGTGTACTCAGCCTTCTTTGAACTACTTTTACCACTTCTAAACATTTATTACCGATATAGGAATGCTCACCGAATGCTTTCTGCAACGTTCTATACGTTTCCGCAAACAAAATTTAATGCAAGTTCTTTGCTCAATTCAATTCAGACATTTCAAAAATCGCCGGAATAAGTTTTAGCGTCGCCCAAAACCAAGCGTAACTCAAACACTAATGAATATTTCGACGTCAAATTTCACACTTATATCAAGGACAGTGCCGCCAACCTAAAAAAGAAAAAAAAATTGAAATACCATATGACCGGGAAATTTAAATTTAAAATTGGTCTTAATTTTTGGACACAGTAGTATCGGCGTTTTTTGTTTTCAAGAAAATAATATGGTGCTAATTTTTCTGAATGTTTCCTTTTTTTCAGCTGAATTACCCGTCCAAAATGAGCGACAAGGAGAACGACATTCCCCCGCGGCCGACATGGTCCAAAAGCGTCGAGGGTTTACTCATGTGTGTGTCCATGACCATCGGCTTGGGAAATGTTTGGAAATTTCCGAATGTGGCTTACAATAATGGCGGAGGTGAGGAAAAATTGGATATTCTATTTATACCTACAGCAGCCCATTAACCCCTTGATTATCATACTACAACTTTTAACTTGATCTAACTTTAATAATAATATTTTAAATCCATGGACACGATAACAACAACAACCTAAGACCAGGGAATACATCCCCTGCAGAAATTGCCCCAACGTTTTCCTAACACCTAAACACATTTTAGAGTGCCCAGCACTCACTACCCATGTTTTGCAATTGGGTATGGTTCCAATCGAGGCCAATCTAAGAGAAATCCTGTATAGTGAAAAGGCGCCATTTCTAGCCATTTCCTGGGGGCTCCATCGTCGATATGGCAGGTTGATACAATGAAAATTGCCCAGAAATATATTTATAAATATAATAAAAAAATTTAACTGACAATCATAAACAAATAAAAATGGAAATTAAATTAAAATTTTGCGCGGACTTTTTAAATTATAATTGGGAACATAAGAGTCAATCTCCTGGGTTGCAGTATTTTGATAATGAATAAGCGTGTCAAAAAATTTAATATATAGGTATTTAAGAAAATCTTTTAAGGAAGGAATGTTAATAGCTTTATAGATATCAGAATTGCGCATGAACCCTTTAGCAGAGGTCATTTGGCGGATAGAGATATTTTGTAAAGTTTCAAGCGTTTTCAAATTAAATTTAGCTGCATAGGACCAGATCGTTCAAGCGTATGCAAGAATTGGGCGAAGCATAGCCGTACAAAGAAGAACTTTGTTATCTCTGGTCATGGTAGAATTTCTATTTATAAGTGGGTAGAGTTTTCTGAAGGCAATACGAAATTTAGTTTTGGTATGCAGAAAATGTTGTTTCCAAGTTAAATGCTGATCCAGTATAACTCCTAAATATTTAGTTTGATAATTCCAAGGGATAATAGCATTATTGATCTTAAACACGGGTTTTTTACATTTATTTCCAATAGAGAATAAAAGAACTTCAGTCTTATCTACGTTTAAGGAAAACTAGAGGAGGAAGAAAAGGCATGCTTTAGATGCTGTCCTTGAGGAATTTAACACTCTCTCTTCTTCTTCAATGGCGCGGCAGCCCCATGGTGGGCCCTGTCCTGGCTGTCTACTGGCAGATTCTGAAACTGTGTTGTCTTTTTAAGGGGTAAGGCTGTCAGACCAATGTTCTACTGTCATATTAGATGAGGACCTACATTTAATATGAATTCCGAACCACTACAAACATCTATGGCATCGCTACTGACACTATGTTGGCCAAATGGGAGTGCAGTAGGTCTCTTATGCAGATTGGATGGCATTAAATCTGACACAAGTCTGCCATTCTAGAAAAGAATGATTTATGTCAAAATGTCTGGTATTCAAAAATAACGTTATAAATTTTAATCACATGATTAATTAGTTACTAATATGAACAACAGATGAATCAGGTAAATTTGCATACCTGTTAATGAATTTTATTGCCCGACTTGTGACCCTGTGATAAAGTGCCCAGTTAGCATGACCCGTTAAAGTGGCTCGGGTTGAAATCCGCTTGATGCAATCTCTGCTTACAGAAATAAAGAGATTCTACGGTAACTATACAACAAGCGTAAAACGATAACCGGAGTGCCTGCTGGGAGTTTTTAAAATTTTCTCCCTAACGCTGCTGTAAATGCTGAGTCCTGAATGTTCTCTAAGATGACGATGTCTTCCCTCGTGGCCTTCTGTGATTCGTTCGTGGCATATACACAGGGCCGGATTTTCTTATAGGCTAACTAGGCTTCAGCCTAGGATTACACGATAAAATTAGAATTACACGATTCCAAAAACAGTAAACACTGAAACACTGAATCGAAAACAAGGAGAAATTCTTCTAATTTACTACACTCACGTCCATAAATTAAGGATAATGAAGTTCATGCAAAGAAAGAGACAGAAGCAAAACAAATTTGACTTATTTGTAAAGTCTATTTATTAAACAAAAGGTAAAGAGTAAAAAAGATGCTATATGTTTGACATAATTAATAAAAATTGCGATTTTTACACCCTGGAGCAAATTTCAAAAAAGAACCTATTTACAAAAAACAGTATAACATGATTAGTACACTCATGTCCATAAATTAAGGATAATTCAGAATCACACAGAAATTGAACTCTAAAATAAAAATTTCACCTGTAGAATTATCACACACAGAATTAAGAAGAATATGTAAATTACAGGAAATCAGAGAGTGTAAGAGAGGGGTATATAAGGAATGGTGACAAAGAAGTAAAATTTTTCACAAGCGCTTTAAAAGCCTTTCAATGCAATAACCTCATAGTTATGGCACAAAGGAAGCATTTGAATGATTTTTTACGTGGTAGAATTATCGGACGACTGGAATGTGGACGTACCCAGCTGGAAGTATCCGAGGAACTTGGAATCGCCCAGAGTGTCATCTCCAGGCTTTGGCAACGATTCGAAGATGATGGTAATGTGAGTAGATGTTACAACACAGGTCGCCCCCGAGTTACAACGCCGAATGAGTACCGGTATTTAGCAGTTACTGCCAAAAGAAACAGACGGAGCACAGCATCAGACCTGTCTCGTCAGCTCTCTTCAGCTACCGGTACGACAGTTTCAAGGCAGACCGTGTACAGGCGCTTAGGGTACATTGGTCTATATGCTCGTAAGCCTGTCAGATGTGTTCCGCAACTCACTGTCGCCTGCGATTAACCTGGAGTAGAGAGCATGCATTGTGGACACCACAACAGTGGTCTTGTGTGATGTTTTCCGACAAGTCCAGGTTTAGTTTGCAGTCTGATTCTCGCCGGACTTTCATATGGAGAGCGCCAGGTACCCGTCACCACCAAGAGAACACCATTGAACGGCACCGTTACGGTGGTGCAGGATGGCTCGTTTGGGGAGGAATTATTCTTGGTTCCAGAACTGACCTGCATGTTCAAAGTGTAACGATGACAGGCCACATCTATCGGGATGTCATTCTGGAACAACATGTACGTTTGTTTCGGGGCGCCATGGGTGCTGAATTTCTGTTTATGGATGACAACGCCCGTCCTCACCGTGCAAACATTGTAGACGAATGCCTTCAATTGGAGGATATCACCCGTATGGATTGGCCAGCATACTCACCGGACTTGCGTCCAATAGAGCATGTGTGGGATATGCTTGGCCGACGAATTGCAGCCCGTCAACCCCCTCCCGCCTGTCAACCGGAACTTCGGAGGGCATTGCTTGATGAGTGGTGTAATATTCCCCAAGATCAGATTGATCTCGGCCCTTTCCTGTGGACAATAATAGCAAATCTTATCTTAAAAGAAACCTGGGAAGAGGATGTAATGTTACAAGCCTTTGCTGACGACTTTATATTCATGATAAGCGCCTGCAATAGAAGGTCGTTGCAATTAAAAACTACAATAGCTCTCAAAAAATTTCAATCCTGGGCGTTAAAAGAAAAACTGCAGATTTCACAGGACAAAACACAAGCAATTGTATTTGGGAAAAACCAATCTTGAAATTTGGCAACTGGTCAATAAAATGCAACCCAACACTCAAATATTTAGGAGTTATATTGGATCACAATCTAAGCTTCCTCCCTCACATTCAACATCTGAAAAGTACCCTCCTAATTCAATCTAATAAATTGGCAACCATGTCAGGTAGAGGATGGGGTATCAACCCCAAATTCACCAGACTATGGTACAAATCGGTGGCGGAGCGGATCATATGCTACGCAGCTTCAATATGGGCTGATAACATTACAATAAGAAAAATCAAACTACTCAACTCTATACAGAGACAATTTGCTTTAAAAATTACTAACGCGTATAGAACCTCTCCAACTTCAGCTTTGCTAATTCTAAGTGGACTAGAGCCGACCTACCTGGTAGCAGCAAGGGAAGCCACATTTACAAAAATCACACGGCTCAAAATTAATGCATCTTTTCATCATCACACATATCAACATAATGATTTTCAAGAATCAATTTCACAGTGGAGCGAACCTCCATGGGCCAAACCATCACAAATTTTAAAAAATACAGAACAAAGAAACAGTGATCTTCACATTTATACAGACGGATCGAAATTGGACTCAGCCAGGGTAGGCTCAGCCTTCGTAGCATTTAACAACGAAACAGAAATTCACACATGGCAAGCAAGCCTTCAAGGCCACAACTCAGTATTCCAAGCTGAACTTCATGCAATCCTCAATTCCTTAATATGGCTCATAAATACTAACTATAAAAGAATTAACATCTTCACGGACAGTTATTCCTCTCTCACAGCCATCAACAGATTTTTTAACAAAAAAAGTCAGGTTCAAGATATCGAAATCTATTATACACAATCAACCACAAATCAATCAGCCTATTGTGGATCAAAGCACATGTCGGCAACAAGGGTAACGAACGTGCCGACTTTCTTGCCAAAGAAGCGAAAAAGCAAACAATACATCAATCCCAATTAAAAGGCCCAACAAGCCTACTGAAAAGACAACTAAAATTGAATAGCCTCAAGATCTGGCAAGAAGAGTGGGACACTCAGCTTATAGGAAGAAGAATCCATCAATTTCTTCCAACAGTGTCAACGAAGATGTCCATAAATACATATCTAAACTACTTTGTAACGGGACATGGTCCCTTCCCCGCGTACTTATACAGGTTCAATATTAAAGATACGGACAACTGCATTTGTGGTGAAACTGGCACGCCGGAACACTATCTCTTCTCCTGCTCTTTAACAGACTCAAATCACGTTCTCCAACCAAATCCAGATACATATGCAACCTGGGCACAAAATGCAGCATTTTCCAAAACAATAAAGGAAAAAATTATTAAAGTGATGGACTTTGTAACCCATAATATAGACTACATTACACAATAGAAACAAAAAGCATGTTCTTAATCTATTATTGTATCTATATCCCCTAACAGCTAACCATACACAGCCCTTTCCTTTAAATAATTGTGTTAACAATTTTATTGTACATATGTAAATATCAGTAATCTTTCTCTTAGTTGTCTAATTTTTGTTTTGATTTTCTATAATTTAATGATAGATTTCTATAAGTAGTTTTAGTAGAATGATTGCTGCCGATGGCCATAAAATGTGTACTATTCGCCAGGAATCACTCAAACAGGCCTAAAGCAAGAGTTCTTAGAACTCCTCACGATTGAGAGTCGTTCTGGTGTGTTTATATGCACCAGACAACTCCCAAAGCGGAACGAACCCAGTGATTATCACTGATTATCAACAGTGTACTCAGCCAAAGGGCTGCTTGGTTCTTCAATCCTCCCTTTCCGTAGATGTACACCCAACACTGAAATCTCGTTAACTCGGGAAGGCCAGTGGCACGCCTGCGGCGTTCAAGATCAGATTGATAATTTGATACTCAGTATGCCTAGGCGTTTTAAGGCCTGTATTGCATCGTCCGAGAGAAATACTCCATATTAACCATCATACTAACCATGTTATACTGTTTTTTGTAAATAGGTTCTTTTTTGAAATTTGCTCCAGGGAGTAAAAATCGCCATTTTTATTAATTATGTCAAACATATAGCATCTTTTTTGCTCTTTACCTTTTGTTTAATAAATAGACTTTACAAATAAGTCAAATTTGTTTTGCTTCTGTCTCTTTCTTTGCCTGAACTTCATTATCCTTAATTTATCGACATGAATGTATATCACAGTAATGATGTATTTCATTATCTCTCATGTAATTTACAAACTTAAAAATGAGAGGTGAAAGGGCCTCATAAGTGAAATAGCCTAGGGCCTTTTTTCATCTAAATCCGGCAATGGATATACATAAGTGGAACACGAAGCCCACTGTTGTTTGAAAAAGAAAATGAATTTCTTTCACGACTACAAAATGTAAGAATTGTATTAATCTGATTTTTTTTCATTAATTTCAGGTGCTTTTCTGATACCTTATTTGTTGATACTGTTTATTATCGGTAGACCGCTGTATGACTTAGAGCTTATGTTGGGTCAGTTTTCAAGCCAAGGTCCAATAAAGGTTTGGAGGATTGTTCCAGCATTTAAAGGTAAACTAAATATGCATTTATTTATCTGGAATTTCATTGCAATTTTTTTTTATAAAAAGTTGTACTCTTTTCCTGATCCAGGATGACGGAGCCATTTAGCTGGTTTTATATAAATTTTTAAAGAAAGTTTTTAATCAATTTTATTGCGAAATTAAAATGTATTTTTAAAGTACATTTTCTCCAAATGAGAAACACAGAATAAAGGCTCATTCACACCGATGCGTGAAGCGTTGACCAATCCCTAGGCTCACCTCGTTCTCCTGAAACCTGTTGAAATCCACTGCTTCGAGTTGACCAACTTCTAACTCTCAAATGCTTGCCGCGTCATGTGAACTTGGATTGAGCCAATAGTAGATCTGCCATCTAATTGAAGTAAATGGAACTTCACTAACCGTAAAGCGATTTCTGACGTTTCGGTGTGAACGGGTCAAAAATATTCGGTGTGAACGGGTCGAAATTCGGTGTGAACGAGTTCGGTGTGTGAAAAAAATTTTGTGTGAACGGGTCGCCGCTTGACGCGTCGCCGCCTAACGCCTCGGTGGGAACGAGCCTTAAGGATAAAATGCAGATCGTATCGGGGTACAGGGCATCCTTGGAAAGGGCATCTTTGATTCAATATTTTCAATAAATGCTCCTATTTGCGACCACAAGGCATAAAGCGAAGGAATGATTGGCGAACAGTTCCTGAGATGCCATGAGTTTCACGTACACCAATGGATAGTCGAGCAACGAGTTTCTGAATAGGGTCCACTGGAGTTTCGTAAATGAAGACACTTGCAAACACAGAATAAGGATAAAAGAGAGACCGGGGTTTTCAGCCACAAGACATCGTTGCGTTCTGAAATTCAATATTTATAGTAAAGGCTCACAATTGCGACCACAAAGCGTAAAGAGAAGGAATGATTGGCGAATAGTTCCGAAGA
Organism: Caerostris darwini; assembly: GCA_021605075.1. Taxonomy (NCBI): domain Eukaryota; kingdom Metazoa; phylum Arthropoda; class Arachnida; order Araneae; family Araneidae; genus Caerostris; species Caerostris darwini. Next base: position 235,274 of record BPLQ01007847.1, read on the forward strand.
TATCAAGAGTGTCCGTACGCCAATGGATAGTCGAGCAACGAGTTTCTGAATAGGGTCACCTGGAGTCTCTTAAATGAAGACACTTGCAAACACAGACAGGGTAAAGATAAAAGAGAGACACCATTGGGGTTGTCAGCCACAAGACATCGTTGCAAAGTGCTTCTGGGATTCGATATTTATAATAAAGGCTCACAATTGCGACCACAAAGTACCATTGTACCATTATACCATTACCCCTTTATAAATTACTTCAAAAACTAATAAAGACTATTTAAAATTCCACGCATGTCAATAGGCCCTTGACACTCTTCCAGATAAAGCAGCCGCAGTTTAGTCGTATTCATAGCAAAAGTACTCGTCCTTCAACGACACCTAATGAAGTATGCGTAATGAATGAGTAAAAGTCATTCGGTAAGAATAGAACGAATGACTCGTTCAGGAAGTCAATAGGATTCATTAGCATACACGTTTTCACCTCGTTCCCTATTCATGGATGATTGCGGAAATTTTCTTAGAAGTCATTGTATCATTTAGCAGTAAAAGTGTGATAAGGAATGTGGTTTCTGGTTCGTGATTAAAATCAAAGTGAAAGTGGAGGAGTTGCTTATGCAAAAACGGAAATAAATAAATGAATAAAGATTGCAAAGAATTTTCTTTAAAATTAAGGAAATGAAATGACATAGAGCACTGCATTTGAACGTCTTTTTGAATGGCTATAAAAGCATATGATAGTGTCAGTGGTGGCCAACACGCGGCCCGCCTAGATTTATCAAACTTTTACAAAATATTACTTATTTTATAATGGCAAAAGTTGTGAAAACCAATGTATTCAAAATATACACGTGTGCCACCTTATATTCAAAAATTAGTCGAAATTATGAGAAAAAAAGCTTTGATTTTAAAATAATATTCTTACGAATATAGGACAAATATTACCTGCTTCATTTATGAGTTTTATATAAGTTAATTATATTCTGCGATCTTGTGATGCGCACGCATCTTGGAACAGCTAATATAACAGGTTCTATGTTTCACTTTAAGTCAGGGATGGGCAAACTTTTTAGGTTGCGGGCCAAAATTCGGTGAAAAAAAAGTTTGGCGGGCCAAGATAAATTCTTCTAAAATTTTAAAGACAATATACCAGTATTACAATTTAAATATGTTAATGAGATGCATGAAATTGCGATTTCATTTTTAGAAGTTACTTATATTGAGGTTCGAAGTTAGATGTACTGATTCTAAGGAACGAGGCTAAATGCTCATACACTCAGTCACAAAAGTAAGTATGCAACTCATAGCTTAAGTGAAAAAGCTCTAGTTCTCAATAAATATAAGAAAAATATTAGTTTGGAGAGTGTTGTTTATAGCTTCTGATTCAAGTCATAAAGTAATGAAAAATAAACCAAATCATTATATTTTAAAAAACTTTAAGAGTAATTTTGTTAACTACCAGTAGAAATTTAAATCACAAAAGGATATATGCACTCTGAATTTTTGACTTTTAAATAGGCTGAATGAAACTTCTCGAGGGATTTTTCGTATTTCAGTGATAAGTTTAGAAGTTCTGCTACAAAGCTTGCAAGTTTGAGCTTTAAGTACATCAACAATTCACCAATGGCTCCACGGGGAAAAGAATTATCAAAAGATCTAAGGATGTAATAATAAAGCTCTATAAGGAAAGCAAGTCCCAAAGACAAATCGCTAAAATCATAGGCAAAAGTCCTGCAACAGTGCAAAAAAGGGAGGCTGAGGGGAGTTCCAGGCTGAGGGAAACAAGCCAAGAATAGGACGATCGCCCATTTTGACGGATCGAGAAAGGCGAATTATTGTTGGAAAGTGAAAAAAAATCCGACGATTAGCGCACCAAAATTGACAACTGATGTGAAAAACAATTTTGCGAAGTCATGCAATCCTGAAACAATTAGCCGTGTGTTACGGAAGGCAGGATATCATGGTCGAAATATCCGAAGAAAACCATTTGTTAGCAAAGTGAATCGCAAAAAGAGAATAGATTTTGCAAAAGAAAATGTAAAGCAGGACACAAATTTTGGGAATTCTGTGTCTGAACAAATTTTGGGATTTTTTCGGATGAAAGTAAATTCAACGTCTACGGGTCAGTTGGACACCAAAAAGTTTGGAGGAAAGTAAATGCAGCTCTAGAACCAAAGAATGAGAGAAACTGTAAAACACGGTGGTGGTTCGATTATGGTTTGGGGTTGCATGGCAGCAACTGGAGTAGGAAATTTAGTTATAATCGACGGAATAATGAATCAATATAGCTATTTGAATATTTTAAAGAATAATCTAAGCCAAAGTGATTCTAAATTGGGACTCGATGGATCCTTCACTTTCCAACAAGATAATGATCTCAAACATACTGCTCGGGTTGTTCGGGAATGGCTGCTATATCACGTGCGAAAAAAGCTAAAAACCCCACCGCAGTCACCTGATCTTAATGCCATTGAACACATGTGGGATTATCGCGATCGCAAATTAGAAAGCAAAAGATAAAAACTAAGAATGATGTAAAAAAAGCCCTTTTGGAGGAGTGGCAGAAAATACCATCTTATACATCCAAAATCATACTCAAAAGTTAGTAAAATCAGTGCCATCTAGATTGAGAGCTGTTATAAAGGCCAAAGGCTATCCAACAAATTACTAATTTCTTTGAAAAATTGTAAAATTTGCAATATTAATGTCTTTTTTTTTTGTTTGCATACTTACTTTTATGATGTAAATTACATCCTATTTTAAGTTAAGCTCATTTTGCTAATTAAATATTTGTATTTTTTAATTACTTTTCATTTTGTTATTAAGCTCGATTTTGCTGTAATCGAAATAAATCGTTAATTTGAAAACTCTAACATTGTAGGTCTGTTTTTTTTTTCATAGGACATCATCACATACACTCTTTATACTTACTTTTGTGACTAAGTGTATGTCAGTCTACTTCTGAAATAATTCTTTCTAATATAATTCTGTAATAATTCTTTTTCTTCGTAGTTAAAAACATTTGTTCACGCATATAAAATGAATCAAACATAATACTGATTTTCTGGGCGTGAGATATTAAATTTGGAAAGCTTACTTTCGATAATGGTTTGTAAAACTTGTTGACGCCAATCTACAGCTATAACTAACAAAGAACTTGCGCTTTTAACACTTTACCAATTGAAAGCTGCCTGTGCTTGCTATTTCCGTCGATTTATGCGTTGTAGAACAAAAATAGAGAAATTAAAATGACCTTTGAAAAAAAGGAAGGGAAAAAAAATATTTAATCAAAGTAGAAAAGGAGATGGATATATAGTATATAAATATATATTTCTTTTAATTTGCCTCGGACCGGCAAATTAAAATTATATCCGTGGGCCGGATAGAATCTTCCAGCGGGCCGGACTTGGCCCGCGCGCTGTAGTTTGCCCACCCCTGCTTTAAGTGGACGCAATGACCATCCCTAGATACGCACAGTTGATTATTGATATCACAACGAGCCAGACTCTTAGTTGAAGTTGTTCGCGCTTTTGGTTCAACTTACACTTGCGAATCGTTTTTTTCGAATGTGAAATGAAAATGTGCAAATATCCAAATTGAGATCGATTTGCAAAAGCTAAGTGAAAGAGTGGAGAAACAAATATCGCACTAGTAAAATAAGTATTTCTCAATGATTTCATTCTTTTTATTTCGCTTATATTTATATATTTTTTTATATTTCATTTTTAGTGTTATATATTTCTTTACAACGTGCATTTAGTATCATTATTATTATATTATCTATGTTTACATGTACGAATAATAGTAAACACAAAAATAATAACTCATTATATTTCAATTTTTCACTCCAAAGAAATGTCTGTAGTGGGTGTAAATCTAATATAGGGATGTATAATTTTATATGCGGTCCGCGGGAGTTAGGATGCATTTCCAAAATGGCTCTCAAGATCATTTGGGTTAGCCATCTCTGGTGTAATACTATCTGCATTCTCTTCTTCCAGATGGCGCTGTGACAAGACAATTATTTATTTATTACAATTATTAATTTTACAAAGACAATTATTTATGAACAAAAATTCATCATTTATTTTTACTTATAATATTCCTTATTTACTTATTTTAAAAATAAGTTTTACGAATTATTTTGGTTGGAATGAAAAGAAATTCTTAAAAAAAATTATTCGAAAAATATTAGTCGAAATTATGAGAAAAAAAAATAACTTTGATTTTAAAATAATATTCTTGCGAATATACTACGAAGCAAAGTTAAAGATCCTGTTTCCTTTCACCGAAATGTGATGAGAGTAATGTTTTTTTTTTAGGTTACAAAATATTTTTATCAAATTATTGATTATACTACTGTGTCCCAAAAAGTAAGACCTGTTTTCAATTTAAATTTCCCGGGAACATGGTATTTTATTTTTTTTTCTTCTTTAGGTTGTTGGCACTGTTCTTGACATCTGTGTGAAATTCGACGTCAAAATATTCATTAGTGTTTGAGTTACGCTTGGCTTTGTGAGATGCTAAAACTGATTCCGGTGATCTTTGAAATATCTCTTCAATCAACTCAAAACGGTGTCCCCGGAGTGGACTTTTGAGTTTAGGGAATAGCCAGAAGTAGCACGATGTTTAATCAGGTGAATACAGTGGTTGTGGAAATATATGGGTTTCATTTTGGGTGAAAAAGTCACGAAGAATCAATGCAGTGTGAGCTGGCGCATTCAGTGTTTTCGGTACCAATCAAGATTTGGCACGTTTGAGCTCCAAATTGGAAATCCTTTTGAAATTTCAACATCATCAGCAAAATCTCTAATTGCAAATTGACAGTTTGCAAGCACCAAATTTTTAGTTTTTTGGATGTGAGCTTCGTCGGTTGAGGTTGGTGGTCGACCAGAGGTCGTTTTCAACGTGTTCTCTGCCTTCTTTGAACTGTTTATGCCACTTTTAAACATTTCTTTCCGATATAGGAATGCTCACCGATGCTTTCTGCAATATTCTATACGTTTCTGCAAAAAACAATTTAAAAATCTAATTAACAGCTAAATTTGTAACACGGTTTGGCTATTATTATTTTCTAGCTAATTAGCAAATTACTGTTATTGTTTTATTGCAGAGACAGTTAATGTTTATGACATAAGCAAGGGCTGCATGGCTGTTACTCATTAAGCACCACCCAGGGGGTACGTGTATCTTGCAGTTTTGCTACGGACGCGAATAACACTATCTCCGTAACGCTCTACGATCGTGGTAGATAGTGACCTATAGTTTAAAGTGTAATCCAAACCACTACAAACATCCGTAGCACCTTAGGGAATAGAACCCGAAAACTGTGACACCGGGCTCCATAGCGCTAGTCACTCAGCCATCAGGTCCAAATATGTGACACACTTAATGAAATTATTATTATTCTTTTAAATGATGGTTTTAAAAAGCATTTCTGTTTTTTACTCTGCATAAAAATTTATACACCATGTAAAGGAAACAATTCAAATATTTCAAATTGTATGCACGTTGATTATTTGTATTAAGCAAAATTTTTCCATGCAATTTATCCCCCCCCCTCCTCATTTTGCAGGTATTGGATATGCTCAGTTGATTACTTTGTCGTACATTCTCATCTACTACAACTATCTGATGGCTCTGTGCACTTTTTACTTCTTTGCCTCCATGCTACCTTGCCTGCCGTGGACAAAGTGCCATTTCCCCAATGGAACTTTTAATGCAGTGCGTATATTTTTAATCTTTACATCTATTTACAATGCATCACTATTTCTCTATTATTTGTATGAATAATCTATTATATGTATATTTTGAATTTTTACATCGACATACAATGCATCACTATTTCTCTATTATTTGTATGAATAATCTATTATATGTATATTTTGAATCTTTACATCGACATACAATGCATCACTATTTCTCTATTATTTGTATGAATAATCTATTATATGTATATTTTGAATCTTTACATCGACATACAATGCATCACTATTTCTCTATTATTTGTATGAATAATCTATTATATGTATATTTTGAATCCTTACATCGACATACAATGCATCACTATTTCTCTATTATTTGTATGAATAATCCATTATATGTATATTTTGAATCTTTACATCGACAAACAATGCATCACTATTTCTCTATTATTTGTATGAATAATCCATTATATGTATATTTTCAATCTTTACATCGACATACAATGCATCACTATTTCTCTATTATTTGTATGAATAATCTATTATATGTATATTTTGAATCTTTACATCGACATACAATGCATCACTATTTCTCTATTATTTGTATGAATAATCTATTATATGTATATTTTGAATCTTTACATCGACATACAATGCATCACTATTTCTCTATTATTTGTATGAATAATCTGTTATATGTATATTTTCAATCTTTACATCGACATACAATGCATCACTATTTCTCTATTATTTGTATGAATAATCTGTTATATGTATATTTTGAATCTTTACATCGACATACAATGCATCACTATTTCTCTATTATTTGTATGAATAATCTATTATATGTATATTTTGAATCTTTACATCGACATACAATGCATCACTATTTCTCTATTATTTGCACGAATAATCCATTATATGTATATTTTGAATCTTTACATCCACATACAATGCATCATTATTTCTCTATTATTTGTATGAATAATCTATTATATGTATATTTTGAATCTTTACATCCACATACAATGCATCATTATTTCTCTATTATTTGTATGAATAATCTATTATATGTATATTTTTAATCTTTACATCGACATACAATGCATCACTATTTCTCTATTATTTGTATGAATAATCTATTATATGTATATTTTCAATCTTTACATCGACATACAATGCATCACTATTTCTCTATTATTTGCACGAATAATCCATTATATGTATATTTTGAATCTTTACATCGACATACAATGCATCACTATTTCTCTATTATTTGTATGAATAATCTATTATATGTATATTTTGAATCTTTACATCCACATACAATGCATCATTATTTCTCTATTATTTGTATGAATAATCTATTATATGTATATTTTTAATCTTTACATCCACACACAATGCATCATTATTTCTCTATTATTTGTATGAATAATCTATTATATGTATATTTTCAATCTTTACATCGACATACAATGCATCATTATTTCTCTATTATTTGTGTGAATAATCTATTATATGTATATTTTGAATCTTTACATCGACTTACAAGTGCCTGAATGGCCGAGTGGCTAGCGCTCGGTATCACAGGTTTCGAGTGCGAGTCTCGATGGTCTACAAAAATGGATGTTTGTAGTGGCTCGGAATCCACTTTACGCCGTAGGTCCCGGTCTAATAGGAGCGTTGCGGGGGTATTGTTACTCCGCGTCCGTGGCTTATCTTCATGTTACACGCGCCCACTGGGTAACGCAAAAGGAGTAACGTCTGTGCAGCGCTTACCTGAAGGCATCCAAGACCAAGCTGTCTAAGTGTTTACCAGCTGCATTAGAACAGAAAAAAAAACATCGACGTACAATGCATCATTATTTTCTCTATTATTTATATGAATATGGAAGAACAAACAATATAAAAAAAAAAATTTTAAGTCAATTCCTACTTTTTTCCCCCTAGATTGCAGAAAAGTGATTCTTAATAATTTATACTTCTTTTTTCATTCCACTAAATATTGTTTCTTTATACTTTTGACAATTTATTTAATGCAGCGGTACCTCTTAGGAAATATTGCTACATTGAAAAGCCCTGGTTTACATGAAGATTTGTCAAGCTTGTGAAAAGTCATTATGAGTCAGTTACTTTTTAATACGCTTTTATTAGTTTCACCCGTGTGTATGTTTGTAACTGACTTTTTGGGCTCGATTTTGACCTGCTTTAAGCGATCCCATTTAATTTAAACGTTGTTGACTTATCAAGGACCGACGACACTAAAATATTTTTAATAACTTTATTATCTCATCATGATTAGGATCGCCAGGATGAGTGATTAAAACACACTGCCTTTAAAAAGTCGTCTTGATCGGCGCATCACTTTTTACCCTGGAGTTCTGTTTTTCCTCATATACACTATTTAAGCTGCAAAGCAACATTTACAGACATCTTTCAGACATTCAAACCTACGTGGGACAGCGGCACAACGGATAAGGAGATTCCCTGTTCGAATCCTGTCTGGCTAAACATTTTCACATTTAGCCTTTTTTTTTAGGGGGGTGGAGTTCTTGGATTTATCAACAATACTTTCCAATTTTTATATTCTTTCTAAAAAATATTTCCAAAATTTCTCGCCTTTTTATGCTATACGTATAATGTCATAGCATAATAACATGGAGCTATTGTAGCATCTCTGATAAATAATATCATACATTTCAATAAATAATGTTAATATTATTATAGTAAATTAGAGCTTGGTAAAATCACCTAGATTTATAAAAAAAAATTAAATTAATTGCCTAGTTAAAAACATTACAGTCAGACATAATGTTATGAATTCCCTGTAATGCATGCATATTTTTATAATGAATTGCGAGCTAAAACAGTTTTTGTATTCTTCCATTTTGTTGGTGTTAAAGCTAAAACAACACATATTACTGGATTAAGTTATAATACATAAAAATTATAGACCCTTGCCATAGTTTTCCTACGGTACTCATTATCTTTAGAACTTCTATTTGATTAATATATCTTTCTATCTTTTCAGAATGGGACAACCGTCAATGGTAAATCTCCGTCCGAATATTTCTGGATGTGAGTATTTTTTTTTCAAGAAAAATTTACAATCCAATGAATTTTTAACATGTTGAATTGTTTTTCTAATGTATCAAACGATCAGAAATCAAATAAAAAAGATATATTAAAGTGGATGTACCCAGAACAGTAACTCCTGTTAGAAATGATGACTTCAATACTGCAGGGTCGGTGTTGGAGGGTTTGACCACTGGACCAGTTAGACCAAATTATTACCAGCCTCGTTAGAAGACAAAAATCACAAATCGGAAATTTCTGTATTTTAGCATTTTAAATACAGGTTGGTTATCAAAATAATGGAAAACACCTTAGATTTATAGAATCCTTTATTAGTATGGTGTAGGACCGCCTTTGGCATGTAATACAGCTTGGAGTCGCCTAGGAACCGATCCATACAATTGCTGAATAGTGTTTAGAGGAATATTGAAACATTCTTCGTGGAGATATTGTGAGAGTTACCGGTGGAAGATATCGATTCTTGAACGCTATAAAATAGACCATAACGGTTCAATGATATTAAGGTCGGGTGACAGTGCAAGTTAAACAAGGTATATGTTTAACTTCATCCTCGTGTTCATCAAACCATGATTGAACAAGTTCCGTTGCATGGATGGGTGCATTATCATCCTGGAAAACTCCATCTCCTGCAGGAAACAAAGTTTGCATTGTAGTATGGACCTGGTCAGCTAAAATTTCTCTATACTTTTCCCCAGTGATCCTTCTTTTCAGGGTTACGATTGGTCCAGCAGAAAGCCGCGACACGGCTGGGCATATCATGTCAGATCTACCTCCATGCTTAACAGTTGAAAAGAGGCAATCACGATCTTACGCTTTTGCAGATGTCCTCCAAACGTACACCCGTCCTGTTGTAGGGAAAAGTGTGAAAGACGATTCGTCAGACCATAATACTTTCTTTCACTTATCAATCGATCAGATTTTGAGAGTGTGGCACCACTGAAGACGACGTTTGGCATTAAAATCTGTTACAAGTGGCTTGGAAATTGCTGCTCTGGCGTAAATATCCTGTTTATGAAGGTGCCTTCTAACGACAATGATTGACACTGGAGAATTCAGATGCTGATTGAGCTTTGCGGTCACTTTTGCTGCAGTTGTTTGCTTTTGAGACATTCAATACCCGTCGGTCTCTTTCACTGAGCTTCTCTTTTCGTCCACTCTTTTGTTTTGCCGAGCTTCTGTTTGCATAATGTAATGTTATTTATAAATCACATAATAACTGCTATAAAAAACTACTGCAATATTAATCATTATTTCCATTAAAAGATTAATTAAATTAAAAACTAAAGAATGTATGTGAAAGATAGAATGTGAAAATTTAATTAAAGAATGTGAAAAGATGTAATGTGTAGGTAGATAATTAATTTATATTCAACACAGAGATAAGAGAATGGATAACATAGACATCATCGCCAGATCTGAAAGTACATTGAGGGAATCTTTCCTTGCACTGGTATGAGATGCAGGGCTGACAATAAATGAAGGAAAAACCAAATACATGTTTTGCGGAAAGGGAGACTATCCTGGTGATTTCTTTGAATTAAAGCAATATGGATTTCAAAGTGTTAAAAGTTTACTTACCTGGGATCTGAGACTGAATGCCAAAATGAAATCAGCCCCGAGATCCGAAAGAGAATCATTGCTGCCAATCGCTGCCTATTTGGTCTTAGAAGCCAATTCAGATCCCACCTGATCAAAAGAAGAACTAAAATTTTACTGTAGAAAACTCTCACAAGACCAGTATTAACATATGCATCTGAGACATGGTCACTAACAGCAAGAGAAGGGAAAATGTTGGCAATCTTTGGAAGAAAAGTGCTACGAACTATTTTTTGGTGGTATCAATGACAAAGGAAATTGGCGAAGAAGATACAATTTTGAACTTTACAAACTTTCTAGAGATATTGACATTCTAAAATTTGTTAAACTGAACAGAATGAGATGGGCTGGTCATCTCATGAGAATGGAAAGTGATAGAACTGCTTTGAAAGTTTTCAATGCAACCCCTTTTGGACAGCGACCAAGGGGAAGACCGAAAAAGAGATGGGTCGATTGTTTAGACTCCGATTTTAATGTTATTAAGATAAAAAACTGGAGGTCCACGGCCAAGAGGAGAACAGCCTGGCTGGATCTTTTAAACAATGCCAAGGCCCACAACGGGCTGTCGAGCCAGTTATGATGATGATAAGAGAATGTCTATTGATAAAAGGATGTAATATGCAGTGACAGATGTTATATTTATATTAAATGAAGTTAATAGGCGAGGTGTAATTAACTTTTTGTCCGGGATAACTCTTAGATATTTGGCTCCATAAGTCCACTAGATGCGGACTGGTGGCAAAGTGGCTAAAAAGATTCAAAACTAAATAAAATATTAAAAATGAATTAAAACTAAATAAAATATTAAAAATGAATTAAAACTAAATAAAATATTAAAAATGAATTGAAACTAAATAAAAACTTTTAAATTAAAAAATTAATTAATTAATTTAATTTAAAAAACTTTTTAAATTAAATATTAAATTGAATTAAAACTAAATTAAATATTAAAAAAGAATTTTAATAAATATAATATATAAAAAGAATTAAAAATAAATAAAATATTAAAAAAGAGTTAAAAATAAATAAAATATTAAAAAAGAGTTAAAAATAAATAAAATATTAAAAATAAACAAAATATTTAAAATGAATTAAAACATAACATATTAAAAAAGTATTAAAAATAAATAAATTATTTAAAAAGAAATAAAAATGAATAAAATAAAAAAATTTGTAAAAAAAAATTAAAAATAAATAAAATATTAAAAATAAATAAAATATTAAAAAAAGAATTAAATATTAAAAATAAATTAAATATTAAAAATAAATTAAATATTAAAATGGAAGGAAACTAAGTCATTTTTTTAATTTAAAGAATGACATGTTCTACACATAAATTGCTGTGTGTTTCGATTATAAATTAGGCATTTGTTTAGTTTTGCAGAACAGCATATACATTAGAAATAGTTTTAAATTAAAAAAAAAGTATATGAATTACATTTCGAGACTTACGTTGCTATAGTTTTAAAAATATTCATTTCAAATTATACGATTGTTTTATAAAACTCGTAGTAATTTATATTTCATTAATTTCGAAGCTCAAAATCAAAAATAAATTTTAATCTATCAAGAAGAAATTAATCCTCTCGAAATAAGTATTATAATTATAATTTACAATAAAGTATCCCAAGGTAATCTTGCAATAGCATACACCGATGGATCCTCTGACAAATTCCTCAATAAGGGAGGTGCAGGCATCTTCTTTCTACTTCCAAATGGAAGTAAATACCATCATAAAGTGAACACAGGTCTGATAGCTTCAAACTTCACCAGCGAGCTCATAGCAATTAAAGAGGCTGTTGCTTTATATCTAAATGATTCAAATATCTCAGGCCTCACTGACGGGTTAGTGATTTTTTCTGACTGCAAGTCGGCTCTGGAAGCAATTAAAAATGGAGATACTAACATCACTTCTGCCAAAAAATGTTCTGCTCGAGACTCTACACTGTAGAGGCAAATCATGTCACCTTCAATGGATTCCCGCACATGTCAACACTGAGGGTAACGAATGCGCTGATACTTTAGCCAAAGAAGCCAGGGACAATGATCAACCCAGGACTACCATCACACTTGCAGATGCTAACGCAGTTGCCAAAAGCCAACTAATTCTCATAACTTTAAGAAGCCACTCATCACGGACTTCAACTGCTCTGGGATGTTGACATCAGTTATTAGCAGACTCAGAACTAACCGTTACAGAGGGATGAAGATTCACCCAGATAAGACCAGGGAATACATCCCCTGCAGAAATTGCCCCAACGCCTAAGCACATTCTTGAGTGCCCAGCACTCATTCTCCATGTTTTGCAATTGGGTAGGGTGCCAATCGAGGCCAACTTAAGAGTGAAAACGTTTGACTTGATCTAACTTGTATAATTATATTTAAATCCATGGACACGATAACAACAACAATAAAGTATTGGTAAATGACGATGTGTTGAATTCTGCATTAATATTTTTATTTATAATTTCAGAACGGAAGTATTACAACAGTCAAATGATGCCGAATTTTTAACCATAAGTTGGAAGTTGGCGCTTTGTTTACTTCTCACTTGGATTGTCGTCTACTTGTCAGTTATTGGAGGTCCAAGCTCTCTTGGACTGGTAAAATTTTTTACTTCTTCAAAATTCAATCAAAGTTATTTTTTTACAAAATTCAGATTTCTTAGAAGGCATCAATATTTAGCCTTAAAATAGTTATCATTGTAATGCAGTTGAATAAATATTTGGATTTAATCAAAATGATTTAGTTGAGATGGAGTGAATTAAATTAGTTTTTTTTTTAAATTCTTCATATATTTAAATGGATTTTTTTAAATGGAAATAATGGATAGCAATTTAGAAAAATAAAACACAATTTTTTTTTCTTTAGAAATATTTTCAGAAATTTATTTAGTTGATATTTTTTGTACTGTACACGATGGGCATAATATTTTATCTCTGCATAACATGAACAGCTCAACGATGACGATGAAAATTTAAAAAAAATTTTATAGAAAAGAACGGGTATATATGAGTGAGAGAAAAATATGCAAATATCAGGCTTTCGTAATTACGCGTGTAACTTTTGTTGATTTACAACTTTTGTCAGCAGATTCGTTGACAATAGGCAGTGGGGTCCCGCTATGTCCGAGAGAAGCCGTTTGTCCAATTCGTTAAGGTAGCGGGCAGCTTTCAGCTTTCAGCTTTCTTAGAAGGCTTCAATATTTAGTCTTAAAATAGTTGTCTCTGTTTTCCAGTTAAATAAATATTTCGAATTAATCAAAAAGATTTAGTTGAGAGGAAATTAATTATTTAAAAAAGAATTCTTCATGCATTTAAATGGAAACAAGTAATATAAAAAAAAAATTAAGTTAGTTTCTACTTTTTTTCACTATATTGCAGAAAAGTACTTTACAAATAAAGTTGAAATTTTCCTCTTGCATCTAGCGCCATCTATTATTAGATACATGCAGCTTAATTCTAAAAAAAACTATAATTAGCTAATTAAATTTAATGAATGAATTAATATTTGAGAAAATTGTATTGACATCCAATGTCATCCAATACAAGTTCAAAAAAAAAAGTATTTGAACTGGAGTGGATGAATAAAAAGTATTTTATGAACGATTGAAAATTTGAACAAGATATATATAGGGAGAGTGTGAGCTAATAGAAGGAATTGAAAAATGGATAGCAGATTAGAAAAATAAGGCACAATTTTTTTTTCTCTTTGAAAATATTTTCTAAAATTTATTTAGTTGATTATTATTTTTTTTTGTGTGTGTATGTAATGTTTTATCTATGTGTAACATTAACAGCTCAACGATGGTGATGAAAGGAGGCTATTGATTTTAGGAAGAGACTTCCACGGGTAGTTACCCCAGATTTGCGTGTTGTATGAAATAAAACCCAGAAAAAAATTGACTGTAAATGTAACACGATTATACACGCTGTTTTAAACAGCAAAATAAAGAAAATTTAAATAAATTTAACCTAAAAGTTTTATAAAAGTTTTCAATAAATATTGAAACCAAAATATTAAATATATATATATATATATATATATATATATATATATTAGTAGTCCTTATGTGCTTATATTGGGTGGTCCTAATGGCCGATTGACTAGCGTTCTTCGTGTCCTCGGGCTCGAATCCCGGCTATGCTATGGATACTTACAGTGGTTCGGAATCCATCTTAAACAGCAGGTCCCAGCCTAACATGACTGTAGGGGGTCTGGTGGTCAAGTGTTTAGCGCTCTGGCACTCGATATCACAGGTTTCGGGTTCTAATCTCGGCGGTGCCATGGATGTTTTTAGTAGTTCGAATTCCATTTTAAGCCGTAGGTCCCGGTCTCATATGACCGTAGAGCTTCACGTAGCCCAGCCAGACTTATCTCTCCCCCACATCATTCCCAAACTGTAAAGGGGTAACTCAGCTCTAGACTCAATAATGTGGTGTGGTGTAATAGTAGTAGTTGTCGTAACAGGACTGTAGAGCGTTGGCCGTAGGGCAGACAACCCTATCCCGTAAAAAGAAAACATTTCATGTTTCGGAATCTGCCGGCAGAAGGCCATGGCCCACCATGGTGCTGTCGTGAAGAAAGTGTCCTCATACGACAATAAAAAATTTATTTGTAAATTTTCAATGGGGATCTTTACGTTTTGATCTTCTTTATAAAAAAAGGGATTAATGTAATTAACTTTTCAGAACTATCCTGGTATATATACTAGGATAGTTCTGTAAAGTTAATTTTTGAAAATTTTAATGGGCTACTCTTCAGATTTATAATTAATTATTATATTTCCAATATATATAAACGCTGGAATCAAGATGGATTGAAATAATATAATATAAATATCAATTTTAATTTCCAAAGCAATCTGTACATATTTGATCAGTAGAATTAATAAAATCTCTGTTTAGATTATTATTTAATTAAACAAAATTTAAAAAAAAATACGATAAAAAGATCTTTTTTAAGCTAATTTTATTCGTTTTCTTCCTATAAAATCAATTTACTGTTCTCAAATCCACTTGTACCAAACATCACAATCTTCATTTTTCAATTCCTTCTATTAGCTCACACTCTCCCTATATATATCTTGTTCAAATTTTCAATCGTTCATAAAATACTTTTTATTCCTCCGCGCAAGTTCAAATACACTTTTTTTAACTTGTAGCGGATGACACTGGATGTTAATACTGTTTTTTCAAATATTAATTCAGTAATTAAATTTAATTAATTAATTTTAGATTTTTTTAGATTTAAGTTGCATATATCTACCAATAGATGGCGCCAGATAAACATAAAAAAATGAATGAAAATGATTTATAAAGTGCTTTTCTGCATATAGTGAAAAAAAAGTAGAAATTGACTTCACATTTTTTTTTTTTATATTACTTGTTCATTCACCCAGGTTCAAATACATTTTTTTGAACTGTGTAACTGTTGAACTGTTTGAACTTTTTTTGTAGTGGATGACACTTGATGTTAACACAGTTATTTCAAATATTAATTCATTAATTAAATTTAATTAATTTTATTTTTTTGTAGATTTAATTTGCATATATCTACCAATACATGGCGTTAGATGTTAGAGGAAAATTTCAACTTAAAAAAAGTACGAATTGACTTAAATTTTTTTTTATATTACTTGTTTGTATTGCAGATTTCATACTTCACCGCCATTTTCCCATTCTTTGGACTCGCCATATTGTTCATCATAGCCGGCTTCGAGGAAGGTGCTTGGGTAGGAATCAAATACTTCTTCCAGCCCGATTTGGAAAAGCTGAAGGACATCACAGTAAGTCAATTGTCGTTTTGAAAATTCTAGAAAATCATCCTTTAGCAAAGACATAACACTGCTTTACTTCCTATTAAAAGAATAATTCTTGTGAATTCAGAAGGTTTTCATATTCATATCGTCAGGATTTGATTGTTTCTTTTCAGAAACAAGTTTTGTGGAACAGTTGATCCCCGTTAAACAAAAGACATGTGAGAGCTTTAGGAAACACTTTAGTCAATAGTTTTTACCTATGTTTGACTTTAATAGAATAATTAGTAATTTATTATTATTGCGGTGTGCAGGTTGGGCAACCAGATTGTAAATGGGTGTGGTTGAGATACTTGAGGCACAGGTTGAAAAACTCAGAGCTTTATTGACTATTAACTCAGTACTACATCCATGGTTGTCCGAACCCGAAACCTGTATACTCAACCTATTTAAAATTAGATAAAACAGGGTTGTTAATTTCATTTTTGTAGGTTAGTTAATTAATGCTGGCCATTAACATACGCAGATGAAGAAAGACTTTTAATTTTTGAAAGAAAAATACTTCGAAGGCCATCTTTGGCCCAGATGGAGAGATTGATAGATGGAGATTTTTGTTTAACCATGAAATCTATAGAAAATATAAGCAACCTAATATTACCAGAGTGGGCCTGAATGGTCGAGTGGCTAGCGCTCGGTAAAACATCTATGGTAACTCGGGTTAAGTTAAAAAACTGTTATATATCTTTATATAACTCATGAAACGATCTCAGGTTTTCGTGATATTTCTTTCGACAAACAACATGCCAAGTTAATACATGTATCGTATTCAATGAAAATCGCATTATGAAAATCTCGCCAAGTTTCCTAGCTTGGCTTATATTTTCCTCATTTTGCTTCTTATAATGTGCATTTGGTGTATTTTTAAAAGAATTATTAACTACCAAGTTAATACATGTCTCGTGTTCCATGAAGATGGCATTGTAAAAATTCCCCAAGGTGACTAATTTGGCTTATATTTTCCTCATTTTGCTTCTTATAACGTGCATTTGGTGTATTTTTTAAAGAATTATTAAATGCCAAGTTAATACATGTCTCGTGTTCCATGAAGATGTCAATATGATAATCTCGCCAAGGTATCCAACTTGGCTTATATTTTCTCATTTCGCTTCTTATAATGCACATTTGGTGTATTTTTAAAGAATTATTAAGTGCCAAATTAATACCTGTCTCGTGTTCCATGAAGATGGCATTGTAAAAATTACCCCAAGGTGACCAACTTGGCTTATATTTTCCTCATTTTGCTTCTTATAATGTGCATTTGGTGTATTTTTTAAAGAAATATTAAGTGCCAAGTTAATACCTGTCTCGTGTTCCATGAAGATGGCATTGTGAAAATTACCCCAAGGTGACCAACTTGGCTTATATTTTCCTCATTTTGCTTCTTATAATGTGCATTTGGTGTATTTTTTAAAGAAATATTAAGTGCCAAGTTAATACCTGTCTCGTGTTCCATGAAGATGGCAATGTGAAAATTCCCCCAAGATGTCCAACTTGGCTTATATTTTCCTCATTTTGCCTCTTATAATGTGCATTTGGTGTATTTTTTAAAGAATTATTAAGTGCCAAGTTAATACATGTCTCGTGTTCCATGAAGAGGGCATTGTGAAAATTCCCCCAAGGTGACTAATTTGGCTTATATTTTCCTCATTTTGCTTCTTTAACGTGCATTTGGTGTATTTTTTAAAGAATTATTAAATGCCAAGTTAATACCTGTCTCGTGTTCCATGAAGATGGCATTGTGAAAATTCCCCCAAGATGTCCAACTTGGCTTATATTTTCCTCATTTTGCCTCTTATAATGTGCATTTGGTGTATTTTTTAAAGAATTATTAAGTGCCAAGTTAATACATGTCTCGTGTTCCATGAAGAGGGCATTGTGAAAATTCCCCCAAGGTGACTAATTTGGCTTATATTTTCCTCATTTTGCTTCTTTAACGTGCATTTGGTGTATTTTTTAAAGAATTATTAAATGCCAAGTTAATACCTGTCTCGTGTTCCATGAAGATGGCATTATGATAATCCCGGCAAGATGTCCAACTTGGCTTATATTTTCCTCATTTTGTTTCTTATAATGTGCATTTGGTGTATTTCGTAAAGAATTATTAAGAGCCAAGTTAATACATGTCTCGTGTTCCATGAAGAGGGCATTATGATAATCCCGCCGAGATGTCCAACTTGGCTTATATTTTCCTCATTTTTTCTTATAATGTGCATTTGGTGTATTTTTAAAGAATTATTAAGTGCCAAGTTAATACATGTCTCGTTTTCCATGAAGAGGGCATTATGATAATCCCGGCAAGATGTCCAACTGGGCTTATATTTTCCTCATTTTGTTTCTTATAATGTGCATTTGGTGTATTTCGTAAAGAATTATTAAGAGCCAAGTTAATACATGTCTCGTGTTGCATGAAGAGGGCATTATGATAATCCCGCCGAGATGTCCAACTTGGTTATACTTTCCTCATTTTTTTCTTATAATGTGCATTTGGTGTATTTTTAAAGAATTATTAAATGCCAAGTTAATACATGTCTCGTGTTCCATGAAGATGTCAATATGATAATCTCGCCAAGGTATCCAACTTGGCTTATATTTTTCTCATTTCGCTTCTTATAATGCACATTTGGTGTATTTTTTAAAGAATTATTAAGTGCCAAATTAATACCTGTCTCGTGTTCCATGAAGATGGCATTGTAAAAATTACCCCAAGGTGACCAACTTGGCTTATATTTTCCTCATTTTGCTTCTTATAATGTGCATTTGGTGTATTTTTTAAAGAAATATTAAGTGCCAAGTTAATACCTGTCTCGTGTTCCATGAAGATGGCATTGTGAAAATTACCCCAAGGTGACCAACTTGGCTTATATTTTCCTCATTTTGCCTCTTATAATGTGCATTTGGTGTATTTTTTAAAGAAATATTAAGTGCCAAGTTAATACCTGTCTCGTGTTCCATGAAGATGGCATTGTGAAAATTACCCCAAGGTGACCAACTTGGCTTATATTTTCCTCATTTTGCTTCTTATAATGTGCATTTGGTGTATTTTTAAAGAAATATTAAGTGCCAAGTTAATACCTGTCTCGTGTTCCATGAAGATGGCATTGTGAAAATTACCCCAAGGTGACCAACTTGGCTTATATTTTCCTCATTTTGCTTCTTATATAATGTGCATTTGGTGTATTTTTAAAGAAATATTAAGTGCCAAGTTAATACCTGTCTCGTGTTCCATGAAGATGGCATTGTGAAAATTCCCCCAAGATGTCCAACTTGGCTTATATTTTCCTCATTTTGCCTCTTATAATGTGCATTTGGTGTATTTTTTAAAGAATTATTAAGTGCCAAGTTAATACATGTCTCGTGTTCCATGAAGAGGGCATTGTGAAAATTCCCCCAAGGTGACTAATTTGGCTTATATTTTCCTCATTTTGCTTCTTTAACGTGCATTTGGTGTATTTTTTAAAGAATTATTAAATGCCAAGTTAATACCTGTTCCATGAAGATGGCATTGTGAAAATTCCCCCAAGATGTCCAACTTGGCTTATATTTTCCTCATTTTGCCTCTTATAATGTGCATTTGGTGTATTTTTTAAAGAATTATTAAGTGCCAAGTTAATACATGTCTCGTGTTCCATGAAGAGGGCATTGTGAAAATTCCCCCAAGGTGACTAATTTGGCTTATATTTTCCTCATTTTGCTTCTTTAACGTGCATTTGGTGTATTTTTTTAAAGAATTATTAAATGCCAAGTTAATACCTGTTCCATGAAGATGGCATTGTGAAAATTCCCCCAAGATGTCCAACTTGGCTTATATTTTCCTCATTTTGCCTCTTATAATGTGCATTTGGTGTATTTTTAAAGAATTATTAAGTGCCAAGTTAATACATGTCTCGTGTTCCATGAAGAGGGCATTGTGAAAATTCCCCCAAGGTGACTAATTTGGCTTATATTTTCCTCATTTTGCTTCTTTAACGTGCATTTGGTGTATTTTTTAAAGAATTATTAAATGCCAAGTTAATACCTGTCTCGTGTTCCATGAAGATGGCATTATGATAATCCCGGCAAGATGTCCAACTTGGCTTATATTTTCCTCATTTTGTTTCTTATAATGTGCATTTGGTGTATTTCGTAAAGAATTATTAAGAGCCAAGTTAATACATGTCTCTCGTGTTCCATGAAGAGGGCATTATGATAATCCCGCCGAGATGTCCAACTTGGCTTATATTTTCCTCATTTTTTTCTTATAATGTGCATTTGGTGTATTTTTAAAGAATTATTAAGTGCCAAGTTAATACATGTCTCGTTTTCCATGAAGAGGGCATTATGATAATCCCGGCAAGATGTCCAACTGGGCTTATATTTTCCTCATTTTGTTTCTTATAATGTGCATTTGGTGTATTTCGTAAAGAATTATTAAGAGCCAAGTTAATACATGTCTCGTGTTCCATGAAGAGGGCATTATGATAATCCCGCCGAGATGTCCAACTTGGCTTATATTTTCCTCATTTTTTTCTTATAATGTGCATTTGGTGTATTTTTTAAAGAATTATTAAGTGCCAAGTTAATACATGTCTCGTTTTCCATGAAGAGGGCATTATGATAATCCCGGCAAGATGTCCAACTGGGCTTATATTTTCCTCATTTTGTTTCTTATAATGTGCATTTGGTGTATTTCGTAAAGAATTATTAAGAGCCAAGTTAATACATGTCTCGTGTTGCATGAAGAGGGCATTATGATAATCCCGCCGAGATGTCCAACTTGGTTATATTTTCCTCATTTTTTTCTTATAATGTGCATTTGGTGTATTTTTTAAAGAATTATTAAATGCCAAGTTAATACATGTCTCGTGTTCCATGAAGATGTCAATATGATAATCTCGCCAAGGTATCCAACTTGGCTTATATTTTTCTCATTTCGCTTCTTATAATGCACATTTGGTGTATTTTTTAAAGAATTATTAAGTGCCAAATTAATACCTGTCTCGTGTTCCATGAAGATGGCATTGTAAAAATTACCCCAAGGTGACCAACTTGGCTTATATTTTCCTCATTTTGCTTCTTATAATGTGCATTTGGTGTATTTTTAAAGAAATATTAAGTGCCAAGTTAATACCTGTCTCGTGTTCCATGAAGATGGCATTGTGAAAATTACCCCAAGGTGACCAACTTGGCTTATATTTTTCTCATTTTGCCTCTTATAATGTGCATTTGGTGTATTTTTAAAGAAATATTAAGTGCCAAGTTAATACCTGTCTCGTGTTCCATGAAGATGGCATTGTGAAAATTACCCCAAGGTGACCAACTTGGCTTATATTTTCCTCATTTTGCTTCTTATAATGTGCATTTGGTGTATTTTTAAAGAAATATTAAGTGCCAAGTTAATACCTGTCTCGTGTTCCATGAAGATGGCATTGTGAAAATTACCCCAAGGTGACCAACTTGGCTTATATTTTCCTCATTTTGCTTCTTATAATGTGCATTTGGTGTATTTTTAAAGAAATATTAAGTGCCAAGTTAATACCTGTCTCGTGTTCCATGAAGATGGCATTGTGAAAATTCCCCAAGATGTCCAACTTGGCTTATATTTTCCTCATTTTTCTCTTATAATGTGCATTTGGTGTATTTTTTAAAGAATTATTAAGTGCCAAGTTAATACATGTCTCGTGTTCCATGAAGAGGGCATTGTGAAAATTCCCCCAAGGTGACTAATTTGGCTTATATTTTCCTCATTTTGCTTCTTTAACGTGCATTTGGTGTATTTTTAAAGAATTATTAAATGCCAAGTTAATACCTGTTCCATGAAGATGGCATTGTGAAAATTCCCCCAAGATGTCCAACTTGGCTTATATTTTCCTCATTTTGCCTCTTATAATGTGCATTTGGTGTATTTTTTAAAGAATTATTAAGTGCCAAGTTAATACATGTCTCGTGTTCCATGAAGAGGGCATTGTGAAAATTCCCCCAAGGTGACTAATTTGGCTTATATTTTCCTCATTTTGCTTCTTTAACGTGCATTTGGTGTATTTTTTAAAGAATTATTAAATGCCAAGTTAATACCTGTCTCGTGTTCCATGAAGATGGCATTATGATAATCCCGGCAAGATGTCCAACTTGGCTTATATTTTCCTCATTTTGTTTCTTATAATGTGCATTTGGTGTATTTCGTAAAAAAGAATTATTAAGAGCCAAGTTAATACATGTCTCGTGTTCCATGAAGAGGGCATTATGATAATCCCGCCGAGATGTCCAACTTGGCTTATATTTTCCTCATTTTTTTTCTTATAATGTGCATTTGGTGTATTTTTTAAAGAATTATTAAGTGCCAAGTTAATACATGTCTCGTTTTCCATGAAGAGGGCATTATGATAATCCCGGCAAGATGTCCAACTGGGCTTATATTTTCCTCATTTTGTTTCTTATAATGTGCATTTGGTGTATTTCGTAAAGAATTATTAAGAGCCAAGTTAATACATGTCTCGTGTTGCATGAAGAGGGCATTATGATAATCCCGCCGAGATGTCCAACTTGGTTATATTTTCCTCATTTTTTTCTTATAATGTGCATTTGGTGTATTTTTTAAAGAATTATTAAATGCCAAGTTAATACATGTCTCGTGTTCCATGAAGATGTCAATATGATAATCTCGCCAAGGTATCCAACTTGGCTTATATTTTTCTCATTTCGCTTCTTATAATGCACATTTGGTGTATTTTTAAAGAATTATTAAGTGCCAAATTAATACCTTTCTCGTGTTCCATGAAGATGGCATTGTAAAAATTTACCCCAAGGTGACCAACTTGGCTTATATTTTCCTCATTTTGCTTCTTATAATGTGCATTTGGTGTATTTTTTAAAGAAATATTAAGTGCCAAGTTAATACCTGTCTCGTGTTCCATGAAGATGGCATTGTGAAAATTACCCCAAGGTGACCAACTTGGCTTATATTTTCCTCATTTTTGCTTCTTATAATGTGCATTTGGTGTATTTTTTTAAAGAAATATTAAGTGCCAAGTTAATACCTGTCTCGTGTTCCATGAAGATGGCATTGTGAAAATTCCCCCAAGATGTCCAACTTGGCTTATATTTTCCTCATTTTGCCTCTTATAATGTGCATTTGGTGTATTTTTAAAGAATTATTAAGTGCCAAGTTAATACATGTCTCGTGTTCCATGAAGAGGGCATTGTGAAAATTCCCCCAAGGTGACTAATTTGGCTTATATTTTCCTCATTTTGCTTCTTTAACGTGCATTTGGTGTATTTTTAAAGAATTATTAAATGCCAAGTTAATACCTGTCTCGTGTTCCATGAAGATGGCATTGTGAAAATTCCCCCAAGATGTCCAACTTGGCTTATATTTTCCTCATTTTGCCTCTTATAATGTGCATTTGGTGTATTTTTAAAGAATTATTAAGTGCCAAGTTAATACATGTCTCGTGTTCCATGAAGAGGCCATTGTGAAAATTCCCCCAAGGTGACTAATTTGGCTTATATTTTCCTCATTTTGCTTCTTTAACGTGCATTTGGTGTATTTTTTAAAGAATTATTAAATGCCAAGTTAATACCTGTCTCGTGTTCCATGAAGATGGCATTATGATAATCCCGGCAAGATGTCCAACTTGGCTTATATTTTCCTCATTTTGTTTCTTATAATGTGCATTTGGTGTATTTCGTAAAGAATTATTAAGAGCCAAGTTAATACATGTCTCGTGTTCCATGAAGAGGGCATTATGATAATCCCGCCGAGATGTCCAACTTGGCTTATATTTTCCTCATTTTTTTCTTATAATGTGCATTTGGTGTATTTTTTAAAGAATTATTAAGTGCCAAGTTAATACATGTCTCGTTTTCCATGAAGAGGGCATTATGATAATCCCGGCAAGATGTCCAACTGGGCTTATATTTTCCTCATTTTGTTTCTTATAATGTGCATTTGGTGTATTTCGTAAAGAATTATTAAGAGCCAAGTTAATACATGTCTCGTGTTCCATGAAGAGGGCATTATGATAATCCCGCCGAGATGTCCAACTTGGTTATATTTTCCTCATTTTTTTTCTTATAATGTGCATTTGGTGTATTTTTTAAAGAATTATTAAGTGCCAAGTTAATACATGTCTCGTTTTCCATGAAGAGGGCATTATGATAATCCCGCCAAGGTGTCTAACTTGGCTTATATTTTCCTCATTTTGCTTCTTATAATGTGCATTAGGTGTATTTTTTTAAGGAATCAAATAAATTGAACAAAGTATACATAATTACTGAGTACTTACGTATTTATTCAAGATGTCTTATCAATATCAATATAATGACACATTTTATTATATTTTTTTAATTATTTAATATAATTTCTTAGATTCTTATTTTATAATAAATTACTAACAGCAATATATTTTTAATAACCGCGGCAAACATTATCTTTTTACTTTACAGGTTTGGAATGAAGCCACTGTACAAGCCTTCTATTCATTAAATGTTGCCTATGGCAGCATCCTCATGGTAGCCAGCTACAACAAATTTCATACTAGTATGCATAGGTAAGAACAGTTTATGGATATTCAAAAATGGAACTGTAGATGTATTTTTATTCCTTTGAAAAATTATGCCAACCAAAAAAAAAACCCTTACAATAAATTCTTGGAAGATAGTTAATAATTCTTACTACTGTGTCCAAAAAAGTAAGACCAATTTTCAATTTAAATTTCCCGGGCATATGGTATTTCAATTTTGTTTTCTTTTTTAGGTTGTTGGCACTGTCCTTGTGTAAAATTTTACGTCAAAATATTCATTAGTGTTTGAGTTACGCTTGGCTTTGTGAGACGCTAAAACAGACTCCGGCGATTTGTGTCTCGAAAATCGATGAAATGTCTCTTCAATAGACACAAAACGTTGTCCCCGGAGTGGTCTTTTGAGTTTAGGGAATAGCAAGAAGAAGCACGATGCTAAATCTGGGGAATACGGTGGTTTTGGAATGATATGGATTTAATTTTTGGCTAAAAAGTCACGAAGTGTCAATGCAGTGTGAGCTGGCACATTCAGTGTTTTCGGTACCAATCAAGATTTGACGCGTTTGAGGTCCAAAATGGAATTGATCGATCCTTTTGAAATTCGAACATCATCAGCAAGGTCTTTAATTGTAAATCGACGGTTTGCAAGCCCCAAATCTTTAATTTTTTGGACGTCAGCTTCGTCGGTTGAGGTTAGTGGTCTCTTCGTCTTCAACACGTTCTCTGCCTTCTTTGAACTGTTTATAGCACTTCTAAATATTTCTTTCTGATATAGGTATGCTCACCGAATGCCTTCTGCAACACTCTATACGTTTCCGCAAACAAAATATAACGCAAGTTCTTACTCTATTAATTCAGACATTTAAAAAATCAACAGAATCAGTTTTAGCATCTCACAAAACAAAGCGTAACTCAAACACTAATGAATATTTTGACGTAACGTTTCACACACAAGTGAAAGGCAGTCCAAAAACCTAAAAAAGAAAAACAAAAATTGAAATACCATATGTCCTGGAAATTTAAATTGAAAACAGGTCTTACTTTTTGGACACAATAGTATACTTATGAATAATGTAAATATTAAATAAAGTTTTATGTTTAAAATTTTCAAATATATTACAAATTCAATCGTAAAAACTGGAAATATTTGAATAGTTTTAGACAGAAATGATATTATTAAGTCATATTTTAATAAGAATTCATGGATTTAAATGTATTTGGAATGCATTATCTTACTAATAAATATTTTTAATTTTACAATGAGTTTAATACAGAATTTAGCTTTTAATAAAAGTATGCAGATAATACATTATTTCTGTCAATAGATGTATTGTTACGTTTGCAAATTGCTTACACTTTTGTGTGCTAATACGTTTCTTAGAATATTAGGCGAATTATTTACATGAAATGAAGATTTGCTATTTTTATATAAATTTTTCATAATATAAACGCACCCAATTTCCATATAAAAATTTATTTACAAATTTTATTTAGTTTCCACAAAAAATATTATTTTATATGAATTTAGTTTTTTTTCTAATAAATATACTTAGCTTTAAATTAAATGAGGAATTTTCATTTTTAAATTTTCGTATTTCTTTCTTCTTACACACTTTGCAAAAATATGTCGCCAAACTTCTGGTTGTTCTAACATATGAGAAGAGTACTTGGCGATCATATTGGCGACTTTTAAATAACTGTGGTGGTAGTAAAATTCAAGTAAATAAAATTCGGTACTTTCTTGCTGTCTATTTCCTTGATTGATCACTTAAAAAAAATAGGTGCCAGCCATTTGGCGATATAAAATTGCAATTTATTAAGGAAGCAAAAGAAAAAAAAGTACCTTTAGTAAAATTTCACAATTTTAAAGAAATTGATCTGGTTCTTTTACAGAGATGCCATACTTATCAATTGGTTATTATTAATTAAATGCATTTAACTTCAAATTAAGTGATGAATTTTCATTTTTAAATTTACACACCCTCTAAAAGGTATGTCTCAAACTTCTGGCAGTCCTAACATATAAGAAGAGCACTTGGCGATCATCTTGGAGCCATTTAAATAACGGTAGTGGTAGTAAAATTTAAGTAAACAGTTCCGTAAATAAAATTCGGTACTTCCATGCTGTCTATTTCCTTGATTGATCACTTAAACGACGCCAAAAATTATCTCTAAGACTTTTCTAGTAAAAAGCGGTTGCCAGCCATTTGGCGATATAAAATGGCGATTTATTAAGGAAGCGAAGTAATATAAAAGTACCTCTAGTAGAAATTCAGAATTTTAACGAAATTGATCTGGTTCTTTTGCAGATATGCCATACTTACCAATTAATTATTTTTAATTAAATGTACTTAACTTCAAATTAAGTGATGAATTTTCATTTTTAAATTTTGGTATTTCTTTCTTTTTACACACTTCGTAAAAATATATCGCCAAACGCCTGTCAGTCCCAACATATGAGAAGAGCACTTGGCGCCATTTAAATAACAGTAATGGTAGTAAAATTTGAGTACCTCTAGTAAAAGTTCAGAATTTTAATCAAATGATCTAATTCTTTTACAGAGATACCATGCTTATTTGTGTTCTAGTTATGGTTACAAATTTGTTGGCAGGATGCGTGACTTTTGCAATGCTTGGCTCTCTCGCTTACAAATATTCGAAAGATGTACATGAAGTTATAAATCATGAAGGTAATTTGTCTTTTTTTTTGTATGCTATTGATTTTAAAATGTTTGTTGGCGATTTTATTGACGTGCACAAAGATGCAATTGTTATTAAGAATGAAAATTCCATTATGAATAAGCAATATCGAAAGAAAATTTTTTTAAAGTCAACTCCAACTTTTTTTTCACTATATTGCAGAAAAGTCCTTTATAAATGAAGTTGAAATTTTCTTCTGGTGCCATCTATTATTAGATATAGGCAACTTAAATCTAAAAAAAAAAAATTTTTAAATTTATTGAGTAAATTTAATTTATGAATTAATATTTGAAAAATTGTATTAACATCAAGTGTTATATCCACTACAAGTTTGAAAAAATGTATTTGAACTTGAGTGGATGAATAAAAAGTATGATTATTAACGATTGAAAATTGGAACAAGATATATATAATTAGAGTGTGATCTAATAGTAGGAATTGAAAAAAACTAAAATTAATTAATTAAATTTAATTAACATGCTATATAAAAATTACGTAAAACTGAATTTTAAATGTCCCACGCGAGAAAAACTTGCAATTTCTTGGACTATCTCAATACTATTGCATAACTATTCCATTTTGCCCGACTCGTGGCTTAGTGGCAACGGGCGCCTCTGGTAAGCAATAGGATTCAAGCTCAATCCGTTAGCAGCTTTTTTGTAGACACTGTTTCAAAAATCTAGGAAACTCGATTGCGTTTGTGATGTTCAGCATCCTGCCTCATTAGTTCGGATTACTTTTTGGGAGTTTTTCGGGTTTTCTTCCATACAATATGCAAATGCGGGGTAGTTAACCCTAAAAGTCCTCTAGGGTGGCACTGTCCTCCTTCTTCAGCGACTCGGAATCAAGCCAGACTTCTATCTACGGATGCTCCATCACAACAGAAGCTGCCTAATCCTTTTATGAGAACACACAGTTTGTGGATTTGGTCTAGATTTTGCTATCGATTAAGTGGGATAAGAAATTATCAAGCCCAGATAAGAGCAATCAAGCACATTGAACAATACAGTTGGTTTAATGTGCAACTCGGCCAAATACGTTGTCAAAATACCACTGCCAGTGATATTTTGTTCGACTCAAAATATATATATGTATCACTGGCAGTCGAATAATACACTGAAGTGACAAAAGTCATGGGATACCTCTTAATATCGTGTCGGCCCTCCTTTCGCCCGGCGAAGTGCAGTAACTCGACGTGGCATGGACTCAACAAGTCGTTGGAAGTCTTCTGCAGGAATATTGAGCCATGCTGTCTCGATAGACGTCCATAATTGTGAAAGCGTTGATGGTGCAGGATTTTGGGCACGAACAGACCTCTCGATGATGTCCCATAAATGCTCGATGGGATTCATGTCGGGCGATCTAGGTGGCCAGATCATTCGTTGGAATTGTCCAGAATGTTCTTCAAACCAATCGCGAACAGTTGTGGCCCGGTGACATGGCGCATTGTCCTCCATAAAAATCCCATCGTTGTTTGGGTACATGAAGTCCATGAATGGCTGCAAGTGATCTCCAAGTAGCTGAACATAAGCATTTCCAGTCAATGTTTGGTCCAGTCGCACCAGAGGACCAAGTCCATGCCATGAAAAAACAGCCCACACCATCACGGAGCCACCACCAGCTTGAACAGTGCCTTGCTGACAGTTTGGGTCCATGGCTTCGTGGGGTCTGCGCCACACTCGAACCCTACCATCAGCTCTTACCAACTGAAATCGTGACTCATCGGACCAGGCCACGGTTTTCCATTCATCTAGGGACCAACCGATATGTTCAGGTGCCCACGAGAGTCGCTGCAAGCGATGTCGTTCTGTCAGTAAAGGCACTCGAGTCGGTCTTCTGCTGGAATAGCCCAAGAAAGCCAAATTTCTCCGCACAGTTCTAACAGACAAGTCCCTTGTACGTCCCACATTGATTTCTGCGGTTATTTGACGCAGTGTTGCTTGTCTGTTAGAATTTACGACTCTTTGCAGACGTCTCCGGTCTCGGTCATTAAGTGCAGGCGGTTGACCACTGCGCTGTCCATGGTGGGATGTTATGCCTGAAATTTCATACTCTCGGCACACTCTTGACACAGTGGATCTGGGAATGTTGAATTCCCTAACGATTTCCGAAATGGCATGACCCATGCGTCTAGCTCCAACTAACATTCCGCGTTCAAAGTCTGTTAATTCCCGTCGTGCGGTCGTCATCACGTCAAAACCTCTTCACATGAATAACTTGAACAGAAATGAAAGCTCTGCGAATGCGCTGCGCATTTATACCTGTCCTACGCGATGCTACTGCCATCTGAAAATTTGCATATTGCTATCCCACGACTTTTGTCACTTCAGTGTATATCACTGGCAATCGAATTCACTTCCTTTATGCCGCTTACAGCACCATCTATTAATACACTTTGGAACTGTTTTCAATGCCGTACCTTTTCGCCCTTCTTCAAGTATCTTCAGTTTAAATTCAAATTCATTGTGATGAGTGGTTCTTTTTACAGCATTTTGATAGAACTTGAATTATAATCACCCTGTAATACATTATGTTTCAAGTGCTTTCCATAGAATCTTTCATAAAAAATTCAAAGATTTCGAAGAAAAGGATTTCAAAGATTACACCAAAGAATAGGTTCCCTAGTCATTAATAAAAGCTAGTTAAAAAAAAGTTCCCTAGCCATTAATAAAAATGAGAGAAAAAGAAATATATATATATCCATACATATTTTATTCCTGACATTCACTTATATTTCAGTAATATTATTTATTAAATATTTCATTTATTTAAACAGTAGATTTAAATGATATCCCTTTGACTAAAAGATAAGATTTTTCATTAAAGTTAAATAGCTAAACTAATAACTGTAGAAAAGAAATGTGTAACTAAATAATAACTGAGAAAATAGATTGAAAAAAGTATATTTCCATTCCAATATTAAAATTTTGAATTTTAAAAGCTGATTTAAATTTCAATGTAAGTATAAACTTATAAGATGCTATTCCTAAGACAATGAATAGAATTATTATTTAAATATAATTGGATTAGCATTTCTCGTGCAATAAAAATGTAAGATTTTTTAAGATTTTTCAAAACATTCTTTAGGATATTTTAGTTTCATATCAAGAAAAATGAATTCAAAATGTTGTAAGCCCGTTATAAATAACGAAAGTATTAGTTTTTATTAAAATTAGAATAAAAATTGATTTAATTTTCCATATAGTTTATTTAGTGACAAAAGAAATAAGGAGGAATTTGAGAACTATTTACGAATGTAAAATAAAGGAATTTTTTAAACATCTATATACAATATATTTTCCTAAGGCATCTGGCAGTACACAGACAGTTATCTCTATGCCATGCCATAAGCAAAGGCATACTCGTTTAGCACTACCCAGAGGGCAAGTGTAGCTTGAAAATATGCTACGGATAATATGCTACGGACGCGAAAGCTCTAAGTTCTTATTAGACCGGGACCTACGGCTTAAAGTGTATTCCGAACTATTACAAACATCCATGATACCACCGGGACTCAAACCCGAAGTCAGTGGAACCGGCGCCAGAGCGCTGGCCACTCGACCATCTGGTAATTCACAATAGGATATAAATTAATCTTTAAAGATCTATAGTATATGTCATCGTTAGATTAATTTAAAAATTCGATTAATTATTTTGTTACTACAATCAATATACTGATGCTAATTTAAAACAGTAGAATAAATAATTTGTTTTTTCCTCAATTTAAGTTAATCGGGCGTGAATGGGAATTAATTTTTTATTTATTTGTTATAGTTTCTTATCCCACTTGGTAGACAACAACATCTAGACCACGCCCAAGGACCCGTGTGGTCTCATGGAAGGTTGGGGGGGGTCAGCTTCTGTTGTGATGGAGTACCCGTAGGTAGAAATCAGACTTGGATCCGTGATGTTGTAGAAGGAGGAAAGTGCCTTCCGGAGGACATTTTTAGAGGAATTTACACCTCATTTGTGTATCGTATGGGAAGAAACCTGGAAAACTCTCACCAGATAGTCCGATTAACGAGGGGTCTGATGGCCGAGTTTGCGCTAGATACCATGTGTTTGGGTTCGAGTCCCAGCGGTGCCATGGATGTTTATAGTGGCTCGAAATCATCTTTAAGCAGTAGGTCCCGATCTCATATGACCATAGCGCTCACAGAGCCCAATTAGGTTTCTTCTCACCCACATCATTCCCAAGCTGTAAAGGGGCTACACAGCTCTAGGCACAGTATTGTGGTGTGGTGTAGTGGTAGGAGTAATAGTAGTGTAACTAACGATGCAAAATGCTGAACATCACAAACGCCATCGAGGCTCCTCGTTTTTTTTTAAACAGAGTTTGCAATAATGCAGTCAGCAGATTGAACCTCCGCCCTAATGCTCACCAGCGGCGCGCGTTGCCACTGAGCCACGAAGACTGATAGCATACGTCATCTATACAATAATATAAAAATTATAATGTATTGTTTGAATGCTAATATATTCAGATGTTTCTTTTACACATTAGAACGTTGATTTTAAATGAAATTCATATTGAAAAAAAATGGTAAAATTAAGATAGGGTTATATTTTAGATTTAAAACCACTTTACGTAATGGAAAATTATATTTTTATTTTTAAAGAAATAGTCTCCAAATGTTTCACTTGAAAGTTTCGTAGATTTGGTTTGGTTCGGTTTGTCGCTATATGGTCATTTTTTTTGGCTGATTAGATCGAGACCTACAGTTTAACGTGGATTCCGAACACTAACAAACATCCATGCCACCGCTAAAATTCGAACTTGAAGCCTGTGGTACGAAAGGCCAGAGCTAACTAGTTGGCCATGAGACCGATAAAATTTCGCAGGAAAACAGAGTTTAGTGAATTTTTCACCTTGTGTCAAATATCGTTCAATTTTTTTACAATATTTGTACTGAAAAATCTCCCATCTTTTTTCAATGTTTAGAAACTTCCTTTCGTAAAATACGTTTGACTAAACGTCATATTATAATACATTTAAATTATGTATACGTCATATTTTAGAATGTATTTGATTAATTCGAAAAAATGAATTAATAGCGATAATTCCACCAGTACTTAAAAAACCTTTTTACGTTTTGTTTAGAGAAATACACTTTAATTATTTTAGAAATTAAAAGTAATTTTACTTGTAATATTTTTATACTGTGGTAACTACAATCTTGGACTTTTATCATCCTTAGTTTCATTCTTTGACATTTAGGCTTAGCGTTCATCGTTAGCGTTATAAAATACATTTGTCTAATTTGTACAAATCAATTAATAGCCACGATTTCACCAGTACTTAAAAAATTATTAATTTTGTTTAAAAAAATATACTTTAATTATTTTAGAAATTAAAAGTAATTTTATTTGTAATATTTTTATTCCGCGGTAAACAATCTTGGACTTTTAACATCCTTAGTTTCATTCTTTTACATTTAGGCTTAGCGTTCATCCTTAGCTTTTTAGGCTTGGCGTTATAAAATGCATTTGTCTAATTTGAACTAATTAATTAATAGCCATAATTTCACCAGTACTCAAAAAATTATTAGTTTTGTTTAAAAAAATATACTTTAATTATTTTAGAAATTAAAAGTAATTTTATTTATAATATTTTTATTCTGTGGTAACTACAATCTTGGACTTTTAACATTCTTAGTTTCATTCTTTTACATTTAGGCTTAGCGTTCATCGTTAGCGTTTTAGGCTTAGCGTTATAAAATACATTTGTCTAATTTGAACAAATTAATTAATAGTCATAATTTCTCCCGCAATTAAAAAATTATTTTCACTTTGTTTAGAGAAATATACTTTAATTATTTTAGAAATTAAAAGTAATTTTATTTGTAGCATTTTTATTCTGTGACACTACATCCTCAGTTTCATTTTTTTAGGTTTAGGCTTAGCGTTCGTCGTCTATCCAGAAGCATTGGCTGCTATTTCGTATGTTCCGCAACTGTGGGCTGTTCTATTTTTCTTCATGCTTTACGCTCTTGGAATTGGCAGTTCAGTAAGAAATTTGTGAAAAGTTTAATTAATTTTTAATGAAATTAAATTCTTTAATACATTAAATCAATAATAATATATATATATATATATATATATATATATATATATATATATATATATATATATATATATATATGTATATATATATATATATATATATATATATATATACCTTGGAAATCAGTTGTGCAGAGATAATATTAATAAACGCACTCAGACTCAAATAAAACGTAACAGCATTTAACTTAAGTTGCTTCGGTTCTCCTATATTGTATATATTTTAAAAAAATTATATTTAATTGAAATAAAAAGAGTAGGCTGTTCTGTCTGGTTTTTAGTAAAAAACAAGTAATATAAAAAAAAAAATTTTAAGTTAATTCCTACTTTTTTTTCACTATATTGAAGAAAGTCCTTTATAAATAAAGTTGAAATTTTCTTCTTACATTTGGCGCCATCTATTGGTAGATACATGCAACTTAAATCTAAAAAAATCTAAAATTTATTAATTAAATTTAATTAGTGAATTAATATTTGGAAAAATTGTATTAACATCCAGTGTCATCCACTACAAGTTCAAAAAAAATGTATTTGAACTTGAGTAGATGAATAAAAAGTATTTTAGGAACGATTGAAAATTTGAACAAGATATATATAGGGAGAGTGAGAACTAATAGTAGGAATTGAAAAAACTTATGAGTAGGACACCCCTATGAGTTGTCTGCTCTTTATAATTCAAATTTTTTCCTTTCAGATGGGTCAATTAGAAACTATCCTAACAGTTCTCAAAGACAAATATCCGAAACTTCGGAAACATATATTGCTTCTATCCTTTATAGCTTGCGTCATCTTTTTCGTGCTAGGATTGCCACTCACAACAAATGTAAGCATATTTATTACTTCATTACTTTTAGATAATGCTTTTAGAAATTCAATTTTCTAAACGATTTTGAACTTTCACCATAACATATTTAACCTTTCACTGAGAAAATTATGCCTCGTTGCATTTAAGAGAAATTATCATAAGTGGATGATGATTCTAAATATGGCATATCAAACAATTTGTTTTTTTCTTCAAATAATTTATTTTATTAGTACATTAATCCATTGCTAAAAATTACTGTTATTGTATCTAAATATATGGCCAAAAAATCTAATGCGAAAAGATTTGACGTCTCTGGTAATATTGGATTGTTTATATATCCTATAGATTTCATGGTTAAACAAAAATCTCCATCTATCAATCTCTCTACCTGGGCTACAGATTAGTTTTTCAAACATTAAAAGTCTTTCCTCATCTGCGTTTATTAATGGCCAGCTTTAGTTAACTTATCTACATAAATGAAATTAACAACCCTGTTTTATCGCATTTCAAACAGGTTGAGTAATGCAATTTCGGGGTCTGATGGCTGAATGGATAGCGCATGCCATGGATGTTTGCCATGAGGTGGTGCCCTGTATGTTTGTAGTGGTTCGGAATCCACTTCAAGCCGTAAGTTCCGGTCTCATATAAACTCCGAGCGTCATAGAGAGCAATCAGGCCTCTCTACTATATGATTCCCAAACTGTGAAGGGCCAACTCAGCTCTAGGTATTGTAGTGTGGTGTATTAGAAGTGGTATTAGCAGTAGTATTTCGTTACATTGTTTGAATCCCTTTTTATAAGAAAGTGCATTTATACCACACGCTTCCACTAGAAAACAAACAGCTTCAGCTTAATTTTTATTCCATTAAAACAGAAAAATAAAACTTCCTGGAAAATGTTCTTTTTTTCACTACAGCATTTGACCTTTTCAAAGCTTAAATATCCATTCTTGTGGTTTTCTTCTTTGCTGTCAAGGGTGTTTTTGGTCTTCCATAGCAAAATCACTTTCTTTGATTGTTTGAATCCCTTTTTATAAGAAAGTGCATTTATACCACACGCTTCCACTAGAAAACAAACAGCTTCAGCTTAATTTTTATTCCATTAAAACAGAAAAATAAAACTTTCTGGAAAATGTTCTTTTTTTCACTACAGCATTTGACCTTTTCAAAGCTTAAATATCCATTCTTGTGGTTTTCTTCTTTGCTGTCAAGGGTGTTTTTGGTCTTCCATAGCAAAATAACTTTCTTTGATTGTTTGAATCCCTTTTCATAAGAAAGTGCATTTAAACCACACGCTTCCACTAGAAAACAAACAGCTTCAGCTTAATTTTTATTCCAATAAAACAGAAAAATAAGACTTCCTGCAAAATGTTCTTTTTTCACTACAACATTTGACCTTTTGAAAGCTTCTTGTGATCAGGGCCAGATTTTTCTATTGGCTAACTAGGCTTCAGCCTAGGGCCTCAAGATCAAGATTAAAATTACACTATTCTAAAAACAGTAAACACTACAACACTGAATCGAAAATAAGGAGAAATTCTACACATATGACTAATAAACAAACATAAAAATTTATTGGTTAAGATAAACGCGTTCGGCTCATTGGGTCTTTTAGTTTGTATATACTAGATTGCACAAAGTATAGTTCATACGGTTAGTTATTTGGTAGAAAATATGATAACTTTTAGTGCGTATTTTATTTTCGTGGACAAAGATTTTTTATATTGAATTTTACTTCTTTGTAAATGTTGTGTTATGTTTGATTAGTTATTGTTACAAGTACAATATAGGTTGCTGAGAATGAATGTTCAAATAAGTGTTTATTATTTATTATCCATGCCACATTTTTTTATAAAGATTAGTACCCATCACAACATGTTTCTTTTAACATATTGATACGTATCACAGTAATGATGTATTTTATTATCTCTCATGTAATTTACAAACTTAAAAATAGAGGTGGAAGGGCCTCATAAGTGGAATAGCCTAGGGCCTCTTTTCATCTAAATCCAGCCCTGTTTGTGGTAAATAATGAAAAACCACTTAGTCTTAGATACTGAAAGTAAACTGTAGGAGGAATATTTTATAAAAGAAAGATAGGTTCGACGCATCAGTATCATGAGAGATATATAATATACAAGGCGCCATAAAGAGGCCAAACTGAGTATACATTTGTGGTTATCAATCGTTGTGAGTCTCCCTGAAATAGGTTCCTTTTACATAAAAAAAAATTCAAACTTCCATCAGACATATGATGCTAAACAGAAGAATATAATTTGTTTACCTACTAACATGTCAATGATAAAGGTAACTATCAACGATAAAACACATCATTTTGAAAGGAATATTTCAGTTTTAAGGAGAAGTTTATGGAATGTGACCCAAAAAAAATTATGTAAACAGGCCTATTTGTCAATAAAGTAGCTTTTAACTTAAATATTTATTTACGGACATAGTTTGCAGAAGAATCGATGGCATAATTCAAATACTTCGTTTTTTAGTACGGACAGCAAATATTGCAACTACTTAACTTCGACGCAGTGAATTCTGTTGTGTTACTCTATGCAGTCTTACAAGTTGTTGGAGTTGCATGGGTTTATGGTAAGAGCAAAATTTTTTTTATCTGATTTAAGAAATCAAATCAAATAAATCTCTATGTTAATCTTTTTGAATTATTGATAATGTAAAGCTCATAATAATAATAGAGATACTTTTAATCATTTGTATCTTCAAAAGTATGATATATTATGTTACTCAAGTAAAATAAGATGCATAATTATTGACATTGTGTTCGCTATACCAACTCAAACTAGTAAAAAAAAAAATTTTATTATCCAAATTAAAATTGTTAATGCTTAAAAATACAAAATTTATTACTGTTTCACCCCAGTCATTTAAGAAGCTAATATATTGCGGGCCCTTACAAAGCTTTTTTACCCTTACCAAAACCATATTTTTTTTGGTGTTGTATTCAATTTTATAGAAGCAATGTCAAATAAAATTTTAACATTAGATAGCAAAACACAGATTTATTTAATTAAAATATAAAAATAATATTTTCCTTATTCCCCTTCCCCCATCCGCCCCAAAAAAAACACTTGGATCTTGGGTAACTTATTTAATGAATAATTTGTTTGCAAAAATTCATAACGAGAAAATGAAAAATTATCAGAAAATTCTTCTTACATTAATGAGAAATGTTTTCATTAACGCGTGATCATAGCGACCAAATCAAAAAGCCATGTTTTTAGATTTTGAATCGCAAATTTTTTATCAATTAAAAAGTAATTAAAAAGCTCTAAATGGTGTATTCGTTCTGGCCGGCATTTAAAGATTTGAAAGAAATGCCTGTTGTATCGATTGCTAGAAAGTACCTGTTGTATCGATTGGAAGAAAGTACTTGTTGTATTCATAGAAAGAAAGAAAGTACTTGTTTTATTCATAGAAAGAAAGAAAGTACTTATTGTATTCATTGAAAGAAAGAAAGTACCTATTGTATCGATTGGAATAAAGTCCATGTTGTATTCATAGAAAGAAAGAAAGTACCTGTTGTATCGATTGGAAGAAAGTACTTGATGTATTCATAGAAAGAAAGAAAGTACTTGTTGTATTCATAGAAAGAAAGAAAGTACTTGTTGTATTCATAGAAAGAAAGAAAGTACCTGTTGTATCGATTGGAAGAAAGTACTTGATGTATTCATAGAAAGAAAGAAAGTCCATGTTGTATTCATAGAAAGAAAGAAAGTACTTGTTGTATTCATAGAAAGAAAGAAAGTACATGTTGTATTCATAGAAAGAAAGAAAGTACCTGTTGTATCGATTGGAAGAAAGTACTTGATGTATTCATAGAAAGAAAGAAAGTACTTGTTGTATTCATAGAAAGAAAGAAAGTACTTGTTGTATTCATGGAAAGAAAGAAAGTACATGTTGTATTCATAGAAAGAAAGAAAGTACATGCTGTATTGATAGAAAGAATGAAAGTACCTGTTGTATCGGTAAAAAGAAAGTATCTGATGTTTGGATAGAACGAAAGCACCTGTTGTATCGCTTGAAAGAAAGTGCCTTTTGTATCGATTGAAAGAAAGTACTTTTTGTATCGACTGAAAGAACGTACATGCTTTTCGATTCAACGAAAGTACCTGTTGTATAGATTGGAAGAAAGTACCTGTTGTATCGATTGGAAGAAAGTACTTATTGTATTCATTGAAAGAAATAAAGTACCTGTTGTATCGATAGAAAGAAATAAAGTACCTGTTGTATCGATAGAAAGAAAGTACCTGATGTTTCGATAGAACGGAAGCTACTGTTGTATTGATTGAAAGAAAGTACCCGTTGTATCGATTGAAAGAAAGTACCTTTTGTATCGATTGAAAGAAAGTATATATTGTGTCGAGTGAAAGAAAGTGCCCATTATATAGATTGAAAGAAAGTACTTGTTGTATCGAGTGAAAGAAAGTGACTATTATATAGATTGAAAGAAAGTACTTTTTGTATAGACTGAAAGAACGTACATGCTTTTCGATTGAAAGAAAGTACTGGTTGTATCGAGTGAAAGAAAGTGACTATTATATAGATTGAAAGAAAGTACTTTTTGTATAGACTGAAAGAACGTACATGCTTTTCGATTGAAAGAAAGTACCTGTTGTATAGATTGGAAGAAAGTACCTGTTGTATGGATTGGATGAAAGTATCTATTGTATCGATTGGAAGAAAGTACCTGCTGTATCAATTGAAAGAAAGTACCTATTGTATCTATTGAAAGAAAGTATGTATTGTATCGATGGAAAGAAAGTACCTGTTGAATCAATTGAAAGAAAGTACCTGTTTTTTTCGATTGAATGAAAGTACCTTTTTTTCGATTGAAAGAATGTACCTATTGTATCGATTGAAAGAAAGTGCCTGCTGTTTCATATGAAAGAAATCTGTTGTATCGATTGAAAGAAAGTAATTGTGGTATCGAGTGAAACAATGTACCTGTTGTATCGATTGTAGCAATGTAACTATCGTATCGCATGAACAATAGTGCATATTGTGCCGACTGAAAGAACGTACATGCTTTTTGATTGAAAGAAAGTTACTTCTTCCTTGACATTAATACTCGTTTATCGATGATGATGACAAATCCAACAGATGCAAATACATATATATGCATACAAATACATATATATTTACTCGGTTACGATTGGACAGTTAAAATTTATCACAATTTAAGGTATTCAAATTTCCTGTCCGGTGAACATTTATCTACTACCTCTTCACCTTGTCTTACCATTTTATGTCCCCCCTTCTCTTCAAATGCTGGATATCTGATGACATTAAATTTGCCTGAATTCTCCAAAGGAAAGCCGTCGAATCTCACCGGATGGGGTAGGGTCAGTGCCGGATTTTCCTATAGCCTAACTAGGCTTAAGCCTAGGGCCTCAAGATCAAGAGGGGCCTACATTCAAATTGTTAGCAAAATGAGACGCTATGACGCTATAATGACGCTATTCTAAAAACAGTTAACACTACAACACTGAAAATAAGGAGAAATTCTACACATATGACTAATAAACAAACATAAAAACGTATTGGTTAAGATCAACGCGTTCGGCTCATTGGGTCTGTTCGTTTGTATATACTAGATCGCACCAAAGTATAGTTCACTGATTGCTATGGCAAATATTGGCGCGCCTCATGCTACTGAACTCTGGTTTGTTCTTGCATTAATAAAGTGCAGATCGAAACAGACAAACGAACAGACCTATTCATCATAATAATTCCTACTTAAAATACGAATTATTGTGAAATAAATTTATCTGAATTGAATTTGCTTTAATCTTCAATCTATTGAGTAGATTTAATTTAATTTGATAGAAAATAGGATAATTTTTATAGCACATTTTATTTTCGTAGTCAAAGATTTTTATTATTTGAATTTTGTTTCTTTGTAAATGTTGTGTGCTATGTTTGATTAGTTATTGTTACAAGTACTATATAGGGTGCCGAGAATAAATGTCCAAATAATTGTTTTTTATTGATTAACCGTGCCATATTTTTTTATAAAGATTAGTACCAATCTCAACATGTTTCATTTAACATATTGATACGTATCACAGTAATGATGTATTTTATTATCTCTCATGTAATTTACAAGCTTAAAAATGGGAGGTGGGAGGGCCTCATAAGTGGAATAGCCTAGGGCCTTTTTTCACATAAATCCGGCCCTAGGTAGGGTGCTCTGTGTTTCAGAATTTTACAGAAGAAAAATTGTATTCTCGGTGGCACTTGCTTTCCTAGAATTACAAAGCATGTATGTGTGTGTGTGTGTGTGTGAGAGAGAGAGGGAGATATCATAGAATCTCAACATGATTAATATTGATTTTGAAATTCGTGCCAATCAAAAGGCTTCTTACAACGCTAATTAAATAAATTATAAGGATTAAATTTTCTGTAGAATTAGGCTATTCGCGATTTTTGAGGGGTTTTTTCTAATGCAGCTGGCAAACACTTAGACAGTTGTCTTTGATGCCTTAAGGTAAGAGCTACACTGACGTTGCTCACTTAGCAATACCCAGGGGGTGAATATAGCTGGAAGATAAGCTACGGACGCGGAGTAACACTACCCCCGCAACACTCTACGATCCTAGACCAGCACCTACAATTTAAAATGGATTCCGAACCACTATAAACATCCATGGCGCTGCCGGGATACGAAACCTGTTCTACCGAACGCCAGACCGCCAGACTTAGCCATTCAGGCCCCTATTTTTGCAGTTAGTCAATTGAATTTGACACACATAAATTCTTTTTAAGTTGAAATCGTTCT
This sequence comes from Caerostris darwini, assembly GCA_021605075.1. Lineage (NCBI taxonomy): Eukaryota > Metazoa > Arthropoda > Arachnida > Araneae > Araneidae > Caerostris > Caerostris darwini. The sequence continues at coordinate 276,352 of BPLQ01007847.1, forward strand.
AAAAAGCGTTGAACAGAAATTTTTAAATATTAACAGTTATTATTTTTATCTAAATCTAAAAACGATATTTGGAGATACTTTCCCCAAAAATATTTTTATAATAACAAAGATAACGAATTAGTACATATTTTATTTTCATTTGAGAATTCAAATCAAGCAATTTTTTTACGAATTCTCCTTGTGTGTCATCAATGAATAATTAAAAAAATATATTGATTTGTTACTGTTTTGTAAATGCAGGTCTTCGGAATTTCTGCAATGACGTCGAATTCATGCTGAATAGAAGGCCAGGAATATTTTTCAAATTCGCGTGGACTTGTTTAATTCCAGTGGCCCTGGTGGTAAGTTAATAATATAAACAATATTATTAGAAAGCATGCGGAACGATATCTAAGAATATGGCTCAAAACAGATAAATTTTTACCAAATGTGGTAATAAAAAACACAATTAAGAACAAAGTAATCGAAATCTTTAAAAAATGTAATTAAAATATTATCTAAGAAAAACTAAAACAACTAATATTAAAAAAAAATTTAAAGTCAATTCCTACTTTTTTTTCACTATATCGAAGAAAGTCCTTTATAAATAAAGATGAAATTTTCCTCTTACATCTGGCGCCATCTATTGGTAAATACATGCAACTTAAATTTAAAAAAAAACTAAAATTAATTAATTAAATTTAATGAATGAATTAATATTTGAAAAAACTGTATTAACATCCAGTGCCATCCACTACAAGTTCAACAGATTGTATTTGAACATGAGTGGATCAATAAAAAGTATTTTAAAAGCGATTGAAAATTTGAACAAGATATATATATATAGGGTGAGAGCGAACTAATAGTAGGAATTGAAAAAGAAACAATCGATAAACTGATTAATGCATTGTAGCATTTTTTTCTCACGGGGTGGGTTTTGGCATTTTATTTCCAGGAGAAAGGAATGCATATTATTTGACAACAATCCGTCACTCAAATTTGACAGCTGACAAACTGTATTGTGGGTAGTTATATTATATGTAATTAGTATTTTGTACTAATGAGAACAGCCTAACACTCAAATTTGATAGCAGATTCAGTATCATGTATAATGAGACTCAGGAAATTAATACCTGTGCGACTTTCACAGGTCGAAATAACTGAATATGAACTATACCATGGGTTGTTCCACCGTGATTGGTGATAGACCATGGGATGAGAAAGTGTCTACTCCAATGAGAAATGAAGGAAACTGACCGCGGCCCCTCTTGATGGATTGTCTTAAAAGGATTTTTTTTTGGAGAAGATAAAGAAGAGAATTCGGCAACGAGTAGACCAGAAGTGTTTTTTTTTTCTTTTTTGCCCTGAAATGACTGAATAGGCCGGAGTTTCTGCCTGTTTTGCAAAGTGAACCGCTTGTGGTTTCGTGTATCTCGCCGTGTGATAATTAAGGTCTGCAACAGACCATGATTCGATGTAGATTCGAGAACTTTGACAAATCTCCGACCTTGGAGTGATTTAATCATGCACTTGTGATCAAATTTTATTTTTAAATTTCCATTTATTTGTATAATAATTCACCAGAGTTTATTATTTGTATGTATGTATATATATATTAATTAAAGTTTTCCCATGAACCTGAAAGTGACCCTTTTCTTGGAGCTGTTATAGGTTTAATATAGGCCGAGACATTACAGCATGGGTGTTTTATTTGAAATAGCAACTAAATTAGAAAGTTCATAGTAGATTTCAACATAAGCAAAAAATTGCGCAGAACATGATAACGACAAACTACGTTGTTTGAACGGTGATAACCGCAAAACTACTTTTGTTGGTGTGACTTTGAGCGAAAACACCAAAAAATATACTATACAGTATCGTTATGAAAACATTTATTTGATGATATTAAACATAATGTCCCGCACAAAGTAAAGTGCAATAATTAAAACCCCTGTTACTCTGTACTACCCCTCTAAGTCTATCCTACATTCCTGTACAAAAATCTATATTTTAATAAGCTGTACCACCTCTCTAAGTCTATTCTAAATTCCTATACAAAAGTCTATATTTTAGTAAACTGTACCACCCCTCTAAGTCTATCCTACATTCCTATACAAAAATCAATATTTTAGTAGGCTGTACCACCCCTTTATATATGTCCTACGATCGTTGAATCACCCTGTATATTTGCCGAACATTGCTGATCTTCGTATTCCTTTTATGCATGAAACGGATAGCCCACCGGTAGGTGAGGACAGCATCTCACGAGAGGATTTTTAGCGATATCTGTAAGGTAGTGTGTAGGGGAGAAACCCAAAAACACTTTCTCCAGGTCTTTACATTCAATACGAGGTGCTTTACACACTTTGTCACAATCACCAATCAGTGTTCAGAAGTAACTGGTTCGGGCACCATTAGTGAATTCAAACTTGAATCCACTTGCAAGTTAGATTCTACTGATAACTTTCTACTGGGCCATAAGTGAGGTCTCTTTGATTGTAATAAAATGGAATTTTTTTCAGTTTATCTTCCTGTTCGGCTTGGTGGATTCCAAGTCAAAAAAAGACCTTTCGGTCCCGCAGTGGACCTCCGACGTCGGATGGTTCCTCGCAATCATGGCCCTCATTCCGATTCCACTGTGGTTCATCATTGAAGTCTACAAAAACCCGCACACTGGAATTGTTAAGGTAATCGTAAAAAATGTTAGATTAGTTTACTTCATTTTAATTTTACACCTTAACTTCTTTTCTATGCAGAAATCTCTGACCTCTTGTTAAATTATAAATACTGATGCATCAGATGTTGTTGTTGTCGTATCCACCATGGAAAGAGGGAAGAGGGATGCAGCTTCTGTTCTGAGAGAGCACCCGTAGGTAGAAGCCTGACTTCTGCTCCGATGTATCAGATACTACCAATAATGACTGGTGTATTGTAATGATGCACTGTAATGATGATGTGTAATGATACACTAAGGACTGCCTGTTATATCAGTTTCTTGTAATTTTACAAGATGCAGTGTCTGTTGCATCGGCATTTGTAACTTTACAGAAAGCAATATCTATTTCATCAGTATTTATAATTTTACAAGAAACAAGAATTTCTGTTGCATCAATATTCGTATCTTTACACGAAGCATGCTTTGTATCAGCATTTGTAATATAACAGATAATGTCTGTTGCATCAGCATTAATTTTACAAGAGGTAGTGCCTGTTGCATCGTAATTTGTAATTTTACAACAGGCCATGTCTATTGCATCAGTATTAACTTTTGAAGAGGCCTATTGCATCAGCATTTATAACTTTACATGAGGGAATGTATATTGCATCAACATTTGTAACTTTACACTAGGCAGTATCTTTTGCATCACTATTCGTAACTTTATAAGAGGCAGTGTCTGCTCCCCCACTATTTGTAATTTTACACTAGGCAGTGTCTGTTGCATCAGTATTCGTATCTTTACAAGAGGCTAGAACGTATGATTTCTTCAAAATTACATTAAAATATAAAAGTTGCCTTAAACTTTATACTTGCTCCCAGAGGAATTACGTACTCCTACACCACATTAGATGACGCTGACACACCAAAAGAATCGTATTGATGACCGCTGTAGGAGGACTTGTCAATACCTATTTTCAGAATACTTAGTCAAGTGCATCTTTTTCTGTTTGCCAAATGTTAATACTTGTTGAATGCGTGAATCTATTGAAATTGTATTACATATTCTAGATTAATGGCCATTTATTCGTTAGGAAAGTAACTTTAATTTGTCCATCAGCCACTATCTCTAATGACTAATGTATCATACCATTTATGATGGTATACAGTACTTGAACACATAAATTGTATGTGTTCAAGTACTGTCGACCATCATAAGCATATTCTATACTAGTGGTTTAGAAGTACTATCATTTACTTATTAAATTTAATTTGTGCAACCTCCATTAGATGGAATGGTATGATCACATACCATTTAGAAGTTCAAGTACTTATCACCATTATCCAGTACTATCATACCATTTATGATTATGGTATTAATTTTATGATGAACACATACCATTTATGAGTTCAAGTACTGTCTACCATCATAAACATTTTCTAGGCTAAGTGTCTTAGATGTACTATGATTTATTTATTAGGGAAGTAAATTTAGTTAGTATATCTGTCACTATCACAAATGGCCAATGCATCATGAAAATTATGATGGTGGTATCAAATGTTATGATGGTGAACAGTACTTGAACACACAATATTGGATGTGTTCTACCATCATAAAATTTAGTTGGTTCATGTAACATGTTCAGAGAGCCAACTAACATTGAAAAAACTATGTTCCGCCACAATAGATTTATTAATTACAATCGATATTTTAACACACCAATCTTTATTCTTCGTGTTTCAGAAATTTGTGAATTCTTTGAAGCCAGCAGACAATTGGGGGCCTAGTGACCCTCTTTATAATGTCGAATGGAGAGAACAGAAGAATGCCAAAGATGACACCAAAACTCCAAAGAACAGCGAATGAAAAATAGATTCAACCTACTCAAATAATGGCTACAAAGAAAATGTATTCTAAATCCCCAGAGAACTGTTGACGTCTTCAGAACGGACATCTTATACGTCTGACTAACAATAATGCCGCGTTTTTTTGTTTTTAATATTTGCCATACTTAAATACTTAATAAAACTACTTAAATAAACGCATTTATTTTGTCAATATTATTTTTGGAATATAATGTGTGAATATTTGTTGTATATTTTGTGATTAACTGGTTTTATATATAAATTGTACCACCTTTTTCTAATTTAATTAATGAAGCGAATGATTAAAACTTATTGGTAAATAATACATAATACACGATGGCCATGAAATAACTTTCCCAGTTTGGGGGCATCTGCAGCTAAAACTATTGAACAGAATGAAATCAAATTTCATATACAAACTGTGGAAGACATTCATGATTTGTGTAATAAAAAGCACCAAAAGTTGCCGATAGGGGCAGATTTTGACGCTGCTGCCAAACGTAATAGGAAATTTCCGCGATCTACGTAGATTTTTCGAATTTCCCAGTTCATGCGTGATTTTGGAGCTGTTGGAAAGGAAAAGAGTCAATAATTATATTGAATGAACAGAAAATGAATTATGTCGAGTTTCATTATAATGTTCGATAATAAAAAAATGCACATGCAAAAACGAATGACAACATGAGACTTACGGAAAATAATCAACATTAGGATACCCAGGACCATGTGCAATATTTTCAATGTGCTGACCTTTCCTGTATACAATGAGTATGATGTGCATGATGTTCTCTACCTTGGATATTTGTAACAGTTTGTCTTATGTTCTCTTTGAAGAAATTCAGTTTTGTAACTCCATCAGCATACAACAGATTTAGACCAAAAGACAATAGATTTTAAATACATCACAGATTTAAGGTACACCCAAGAAAACAGATTTTAAATACATCACAGATTGAAGGTACTCCATAAGACAAAAGATTTTAAACACATCACAGATTTAAGGTACACCAAAAAACAGCAGATTTTAAATACATCACAGATTTAAGGTACACCAAAAGACAACAGATTTTAAACACATCACAGATTTAAGTTACACCAAAAGACAACAGATTTTAAATACATCACAGATTTAAGGTACACCAAAAGACAACAGATTTTAAATACATCCCAGATTTATAGGGTACACCCACAGACAGCAGATTTTAAGTACATCCCAGATTTAAGGTACACCAAAAGAGAACAGATTTTAAATACATCACAAATTTAAGGTACACCCACAGGCAAAGTCACATGGGATGATGTCAGAGCGGGTTGACCATTCCATAGCAAAATATTGGTTGATAACTTTCTCATTGATAATTTATAACTTCAAATCTGATTGATTAAGGACTTTTTTATGATCTTTCTTGTGGTATACACGGTGAATTGTTTTTATTTATTCAATTCCTTCTATTAGCTCACACTCTCCCTATATATATCTTGTTCAAATTTTCAATTGTTCATAAAATACTTTTTGTTCATCCACTCAAGTTCAAATACATTTTTGGAATTTGTAGTGGAGGACATTTGATGTTAACACAGTTTTTCAAATATTTATTCATTCATTAAATTTAATTAATTAATTTTAGTTTTTTCTAGAATTAAGTTGCATATATCTACCGCTATATGGCGCCAGATAAACTTAAAAAAATAAATGGAAATTATTTATAAAGGACTTTCTGCAATATAGTGGGGGAAAAAAGTAGGAATTGACTTTAAAATTTTTTTTTTTTATATTACTTGTCTTTGTTTTTGTTTACAAAATACTATCCTACAAAATCAATAAAAAATATTTTCTTTCCTAAAATATTTATTATTGATTCTCTAGCTTATCACGGTAGGGAAAATCCAATATAAATAGGAAATAGATAAAAAAAAAAGTATGGCTTTTATTCATGAAATATTTTGCGGTCAGTGAATTTTTTGTGATACGAACAGGTGCGTAGGTTTTGTGAAGGTTATCATCCCCCCCTTCAACATAGCCTATCTTCCAAATCAGTTCAATACAGAATACTTTTATCAAAAGAAGACTTCATTGGAAACTAGATATTAGTTTTGATTTGACTTATTTTTATCTCACATGGCAAACTGTCGCTATTTAACGTAGCAAAGATACCGTTATTTAGGGCACCAGATCATGTGGGAGGTAAATCCAGTGTGATTCTGTTATCGAAATCATCCTTTATTGTCAACGATTCTGAAAGAGTTTTTGCACTTTAGTTGTTACACATTTTTCAGAAATAATTATTACGTGACTCCCCTTTGTAAATAAGAACATTCTTATTATCCACAAAGCATCATGGAGGAAAAGGTAAGAAAAACGATTATCTAATCAATCAGAGATCAGAATCTTAATTAAAAAAAAAATTTGATTTAGTTTTAAACATGTAATAAAACATTATCAAATGTTTCTGAATCAATTTGAAAAATATGCATGCATAACTTTTCTACTTAATTATATTTAATTTTATCCAATTAATTGCTGAATTGTCATTTTCAGTGGGTTAAAAATACTGAAAAATAAAAGTTGTCAATTAATTACTGCTCTTGAAAACTCAGTTCAGTAATAAGTTTCATTAATTTTATTTATAATGTTCAATTAGTAAAATAAAACTATTTATTTAAAATAATTTTCTATTATTTAAGTGTATTAATTATTTATTAAATTATTTAAAATTATGTGTTATAAAATAAAATTATTTATTTAAAATGATTTACTATTATTTAAAGTTATTTATTATTTATTAAATAATTTAAAATTATTTATTTCAAATTAAAATTATTTATTTAAAATTATTTACTGTAAATTAAAAATATTTATTTAAAATTATGTGTTATAAAATAAAATTATTTATTTAAAATGATTTACTATTATTTAAAGTTATTTATTATTTATTAAATAATTTAAAATTATTTATTTCAAATTAAAATTATTTATTTAAAATTATTTACTGTAAATTAAAAATATTTATTTAAAATTATTTATCATAAAATAAAATTATTTATTTAAAATATTTACTATTATTTAAAATTAATTAAATTATTTACTGTAAAATAAAATTATTTATTTAAAATTATTATTTACTATTATTTAAATTTATTAATTATTTATTAAATAATTTAAAATTATTTATTACAAATTAAAATTATTTATTTAAAATTGTTTACTGTAAATTAAAATTATTTATTCAAAATTATTTACTGTAAATTAAAATTATTTTTTTTGAATTTATTTCTTATAAAATAAAATTAATTAAAGATAAAATTATTTATTTAAAATAATTTATTACAAAATAAAATTATTTATTGAAAATTACTTACTGTAAAGTAAAATTATTGATTTATTAGTCGATACAATTCATATATAAATTAATTACGCTTCGTTTAATTAACGGCATATTGTCTTAAGCGTTGCTTAGACAATTAATGACAAAAAAAATTTTTAATGTTATGATTTAACTTCTCAAAGTTTTCTTAGAATAAATAAATTTATTATAAGCGATTTAATTAATGATATATCTTACTAAAAAACCACTTACAGACACTTACTTCATGACAGAATTAATCGTAACAAAATTGCTTTTTAATGGTGTGATTAAAGTTCTCAACAGTTTTTTTGATTTATGAGTAAATTATTTACACTTGATTTAGTTAATAATATATTGTTTTAGAAAACGCTCCTTGCTAATATTAATGACGAAATTAATCATGAGAAAATTGATGTGGCAAAGTAACGAGTTTTCAATAGTAAGATCATCAAAATTCTCAAAATATTATTCGTTTGACAAATAAATTAATTATGTGTGCTTTAATTAACGGCATACTGTCTTAAAAGTTATGCTTAGCTAATATTAATGACAAAATTAATCATGACAAAATTTCTTTTTAATGGTGTGATTAAAGCTCTCAAAAGTTTCTTCGATTTATGAATAAATTATTTATACATGAATTAATTATTAAAATATTGTTTTAAAAAACGCTTCTTACTAATATTAATGACAAAATTAATCATAACATAGAAAAAATAACAATAGTTTTTGTTGTTTATTTCATTTTTGAAGTTAAATTGAAAAAAATTTTGTAATAAATACATAAATAAATATGAAATACAAATTATAAAAAACCTTTATTTGTTGTGTTATAAAAAAATTTTTAATTCAGTATTTCAAACTAGTCAAGTAAATGTCAGAGTAAAAATCAAAATTATAAAAAAAATGTATGTACATTATCGCTATTTAAAAAAAACGTAACTAATTATTATATTAATTTTGAAAAATTATTTTGCTAACATTTTTATCTCCTTGCATTTTATGATGAAAATAAATAAAAAATGAACTATAGAACCTAATTTCTAAAAATCTGAAAAAAAAGTAAATTTATTTAAGAAATGATTTTCTGAATCATTTTCGTTTTTCGTTTTTTATGTTGCTATATTGATAACAGAAACATAATATATTTTTGTTATAAAATATTTATTAAAAAAGATTTATAACAATTGTTGTTATATTTTAATTTTAAAGATTTAAGTTGGTGTAAAATTTGCCTACAATCAAAAAAGAATAATAAACTTTTTTTAAAACTTTTTACTGTAGCATTGTAAATATTTGAAAGTAAAATTTTTTTAACTTTTTAGAAATTAAGAAAATCTTACCTTTAATTATTTTAAATTATATTTAATGTTATATATAACTCTTTGAAATTTGCTTTATTATTTATAATCGGAAAATCTCGATAATTATTTAAAAAGATTTTATCAAAATCATTGCTATTACAAAAAAGAACCATGAAAATAAAATCTTTCAGGATATATATAGTACCACAAATAGTATGCTGGTATTACCATATATATATATACATATACATACAGGCTGGTTATAATTAAAGTACCACGTTCAAAATGTTGTACAAAAAGAACCGTTCGTCACAATGAGTTCAAATTTGAATTGAAGATACTTGAAGAAGGGGAAAACAGTACGGCATCAAAAAAGTTCCAAAGTGTATTAATAGATGGCACTGTAAGTGGCCTAAAGAAAGTGAATTCGGCTGCCCGTGATATTTTGAATCGAAATTTATTTGGCATGAGTTGCACGTTAAACCAACTGTTTGGTATTCAATGTGCTTGATAGTTTCGGTTGTTTTGACGGAAAAAAGGACTTCCAAGTCATTGAGTCAGTGAGCCATTCACACTGTGAGTGGAAAGGTGGATGGGCTTTTATTTATTAAAACTGTTACCCTATTTAGATATATTAAATTCATATTTACATTAGTATAACTCATTGCCAAAGATAACTTTATAAACAAAATATGTTTACATTTACTACATTTTATTGAAAAAATAGAGAGTTTTTGCCTAGCATATTTTTATCGTCCGATATTTTTTTCTCCCTAGCACGCATGCTCATAGGAAACATTATTACAGATGCGCATGCGCAATTTCCTATGAGCATCCGCTCTAGGGAGAAAAAAATATCGGACGATAAAAATACGGTATGCAAAAACTCTCCATTAAAATTATATTATTTTTTTTTCGATTCGATAAATAAAAATGTAAAAAATAATGTGTAATAAAATGTTTAAAAATAAGTTAAGTTTTTCTAAAATAAACTAAATTTTTCATAAAAAGCCTAAAATAAATTAAGTCCAATTCCAACCGGTTTAATCCAGTTATGTATCAATATTAACTCGATAGACAATAAGTAGATAAAATATGAGATAGTAGATTTTTTTTTATAGCAAAAAAGAAGTCTTCTGTCTTCTATGTCATCAGATAAAAATGAGCTCACATGGCTGTAAATAAAATTAGTTCAGATACAATAAAAAGAATTATGCCATAATGCATGCCGTCAAATATAATTTATCTCATATGCTATTACATAAAATTTATTTATGCTATCAAATCTCACGACATTCATAATTAGTATTGGTTAATTCTAATTAACATTATTTATTAATATTCTTTTTGACTTTCAATATTATTTTCCGTGTTTTTGAAAAATTTTATTTAATGATTTATAATGATCTTTTCGACGTAATCTGGACTTTTTTACAAATTTTTATACTAGATTCTTTTTGATAAAATAACAAAGATGTGTATCTAAATTTTTATATATGAAAATGTAAATGTTTTACGTGTAATTTACATTTTAAATGTAAATGCTATACATGTAATTTACAAAAACGTTTTTCATGAAATTTAAATTTTAAATGTAAACGTTTTACATGTGAATATGCTAATGTCTGACAAGTAATTTACAAAAGTGTTTTAGATGCAAATGTACTATTGTTTTACATGTAATTTGCAAAAATGTTTTAGATGTAAATGCGCTCATGTAACATAATTTACATTTGAAATGTAAGTCTTTTACACGTAAATGTGTTAATGCTTTACGTATAATTTACATAACTGTTTTTCATGTAATTTACATTATGAATGTAAATGTTTTATATATTTTACAGTATAAGATTTTTTAAAGTCTTGATTTATATTTTCTTTTAACAAGTATTACTTCATAAAAAAAATAATGTTTTTTTTAACATGCTTGGTGAATACGTGATTTGCTATTCAGCATTTCTGCTATAGTTTATACATTTAATTAACGCAAAAATGGGTCAATTCTCCGTCTTTCTAGATCCTTTTGAAATACAGTCGATCTCTTATTGTATAAAAAAATTTAATTTGTTTTGGTAAATATACATATTAGAGGGTAATTAATTAATTTAATAAAAAATTTCTTAATTAAAACAATAACAAGAATAAGACTTAATTAAGATATTTGGCATTATATTTCCTTAAAGGACTGAAAACCAAGACATTAATAAGTCAAATTGCTTTGTAAAAGTTTAAAATTAAGATAATGGGAAGTTAATGCTAATAAATTAAATTTTTTTTGGTCAGGAATTAAATTAAATAGTTGCTTTAAAATTCTAAAAACTAATCAAGACATTGTCAATTCAAAATGTTTTGACGTTAATATTTATTAGAAGACTCTTCGATTTCAAAGAAATTCAACAATCTAAAAGTTCAGGAATTTACATTTTATAAACATCGCTTATAAAATAAAATAATATTAATACTTAAAATTCAATATGTAATTTAATTGAAATAAATTATTAATTTTAAAAGTGTAATAATATGCTACATAAAAAAAATTGCTATTTATTATCTGTATAGAAAAAAAACGTAGATTTCTATTATTTTATTATTACATGAGCAACATAAAGAATATATAATATACATTTCAAAATTCACAATTTTTTTATCTTTAAACTACTACATTTAATTTTTGTATTTTTAACATAATGCATTTGTATTTAACATTGTACATTTATATTTTTTAACACAGTACATTCGTATTTTTTTAACATAGCACATTTATATTTAACATTGTACATATATATATTTTAACATAGTACATTTGTATTTAACATTGTACATTTTTTTTAACATAATCCTTATTTCTTCCTTGTTGGTTATGAAAAAAATGTTCGCAGACCATTTTAAGAAAGATAATTTTTTAATTAAAAAATTAATATCAACCTAAAAACATTTTTAATTAACTATTAAAAAATCATTTTACTCTCACTAATATTTTTGAACCTCAACTTTTCAAATTAAATAGAAATGAAACATTAATAAATAAAATATTATTTAAATAAACGTTTTATTAAATATAAATATAACAGTGTTTAAAGACAAAAAAATTTATTTCATCAGAATTTATTCAATATAAGCATTTAAATTCCTAAAAATAGGCCGTTCTTAAAGAACAAACCTTTTTTCCTACTTCAAATTTAATTGGAAACATTCTTTGAAAACACTCTCTCTCTCTCTCCTTTCGCTTTTTAACTTTAGATTATTTCGAAGAATTTTGCTTTAAAGTGACGATAATTTATTGGCTATTTTATATTTTCTTAGTTATTTTAAGAGTATTTATATGGAATTATATTTATTTTCGAGTAGAGGTTATTTTTAAACAAAATATCGGTTTTTATCAGTAAGTTTCATTTATTCATATGTTAGTTATATCTTGTAATGTCTCGGATATACCAGACCAAGGGTCGCCTACCCAAATGACCTTGCGGGCCACTTTGGAAATGCAGCCTAACTTTGCGGGCCGCATATACAATTATATATCCCCATATTAGATTTAGACCCACTATATATATTTTTTTTTTGGAGCGAAAAATTCAAACATCATGAGTTATTATTTTTGTGTTTTCTTTTATTCTTATATCTAAACATAGATAATATAATAATATTGATACTAAACGCACATTGTAAAGAAATATATATCATTAAAAATGAAATATAAAAAAATATAAAAATATAAACGAAATCATTAAAAAATATTTATTTTACTAGTGTGATATTTGTTTCTCTACTCTTTCACTAGTTTTTACAAATCGATCTCAGTTTGGGTATTTGCACATCGTAATGGGTGTTGCAGGTTAGCGTCCGTTATGCTTGAACATGTTTTGTGTTTGCTCAATTTCATTTTCGGAAAAAAAAAAAGAAAACCGATTCGCCGGTGTAAGTTGAGGGAGGGGGGGCACCCCTACACCCTTATAGACCTACAGCGGCTTCAAGAAGGGGACTACTTTCAGGTTCATGGGAACAAATAGATAAAGAACTTTATTTACAAACAATGAAAAGTAAGGAAATAAACAGATACACAAGTGCAGTTCACTCCAAGGACGGGGATTTTCAGAGATCTCGAATCTACGACGAATCTAATGCATCCGGTCAGACCTCAATTATCACGCGTGATACACGAAACCATAAGGGGCTCACTTTGTAAACAGGCGAAGTCACCGGCCTGTTCAGTCACTTTAAAGAAGAAAAGAGAAACAACAACACTTCTTGTCGACGTGTTGCAGACACTCTTCTTTTCCTTTGGAGGGGACACTTCTTCAACCCAACAATCAATTCTTTACAAGCATTATATATATATATATATTATTTACTATATTTACAAAAAATGAGAATTAAGGATATAAATTAAATAGTCTAGTGCCGTTCACTCCAAGTTCGGAAATTTTCAGAGTTCACGAGCTTACGGCAAATCTAAACACCTGGTCTGCGTAGACCTTAACTATCACAGGGGGAGATTCACGAAACCACAAAGGGCGCACTGTGAAAACAGGCGGATAACTCCGGCCTATTCAGTCACTCCAGAGAAAAAAAAACACTTCTGGTCGACTGTCTCTTCTTCACCAAAAATCTCCTTTCACGACAGTTGTGAAGAGGGGGATGGTCAGCTTCCCTCACTTCTCATTTGAGTAGAAATATGGTACATATAGTATCTCTATCATCAATCACGATGGAACAACTGATGGTATATCAATTGGTTGATATTCAGTTTGTAGTTGTTTCCACCCGTGAAGATCGCACAGACATTCGCTAGTTTCCTCATTATACATGATACCGAATATCTGCTATCAGATTTGAGTGAATGGTTGTGCTCATTAGTACAAAACACTAATTATACTAATGAGAACAAAAAACCCCCAAAAACACTAACACTAACCCACTTAAGACAACCGTCAAGAGGGGGGGAGGGGTCAGCTTCTTCTCACTTCTCATTGAAGTAGACATTTCTCAGCTCTCAGTCTACCACCCATCACGATGGAACAACTCATGGTATAGTTCATATTCCAACTGCAGTTGTTTCGACCTGTGAAGGTCGCACAGATATTCGCTAAATTCCTGAGTCTCATTATACACGATACCGAATTTGAGTTATCAGATTTGTGTGACATGTTGTTCTCATTACTACAAAACACTGATTGCATGTAATATAACTACCTACAATAAAGCCCGTCTGCTGTCAAATTTGAGTGATCGGTTTATTACATATTTTGCAAATAACATACATTCATCTCTCCTGGGAATGAAATGCCAAAACTCATCTCGTGAGAAAAAAAATGCTACAATCTCTACATTTAAGTACCTAAACTCTTAATTTGAAAAGTTTTTAATTTCAGGAAGGCTATCATATTTAAAAAGATAAATTTTCTATTGATAATGAATAATTTGATCTTAAATTTATAAACAGCTTTTTTAATTATACAAAGTGGAACGCATTTTCAGAAATGTTAAAAATAATTCTGTAAAAATGTATAGCATTATAATATATTCAAGAAATCATTTATATCTTTTTAGCTAGACCAGATGAGCGAGACTCCAAACAATCATTTTTTGAATTTAAGGAGGGATACCTTTTCTGTACCCGCCATTTATTTGAAAAAAGTAACTGAATTCAAAATTTTTAATATTTTAGCCATACAATTTAATTTGTATTTGTTTGTTAATTTGTTAATGTTTATAAATAAAAAATAAAATGAACTGTTTTAATTTTATTAATTTTTGCAATTGTGGTTTATTAATTTTATAATATAATTGATTAATTTATTTAATATTTATATTTACAAACGTTTTAATTTATTATGTTTATCAATAGAAAATGAAACTGCATAAAAAATAAACGTTTGAATAAAAAATAACTGCTTTTTCTTAGTTATGAATGCAAATTACAATTTTGTACATACAGACTTTTCTGTTCCTTTTTGAGGCATATTATATAAAGTTTATAATAGCAGCTTTATTTGTTCATAATTCTAGTACATGAAATATTAATTAATTATTCATAAATTAATTTAATTTTAAATGTATTAATAGTTTTATTTATTTTGTTTATCAGTAGAAAAAAATGAAACTATATAAATATAAACGTTTCAATTTTTCTCATAAAAATTGTTGTTTTCTTAATTAGGAATGTAAAATACAATTTTGTAAATTGAGGGCTTCGGTTCCTTTTTAAGGCATATTATATAAAGTTTATGATAACAGCTTTGTTTTTTCATATTTTTATGTACATGAAATATTCATTAATTATTCATAAATTAATTAAATTTTTAAATGTATTAATATTTTTATTTATTTTGTTTATCAGTAGAAAAAATGAAACTATATAAAAATAAGCGCTTCAATTTTTCTCATAAAAATTGTTGTTTTCTTAATTATGAATGTAAAATACAATTCTGTAAATTGAGGGCTTCAGTTCCTTTTTAAGGCATATTATATAAAGTTTATAATAGCAGCTTTATTTGTTCATAATTCTAGTACATTACATTATATAGAAAAAAAAAAACAATAAATAAATAAAATAAAATGAAGTTTACTAATTAAAATGCTATCTTTATGAAAACGTCAAAGTTCAATATTAGAGTACGACATTCAAATGAAAGCCTAATAAAATTATCTCTTTCTAAAAATAGAATAAAATGATATCCTTATTTAGAAGCTTTTTTCCCTCTAAAAACAGATATGTATGTCAGTGCCATGTTTTGTTATCACTTTTATGAACTTTGTATTTGCTACGTTTAATTTGAACTTTATAATTGTTACAGAAATTGTTACAATTTTCTTGATTATATGTATGAAAAAAAGTTTTGATGAAAATATTATTTAACTATTATAAATTTAATTAATCCTTTTTATGAACATACTGAGAAAAATATATTCAATATATGAATTAACATTCTGTAAATATTTTTCTCTGTTCACTTTACTTTAATTATAAACTTACTTTTATTAAACCTTAAAACATGCAATTGTTCTATATTGTAGTAAGACCATTTTCCCTTTATTGTAAATTTATATATATATTTCTATCATTCCTTTCTAATCATTTTTTTAATAATTGTTTGCACGATAATTTTTTTCATTTATATCCTTTTCTTTGATTTGTTTTCACTTCTTAATATTTATTTGCACAACATTTTTATTTTAATTATTATAATTTATAATAATATAGTATGCACATATATTTATATAATTTTTATTTTAATTATTATTATTAATATTTATTGTCATTTTCTTTCAATTCTTTCTATACATTTCTTAATATTTATTTGAGCAATATTTTTTTCGCATTTATATAGCTTTCTTTCATTTCTTTCTATTCATTTCTTTATATTTATTTGCGCAATATTTTTATTTCATTTATATAGCTTTCTTTCTATTCATTTCTTAATATTTATTTGCACAATATTTTTATTTAATTTATATCGTTTTTTTTTTTTTTTTTTTTTTTTCATTTTTTTCTATTTATTTCTTAATATTTATTTGCACAATATTTTTATTTAATTTATATCACTTTCTCTCATTTCTTTCTATTCACTTCTTAATATTTATTTATATTTATTTACACAATATTTTTATTTAATTTATATCGTTTTTTTTTTTTTTTTTTTTTTTTTTTTTCTATTCATTTCTTAATATTTATATTTATTTGCACAATATTTTTATTTAATTTATATCACTTTTCTCATTTCTTTCTATTCACTTCTTAATATTTATTTATATTTATTTACACAATATTTTTTATTTAATTTATATCGTTTTTTTTTTTTTTTTTTTTTTTTTTTTTTTTTTTTTTTTTTTTTTTTCTATTCATTTCTTAATATTTATTTACACAATATTTTTATTTAATTTATATCGCTTTCTTCCATTTCTTAATATTTATTTGCACAATATTTTTATTTCATTTATATAGAATTCTTTCTGTTTATTTCTTAATATTTATTTGTACAATATTTTTATTTAATTTATATCGCTTTCTTTCATTTCTTAATATTTATTTACACAATATTTTTATTTAATTTATATCGCTTTCTTTCATTTCTTTCTATTCATTTCTTTATATTTATTTACACAATATTTTTATTTAATTTGCATCGCTTTCTTTCAATTCTTTCTATACATTTCTTAATACTTATTTGCGCAATATTTTTTTCCTAAGATATCTCGAAGAGGTAATATTTAATACAGATAGGTTTTTCAAATGTGAAGGTTTAAGAGATGGAATTAATCCTTGGAATAAGCTGATTTTAATGAAATTTCAATAAAGAAATATTTCAAAAGACCGTCATAATGCTATTGTTCTCATAATAGTATTTATATTTTATAAAATTTATATGTCAGCAACTAATTGACAATTTGGATTATTATATTTGTGAAAATGCATTCGTAGAACAACAAATACTATTGTCAATGGTGTTTATTTATTAAATGATTTTTTATTATACGTTACGATATGAAAATATCATTTTATATTCATCCTGAAGTGTTTTCGAGATTATAATCTCGAAAATACTTTAGGATGCATAAACATTTGATAAGTATTCTTGAAAAAGTTTTTATCGAAATCAAACAAATTTTTATCAATAGGTAATCACCTATTATTTAAATGTCAAATGTAACACTAGTTGAAGTCGTGCTATCTTCTTTAAAAATGCAGCAAGTGAAATCCTATTGTTAGTGTAGATAACGAATTACAAATAAAAAAAGGCTTATATTTATTTAATTCAATTTCTACAAGATAAAATGTCTGATATTTTACGTGGTTAGCTGGATATCAAATAGCCAAACGTTAGAGTGGGATGAAAAAATTAAATATTTTCTATTTATACTAATTAGATGTTTTATCTGTACATATTTTAATTAAGAAAATATTTAAAATCTTTTTTTTCAATTTCTTTATATTATCTAATGAATTTTACCATTTATAAAGCATGAAAAATTTATCTTCAATGCACTCAGGTTCTACGAATTGTATCAAATCCAACTTTATCTAGACCTTCCGTCTTGTCACCCTACTATGAGTAGTAAATTTGCAAATTAAAAGTAGTGTTATAACATATTGTAATATTTATTATAAATCCTAAATTAAACAAGCAAAATGATTTTTAAGAACAATTCTCCCTCACATAGGCTACATTCAAGGAAAATTAAAAAAAAAACCCACAGAACAAGATTGGTAAAGCTGTTGAAGTTATTCTATCATTTGTTTTAAATAGCCATATCTAAGCAACGAATTGATGAACTCAAAAGAATACTTTTTTCACTACAGCATGTCTCCCATTCCTTCAGTGTCTCGATGCACATTAGATTGTTAGTGGGAGGCGATTTTTAATTCTGATTAATATTATTTCACTTTTATGAACAGTTAATTAGCTTTTTGTTGTGTTTATGTGTGGACAAATTAAAGATGCTACAATAATTAAACTGATGCATTGATTATCATCATAACTCAGAATTATGGTGTGAGACACTGTTACTATATACACTCAAGAGCCAAAACATTATGACCACCCCTACATTTTGCGATGAACTCGCCTGGAGGACGTGATCAGGTGGAAGTGGTACTTAACTGCTGCTGGAGAGTCTGAAGAATCATTGTTTCACTCACTTCTGTGTGTGATGGGAACGACTTTGATACAGTGTAATGGCTCGAAGGCTCGGAACAAGTATTTCCGAAACTGCACGACTCGTGGGTTGTTCGCGATCTACAGTTGTTAGTACTTATGCAAAGTGGATGAATGACGGTGAAACCAGCAGTAAACGACATGGTGTTGGACGTCCACGCTCGGAGACTGTCTCGCATGATGAAGCGAAACCGAAGCCAGACAGTGGCTCAGCTGACAGCCCAATACAATGCAGGGCCAAATAGAATAGTATCGGAGCACACTGTTCAGCGGACACTGTTGGATATGGGGCTACGCAACAAACGTCCCACTCGTGTGCCTTTGCTGACCAAACGTCATCGCCAACTGCGCCTGCGCTGGGCCCGGGAACATCGTGACTGGTCCATGGATTAGTGGGAGAGAGTTGCCTGGTCAGATGAATCACGGTTTGTCATTCATCACGCCGATGGCCGTGTCAGGATACGCCGTCTTCCAGGCGAACAGTTGCTCCTTCAATGTACAGTAGGTCATACACAGGCCTGTGGTGGCGGTATTATGCTTTGGGGGACGTTCCGTGGTTTTGGTAGAGCAGACCATGAAATCTGCAGGGTATCTGAGCATCATTGCGGACCAGTTGCACTCTTGCATGGCCTCTGTTTTTCCAGCGGGAAATGGAATGTTCCAACAGGACAACGCCCCTTCTCACAAGGCTAAAATTGTGTTTGAGTGGTTCCAGGAACATGATGCTGAATTCCATTTAATGTCCTGGCCGCCTAACTCACCGTATCTCAATCCGATAGAACACATTTGGGATGTCCTGGGACGGCAGCTCAGTGTTCAAAGACCAATATCTCGGATTTGCGTGACCGTTGCTTAAACATCTGTTACAATCTGTCTCCGGCCATCTACCAAGGACTTGTGGCATCCATGCCAAGGCGGGTTGAAGCTGTGTTGCGCGCCAAAGGTGGGCCAACTCGTTATTGACAGGTCATAATGTTTTGGCTCTTGAGTGTATTTAAACCCTTCTTGTGTTATCGTAGAAGATATTGTAAAATACGTGTTTAATCCCTTGCGTTACAGTTATGTTAGACT
Source organism: Caerostris darwini (assembly GCA_021605075.1). Classification (NCBI taxonomy): domain Eukaryota; kingdom Metazoa; phylum Arthropoda; class Arachnida; order Araneae; family Araneidae; genus Caerostris; species Caerostris darwini. The sequence continues at coordinate 296,231 of BPLQ01007847.1, forward strand.
CGAACCTACGGTTTAAAAGTAGATTCCGAACCACTACAAACGATTCCATGGCACCGCAAGGACTCAAACACGAAAATCTGTAGTACCGAGCGAAAGAGCACAAGCCACTCGGCCATTCAGGCCCCTGAGATTTATTATTAACATCATAAATTTTTATATGTTTCATTTTTAAATTACAAAATAATAGAAAGCTATTGGATATCACAAATATAAAAAAAAATTATTATAATATTTTATAATGAAACTCATTCTCCTATATGTATTGGATCTTTTTAATTATTTCATATTAGATATGAATTCTTTCATATTTCATCGTATAAGAACTTATGAGAACTTAAACATATGGGACTCAACTTTCTAACTTGCAGATATTTTTAGGCGAAACCTAAAAAAACAATCTTTGGAAAGGTGTTAACCACCTAATTTTTTTGTAAGCCACCTAATTTTTTGCTAAAGAAAATGGAGAATTATTAGTTCGAGAGTATATCGGATATTTAAAATGTAAATAAATCGATAATCGATTTTCAATTATTTTGTTTCTAAGAAATATGATTTTATATATAAATTAAAAAATTAAAAAATCACAGCTATTGCACCCTTTATATAAATATTCTTACCACATTTTTTAAATAAGGAGATGACAGGAAAAAAACTTTTTTAAAAAAAATATTGGATCAAAGAAGTAATTGATTACTTGCCCAGAAATTTTCATTAATTATTTTTCTTCGAATAATTCCATTTTTAGATACTTTTTCGTGGATCAGTTACTTTAAAAATAGTTTTTTAAGTTATCTATTTTAAGAATTCCGCAATATTTTGTAAAATATTCTATTTCAGGAAAATTCTTGAAACCAATATTTCTAATTATATTTTTTTGCACTGAAAAATTGAAATCTACTTGTTAAAACTTTTACTAAATATTCAAATACTTTTTAGTTTACAAGATGTTGGAGATTTCTTAAGAAGAAAGATAAAAATAAATGACAACTTTTAATAAATCTATTTAAATGCCAAAATGTGGTAAAAATATTAATTAGGAAACTTGTGTTGATAATTTATTAAATTTTCTGTTTAAAATGGGTTTATACTAATAAAAATGTAATAATCCTAAATCTCATCATTATAAAATTCAAAGTTAAACTTTAAAATTTATTTGAAGTATTATATTTATTAATTTAATTAATTAATTAATTAATTAAAATTAATTAATTTTAAATTAATTAATTTAAATTATAAATAAATAAAATTTATTTGTTTTTATTAATTATATTAAAATTATATATATATTTTTAAAATTGATTATTGATTATTTATATTATTATTATGTTAATATTTATTAAATACTTACTATTTATATTTTATTTATATTTATAAATTTCTTTAAATTAATTATTTTATTTTATTAAATTTATATTTAATTTTAAAATTTATAATAGACTAAAAAAAAAAATATTTTTTAAAATTATTTTTATTTTTATTATTGATATAAATTATTTTTATTATATATCTATAAAAAAAATTTTTATTTATATAATTTTTATTTTTAAAAAATAAAAATTTTAATTTATGTTATTTATCTTTTATTACATACATGAAATTTTTATGACAAAAAATAATTATGATGCTTAAAAATTTAGAGTAGTTTAATTATTCATGAATTTTCTCTATGCGCAATTTTGAAGTTCTTATTGCATATATAGAAGACATTTGTGTTTTCAATTAGAATTGAATAGAGTGTAAAGGCTCGACTTATACTAAACATATAACGGCTTCTAGAAAAAGGTCACTTTCAGGTTCATGGGAACTTTTTAATTTTTATTTACAAGCATTATATATACAGAACTCTGGTTATTACAAATTATTATTTACAAACGAATTAAAATTGAGGATATTGTTTGATTCACAAGTTCTGTTCACTCCAAGGTCGGACATTTTCAGAGTTCTTAAGTCTACGACGAATCTAATGCCTCCGGTCTGCGGCAGACCTTAATTATCACACTACGTGATTCACGAAACCACAAGGGACTCACTTTGAAAACAGGCTTGTTTCGAAGTGTGACGGCCCGTTCAATCTCTTTATAGAAAAACAACGCTTCTTGTCGATTCATCTTTCCTTCTCCAAAAACCTCCCGTTAAGAAAATCCATCAAGAGCGGCGGGAGGGTGGTTAGCTTGCCTCACTTCTCTTTGGAGGGGACACTTCCTCATCCCATGGTCCATCACTAATCACGATGCAGAAACTCATGATGTAGTCGATATTCCATCTGTAATTGTTTTGACATGTGAAGGTCGAACAGACGTTAGCTAATTTCATGATGTATCAGTACTCATGACACCGATTATGTTGAACTGAGTGACAGGTTGTTCTCATTAGAACGAGACACTTTGCATATAGTATAAATATCCATGACAGCGATTATATACTGTCAGATTTGAGTGATAAGTTGTTCTCGTTAGAAAAAGACTCTATTTGCATGTAGTATAAATATCACCGGCACTGCTTGTCAGCTGTCAGATTTGAGTGATAGGTTGTTCTCATTAGAACAAGACACTAGTTACATGTAGTATAAATATCCATGACACTGCTTTCAGCTGTCAGATTTGAATGGCAGGTTGTTATTATGCAATTGTTAAAAATATATACATTCCTTTCCCCTGGAAACATAAATGTTATATCTCTTCTCGTGGGAAAAATGCTGCAAATGTTGGAATTTTTTTTATGTCCGTGACATGATTGTTCTAAAATAGCGGATTTAATTTTTTTTTAAATATATAGAAGAAATGTCTTCATTGAGGATTTCTGTATTTTAATTCTTTGGTAGTGAATATTAATCGATATTATTTGATATTTTTATTAATAGCTAAAAAATATTTTATTTAGTAATTTTCTTTACTGGTAATATTTATCTCCATGTCATACGAATAGCAAACAGTATTATTAACAAAATAGATATATGCTGCAATTCTTTGAAACTTCGATACATAATATGCAAATTCACAAAAGTGGTTAAGAATTTTTTATTTTATAAATAATTTATTTAATTTACGTGCAGAATGTCATGAATAAGAAATAGTAAAAATAAATTTACATATGAAAGTCTTCCAAAATTTATAAATTTAACTTTACGACGAAATGTACTGCGCCAATGAAGGTGTAGAAATTCACTCCGATTTCGGAGAATTTGTGGTAGGATTTCTCAATGGTATTACGTGTTCATTTCTGGGTAAGTCAGACGTAATTGCAATAAAAGAACTGTAAAAATGATATCTGTAATAGAAAGATCTTCAAGAGAGACGTAATAAAAGAGAATCATACAAAAGATGTAATAAAAGAGATCGTACAAGAGATGTAATAAAAAAGAATTGTACAACAGTTGTAATAAAAGACTTGCAGAAGGTACAACTTTCAATAAAAGATCTGATTCTATGAGTGTAGGACACAAATTAAACAGAATATGGCTGAGATTTCAAATCATTATATTTCTATTCTTTCGGACAATTATATAAGTGTGAGTTAGAGAGAAATCCTATATCATTGAGTTTCTTTAGCCAACCTGTGCTATTCTGTTTCTCAATTAGTGTTAATATAGTTTGCATTAAGCCTTGTTGCTATGTACAGAGAATCATTATCAATTAAACAATTAATACGTCTCATACAATTACAAGTCAATTTTTAATTGTATACGTTATATACAATTAAAAAAAATTTCTGTACACACGAAGAACTTAAAATTAATTGTAAGGAGCACTGTTTAAAAATACAACTTATTATAAATAGTAGAACATTATATTCTGTAGGTAATAATCGGTTTAAAACTTAGATGTTCTACTAATCACATGGCTCTGTTATGAATGTGACGTAAATAAAAATCATAAATTTTCGTAAATGTTTAGTGCAATTGTTTTATTCGACTTTTAAATTCAAATTGCATGGAAATATTTATCAAATAATGGATTTTATTTCAAATAAACACTTCTTTATAGTTCCAATTCTTATTTTCTAAAGCAGTTCTTATTTCGGTTATTAAAATTTTTATTATTGTTCAATAATTGGAAAAAAAAATTTATTCGAAATGACTCCAGAGCTTTTTTTTCCGGTTTTCAATAAAGTAATAAATGAAGACGAATATGAATAAAAAATGGCTTTATTATCAGGAGTCAAGTACAATCAATGTTCCTTTTCCAAATCATCACCATGAACACAGATATGCTTGTCATGCTTTTGAATGAGTTTCTCAATAAATTGTCAACAGTGTTCTTGTCTCTTGTTCTTAATAGATTGTCACCAGTGTATTAAGATAGGTAAATAGGCATAGATAAGATAGGTATATTCAAACTTCTTCGTTGCTGAAACACTGTTTACTCAGACCTTTCCACTGTTTCCGAAAGAGGTGAAAGTGACTCCGTGCAAGGTCTGGTCTACATGCCAGGTTAACAAACAACTCCTACTGAAGTTGTTACCACACCAGCATTAGATCGTGTGTTGTCATGGATTGAAACAGCTGAAGTCTTATCACTGCGATGAATTTCTGCTGCACTTATCCCATCTGTCTGTAAGAAGTGATTTATGCCATACAAATCTTACTTGGATGGAAAATCAATATTGACCGTCATGTTAACGATCCAGATGGGCTGTGCACCAAGTTAACAAACACCTCCCAACCACCTATTACTCAAATCTGACAGCAGACAAGCAGAGTCGGGAATATTTATACTACATGCAACTAGTGTCTTTTCTAATGACAGCAACCTGTCACTCAAATCTGACAGCAGATAATCGGTGTCATGAATATTTATGCTATATGTAATTAGTGTCTTGTTTTAATGAGAACAACCTATCACTCAAATCTGACAGCAGATAATCGGTATCATGAATATTTATACTACATGCAATTAGTGTCTTATTCCAATGGGAACAACCTGTCACTCAATTCTGATAGCAGATAATCAGTATCATGAGTAATGATACATCATGAAATTAGTAATCGTCTGTTCGACCTTCACGTGTCAAAACAATTACAGATGGGATGTCGACTACATGAGGAGTTTCTGCATCGTGACTGGTGATAGACCATGGATTGAGGAAGTGTTCCCTCCAAAGAGAAGTGACCCCCTTCCCACTCGCTCTTGACGGATTTTCTTAAATGGAGATTTTTGGAGAAGGAAAGACGAATCGACAAGAATCGTTGTTTTTCTGTAAAGTGACTGAACGGACCGGTACAGTTTGAAACAAGCCAGTTTTCAAAGTGAGCCTCTTGTGGTTTGGTGTATCACGTAGTGTGATAATTAAGGTCTGCAGCAGACCGGAGGCATTAGATTCGTCGTAGACTTAAGAACTCTGAAAATGTCCGACCTTGGAGTGAACAGCACTTGTGAATCAAACTATATCCTCAATTTTAATTTCTTTGCAAATAATAATTTGTAATAACTAGAGTTCTGTGTATATAATGCTTGTAAATAAAAATTAAATAGTTCCCATGAACCTGAAAGCGACCTTCTTCTTGAAGCCGTTATAGGTTTAGTATAAGTCGAGCCTTTACACTCTATTTAATTCCAATTGAAAACGCAAATGTCTTCTATATATAATATTACTTCAAAATTGAGTATTGAGACAACTCGTGAATAATTAAATTATTCTAAAATTTAAGCATCATAATTATTTTTAGTCATAAAAATTTCATGTATGTAATAAAAAATAAATAATATAAATTAAACTTTTTATTTTTTAAAAATATATAATTTTTTTTATTATAGATATATAATAAAAAAAAATCTATATTTAATAATAAAAAAATAAAAATAAATAATTTAAAAAAATATTAATTTTTATAAATAAATATTTTATGAGATAAAATGTATTATAAATTATAAATTTTAAAACTAAATGCAAATTTAATAAAATAAAATAATTAATTTAAAAAGATAAATAAATATAAATAATAAATATTAAAATAATAATAATATAAATAATAAATATTAAAATAATAATAATATAAATAATAAATAATAAACCTTTAAATTTTTAAATAAATTTTTAAAAAATCTATATAATTTTTAAATAATTACTAAAAATAAATAAATTTTATTCATTTTGAATTTAAATTTATTTTATTATAGATATTTAGAAATAAAATGTAAACAATTGAAAATTGACAATTAATTTCTGTAATAATATTGCAAATAAAAACTGGATTATCATTCAATTTTTAAATTAAAATTAATATATATAATATAATTGAATTTTATAGTGATGAAATTTATAATTATTACATTTTTAGTAGCTGCAGCATTTTAAGCAGAAAATTAATTAAAGATAAATTATTAATAAAGTTTCCTAATTAATATATTTTTCACATTTTGGCATTTAAATTGATTTCCTAAAAAATTGTTATTTATTTTTATTTTTCTCCTTAAAAATCTTCACGATCTTCTAAAGTATTTAGTAGAAGTTTTAAGAAGTAGATTTCAATTTTTCAGTGCAAAAAAATATAATTGGAAATATTGGTTTCAAGAATTTTCCTGAAATAGAATATTCTAGAAAATATTGCGAAATTCTTAAAATAGATAACTTAAAAAACTATTTTTTAAAGTAACTGATCCACGAGAAAGTATCTAAAAATAGAATTATTCGAAGAAAATGTAATTAATGAAAATTTTTGCTCAAGTAATCGATTACTTCTTTTTTCGAAATATTTATTAAAAAAAAAAAGTGATAAAAATATTTATATAAACTGTGTGCAATACCTGAGATTTTTTTTTATTTTGTTTTGTTTTTAGATTTAAATATAAAATCATATTTACTAAGAAACAAAAGAATTGAAAATCGATTTATTTATTTTTTTAAATATTCGATATTCCTTCGAACTAATAATTCTCCATTTTCTTCAACAAAAAAATTAGGTGACGCGTTAATACGTTTCCAGTGATTATTTTTTAGGTTTTGTCTAAAAATATCTAAAAGATTGAAAGTTGACTTCCATATGTTTAAGTTCTCATAAGTCCTTATGCCATGAAATATGAAAGATTTTATATCTAATATGAAATAATGAAAACAGGAAAACAATATAAATAGGAAAAAAGAGTTAATTTCATTATAAAATATTGTAATAATAAATAATACTGTAATTTTTTTAAATATTTATGATATCACAGAGTTTTCTAATATGTTATTATTTTGTAATTAAAAGTAAAGCATGAAAAAATTTAGGATGTTAATAATACGATTTCATGTTATAGATTTTATTACATTAAACATTAGTACATTATTTTTAAACAAGTATGAGTCCTAAAATAATATTTTTTTTTTTTTTTTGTTCTTTATTCTTAATATTGTTTTTATTGTTATTATCCTTTATTCTTTATTCTTATTATTCCCAAAATTCTTTAGAATATTTTAGTTTATTTCGAGGGGTTTGATGGCCGAGAGGCTAGCGCTGTGGTGCTCGGTACTACAGGTTTCGGGTACGAGTGGTGGCGGTGCCATGGATGTTTGCAGGTGTTCGGAATTCACTTTTAGTCATAGATTCCTGTCTAATAGGATAGTAGAGCGTTGTGGGGGTAGTATAACGCGCGTCTGTAGCACATCTTCAAGCCACACGTGCCCCCTGGTTATTGCTAAATGAGTAACAAGCGGTGCAGCCGTTGCTTGTGACATAAAAATTTACTGTCTCTGTATCACCAGCTGCATTATAACAACAACAGTTTTGTTCATTTCAATTACATTTTTACTGGAAATATTTTTGTAGTAATAATTCATATTGCATTAATGCATTTTATTCGGCTTATTAAAAAATATATAAATTGTGAATACTATGGTGACACAATAATTTCGCTTGTAACTTGATAGCAAAAGTCCCGGCGGTGTCATGGATGTTCGTTGTGGCGTGGAATCAATTTTAAACCGTAGGTCCCGGTATAATAGGATCGTAGAACGTCACAGATCCCAATCAGACTTCTCACCCACATCATTCTCAACTGTAAAGGGTACCCGTTATGTAACTGGTCTCAACTCTAGGCACAGTGCTGTAGCGTGGTATGGTGTAGTAGGGGTTCGGATGATTTACAATGATCAGATCAAGAAATATAAAGAAAAGATGTTAAACATGTTTCTTCTATTTACAAAGAGATGCGCTAATATTTTTGCAAGCCAGCTAGTAGCACGGGTTTCAGAAAAAGGGCCTGGTGGCTGAGTGGTTAATGGTCGTAGCATATCTTCAAGCTACACTTCCCCCTTAGTAGTGCTAAATGAGTAACAGCGGTGCAGCCTTTGTTTATAGCTGTATTGCCAGCTGCATTAGAACAACAGCAACATGTTAATAATATTGGCTCACCTGATAAAATTTGTTATACATATATATGTATACCATGTTGTATACATATATATATTTTTTTTTTCAATGCAGCTGACAAACAGATATGGACGTCTTGGATGCCTTAAGGCAAGCGCTGCGCAGACGTACTCACTTTGCATTACTCAGGGTGCGCGTGTAACTTGAAGATAAGCCACGGACGCGGAGTATCAATGCCCCCGCAAGGCTCTAAGATCCTATTAGACCGGGACCTACGGTTTAAAGTGGATTCCGAACCACTACAAACATCCATGGCACCGCCGGGACTCGAATCCGAAACCTGTGATACCGAGCGCCAGAGCGCTAGCCACTCGGCCATTCAGGCCCCCTACATATATATATATAACATGCATGTATTTGGGGGCCTGATATTGTTTTGATTGTTAATATATAACGCTATAAATGAAAAAAAAATATTGTACAAATAAATATCAAGAAATCAGTACAAAGAAATGAAAGAAAACGATTTAAATTAATTAAAAATATTGTGCAAATAAATATTAAGAAATGAATAGAGAAAAATGAGAAAATGTAGTGCAATTTAATGCTATATCTATAGTCATATAAGTACACATGCATGCACTTATATGCATATATACATACATGCATACACACACATATACACTGAAGTGACAAAAGTCATGGGATAGCAATATGCAAATTTTCAGATAGCAGTAGCATCGCGTAGCGCTGGTACTGCCATCAGGTATAAATGCGCAGTGCTTTCGCAGAGCTTTCATTTCTGTTCAAGTTATTCATGTGAAGAGGTTTTGACGTGATGATAACCGCACGACGGGAATTAACAGACTTTGAACGCGGAATGTTAGTTGGAGCTAGACGCACGGGTCATGCCATTTCGGAAATCGTTAGGGAATTCAACATTCCCAGATCCACTGTGTCAAGAGTGTGCCGAGAGTATGAAATTTCAGGCATAACATCCCACCATGGACAGCGCAGTGGTCGACCGCCTTCACTTAACGACCGAGACCGGCGACGTCTGCAAAGAGTCGTAAATTCTAACAGACAAGCAACACTGCGTCAAATAAAAAGAAATCAATGTGGGACGTACAACGGACTTGTCTGTTAGAACTGTGCGGAGAAATTTGGCTTTCTTGGGCTATTCCAGCAGAAGACCGACTCGAGTGCCTTTACTGACAGAACGACATCGCTTGCAGCGACTCTCGTGGGCACGTGAGCATATCGGTTGGTCCCTAGATGAATTTAAAACCGTGGCCTGGTCCGATGAGTCACGATTTCAGTTGGTAAGAGCTGATGGTAGGGTTCGAGTGTGGCGCAGACCCCACGAAGCCATGGACCCAAACTGTCAGCAAGCTGGTGGTGGCTCCGTAATGGTGTGGGCTGTTTTTTCATGACATGGACTTGGTCCTCTGGTGCGACTGGACCGAACATTGACTGGAAATGCTTATGTTCAGCTACTTGGAGATCACTTGCAGCCATTCATGGTCTTCATGTACCCAAACAACGATGGGATTTTTATGGATGACAATGCGCCATGTCACCGGGCGACAACTGTCCGCGATTGGTTTGAAGAACATTCTGGACAATTCCAACGAATGATCTGGCCACCTAGATCGCCCGACATGAATCCCATCGAGCATTTATGGGACACCATCGAGAGGTTTGTTCGTGCCCAAAATCCTGCACCATCAACGCTTTCACAATTATGGACGTCTATCGAGACAGCATGGCTCAATATTCCTGCAGAAGACTTCCAACGACTTGTTGAGTCCATGCCACGTCGAGTTGCTGCACTTCGCCGGGCGAAAGGAGGGTCGACACGATATTAAGAGGTATCCCATGACTTTTGTCACTTCAGTGTATATAAAAATGCGATTTTTAATTTCTTGTTTATGATACTTATTATTCACTTGCTAATATATTAATTTTTTTGTGTTTTTATTTAAAACAGTTTTATAATTTTCACATCTGAACTAATGTATAAAAAGGATATTAAATGTTTTAAGCATAAAATAAAAATTAAATTTAACGGAGAAAAAAGTTTACACAATATTAATTCACATATTGAATATATTTTTCTAAGTATTTTCAATAAAAAGGATTAATTAAATTAATAATAGTTAAATAAAATTTTTTATCTTTTTTTTTTCATACATATAATCACGAAAATTGTTGCAATTTCTGTAACAATTATAAAGTTCAAATACAAAGTTCGTAAAAGTGATAACAAAACATGGCACTGATATATATCTGTTTTTAGAGAAAAAAACCCCATCTAAATAAGGATGTCATTTTATTCTATTTTTAGATAGAGATAATTTTAATAGACTTTCATTTGAATGTCTTAATCTAATTTTGAACTTTGATGTTCTCAGAAAGATAATATTTTAATTATTAAAGTTCATTTTATTTTATTTATTTATTGCTTTTTCCTGCATTTTGTATTTCTAAACTGTGATTTTGGTCTTAAATTATATTAGACTTATGGACTTACTAGTATTAGGAACAAAAGCCCTGAATTTATGAAATTGTAATTTACATTCATAGTTAAGAAAACGACAGTTAATTTTTAAGGGAAAAATTAGAACATTTATTTTTTATGGAGTTTCAATTTTTCTACTGATTAAATAAAAATTTTGGTCTTAAATTATATTAGAATTATTACTTACTACATATTAAATAAAAAGCCCTGAATTTATGAAATTTAATTAATTACATTCATTCATTCATGAAAATTAAGTTAATTTTTAAGGGAAAAATTAGAACATTTATTTTTTATGGAGTTTCAATTTTTCTACTGATTAAATAAAAATATTAGTAAATTTAAAAATTACATAAATTAATTAATTATACATAATAAATAAAAATATTATTAATTTTAAATATTTAATTAATTCATTTATTTATTCATGAATAATTAATAAATATTTGATGTACATAAAAATATGAACAAATAAATATTCTTTTATAGCATGCCTTAAAAAAGAACAGAAAAACCTCTATTTACAAAATTGTAATTTATATTCATAAGAAACCGACAGTTAGTTTTTATAGAAAAAATTTATTTTTAAAAACGTTTATTTTTATACAGTTTCCTTTTTTCTACTGATAATGTAATAAATAAAAATATTACTAAATTTAAAAACTAAATAAATAAATTATTTAATAATTATTAAAAAAGGAACAGAAATCATGAATTTACAAAATTGTAAACTACATTCGTAATTAAGAAAACGACAGTTAATTTTTATAGGAAAAATTGAAACGTTTATTTTTATGCAGTTTCCTTTTTTCTACTGATAAACATAGCAAAAAAAATATTAGTAAATTTAAAAAGTAAATAAATAAACTAATTAATTCATAAATAATTAATAAAAAAGGAACAATTACCCTTATTACCTTAAAAATTATTACCCTTATTACCCCAATTACCTTAAAAAGGAACCCATAAATTTACAAAATCGTAATTTACATTCATAATTCAGAAAACGACAGTTAATTTTTATGGGCATAGGCAAGATAGGTGTATACAAAATTCTTCGTTGCTGAAACACTGTTTACACAGACCTTTCTACTGTTTCCGAAAAAGAGGTAAAAGTGACTCCGTGCAAGGTCTGGTCTACATGCCAGGTTAGCAAACACCTCCTATTGAAGTTGTTACCACACCAGTATGAGGTGGTGCGTTGTCACGGATTAAAACAGCTGAAGTCTTATCACTGGCGATGAATTTCTGCTGCACTTATCCCATCTGTCTGTAAGAAACGATTTGATGCCATACAAATCTTATTTCGATGGAGAATTAATATTGACCATCATGTTAACGATCCGGCAGATGGGCTGTGCTTTAGGTTAACAAACACCTCCCATTGAAGTTGTGCAAGAAGCTGTACGTTAACAAACCAATACTGAGGTCGTGCGTTGTCATGAATTAAAACAGCTGAAGTCTTATCACTTCGATGAATTTCTGCTGTGCTTATTCTTTCTGTCTGTAGGAAACGGATGACGACGTATAAATCTCACTTGTATGGAGAATCAGTCCTGGAGGACATGTTAACGGGTCAGTAGATGGGTTGTACGTCAGGTTAACAAACTCCTCCCATTGAAATTGAGCAAGAATCTATTGGGTACCACACCAGTATGAGGTCGTGCCATGGATTAAAGTAGCTCTATCCTTATCACTTCGATTAATTTCTGCTGCAATATTCCTTTATGTGTGTAGAAAACGAATGCCGCCATACAGATCTTACTTGGATGGGGAATCATCCTTGGCAGCCAGCAGGTAGGCTAACAGACCAGCAGGTAAGCTGTACATCAAGTTAACAAACATTTAATTTGTGCAAGAAGGTGTATGTTACCACAGCAGCGTGCGTTGTCATGAATTAAAACAGCTTTAGCTTTATCACTTCGATGAATTTCCGCTGCGGTTATCTCATCTGTCTGTAGGAAACGATTGACGCCATACAAATCTTACTTAGATGCGGAACCAATCTTGGTCATGTTAACTGGACAGCAGCTCAACTCCAATTCGGATTTAGCGGTGACAGATTTTATTGTGAAGTCTGAAAATATACACATTGTATAGCTGATATAGTCATCTAGCAACGTTATAGGAGTCAATAAAGAAATAACCCTCTTATGTAATGATATTTAACATTACAAAAACCCTTATGTTGTACCTTTTTGTGATTAACAGTTACAGTTAAACTAATATATTTTATGAGCAAACTGAAAAAGTTCTTTTTATGTTACGTATTTTGTGTTTTTTTTTATGTTTTATGAACGTTATCTATTCTTACCACTTTACACATGGTCCTAGGATTCTAAAAAAATTCAAATCCAAAGACTTACTAAAAAGAGTAAACTAAAAAGAGTTTTCCTACTAAAAAGAGTAAATGTTTTTTATTTTGAAAAAGGTAAATATAATAGAGAGTTTTTGCATACCGTATTTTAATCGTCCGTTAGCTTTTTCTCCCCAGCGCGCATGCTCATAGGAAACATTATTACAGATACGCATGCGCAATTTCCTATGAGAATGCGCGCTAGGGAGAAAAAGATACCGGACAATTAAAATACGGTATGCAAAAACTCTCTATTGCTTTAATGAGTTTTTTCCCCAATTAATTAATATTAGAGAGTTTTTGCATACCGTATTTAGGACGTCCGTTATTTTTTTCTCCCTAGAGCTCATGCTCATAGGAAATTGTGCATGCGCATCTGTAATAATGTTTTCTATCAGCATGCACGCTAGGGAGAAAAAATAACGGACGTCCAAAATACGGTATGCAAAAACTCTCTATTATTTGAATAACGTTATTTTCTTTATTAGGCGGAGCGGGGAGCCAGCAAAGCGGAAGCGGAAGAGGACGTTCCCACTCGAGGAAAATGGGGGAAGAGCATTCAGAGTCTTCTGCTGTGCATCTCCATGTCAGTGGGCCTGGGAAACGTGTGGAGATTTCCCAATGTGGCTTACAACAATGGCGGAGGTCAGAAACCTTGCATACTATATGTTTACTATTTTAAACAAATTCGCGAATGTATCCTATTATTGCAGGTTATCAAAGTTGGGTCTGATGGCCGAGTGGCTAGCGCTCTGGCGCTCGGTACCACAGATTTCGGGTTTGAGTCCCGGAGGTGCCATGGATGTTTGTAGTGGTTTAAAATCCATTTTAAACCTTAGTTCCCGGTCTAATGTGATCGTAGTGCATTGTGAGGGATCAAATTTATTGTGAAGCGCATTTACATATATTTACATGTATGTATATGGGGGCCTGATAGCCGAGTGTCTGGCGCTCGGTACCACAGGTTTCGGGTTCGAGTGATGGTGGTGACATGGATGTTTGTAAAGGTTCGGAATCCATTTTAAACCGTAGGTCCCTATTTTATATGATCGTAGAACGTTTTGGTGGTAATATTACTCGCGTCCGTAGCCTATCTTTAAGCTACACATGCCCCTTTGGCTAGTGCTAAATGAGTAACAGTGGGGCAGCCCTTGCTTATGGCATAAAGATTAACTGCCTCTATATTGCCTGCTGCATTAGGACAACAACTTATAGAAATTACATTACATTACTCATCATTTACATACTCATCAAAATTTCTTTTAAAATTGGTTTAAATCAGGGAAGTTTCGTAAACGTATTTCTAGGAAAAACACTTGTCTACAACACACATAGAAAACAGAAATAAAAAAAAATACTTAAACGCAGTGATAAGAAAACATATCGCTTAACACTTTCGCTGCCAGTCGCATGAGCATGTGTTGATAATTACTGCAGAAATGGAAATTGTATTGTTATTGCAGAAATGGGTTTTCCCCCTTTTTTATAACAAATAAGATTGAAAAGTGATAATAAAACATGATAATGTGTTTCAATCTGATAAGTAATATTTAGACCAGGGATGGGCAAACTACGGCCCGCCGGAAAGTTCTATCCGGCCCGCGGATAGAATTTTAACTTGCCGGTCCGAGACAAATTAAAAGAAATATATATTTATATGTTATACATCCAACTCCTTTTCTTCTTTGATTAAATATTATTTTTTCTCTTCCTTTTTTCCAAAGGACTGATGATCTTTTTACTTTCTCTATTTTTGTTCTACAAAACATAAATCGACGAAATAGCAAAGACAGCTTTCAATCGGTAAAGCCCAACTTCTTTGTTAGTTATAGTTGTAGATTGGCGCCTACAAGTTTGAGTTTTACAAATCATTATCGAAAGTAAGTTTCCCAAATTGAACATCTCACACCCAGAAAATCAATGCCGTGTTTGCGTTATCTCATATATGTGAACAAGTGTTTTCATCTATAAAGCTTAGAAAGAATTATTTCAGAAGTAGACTGGCAGATGAGCATTTACCCTCGTTCCTTAGAATCTGTACCTCTCCCTTCGAACCTCACTATAAGGAACTTTTAAAAATGAAATCGCAATTTCATTCATCTCCTTAACATATTTAATTGTACTATACTTGTGTATTGTTTTTAAAAGTTTAGAAAAATTTATCTTGGCCCGCCAAACTTTTTTTCTTCGATTTTTGGCCCGCGACCGAAAAAGCTTTCCCATCCCTGATTTAGACCTTTCCTGATATATTTGATTCCTGAATATTTCGATTTCGATTCAGCGCGTGGTATCCAATAGAGTTAAAATTATTTCCTAAATATACATCATTTCACTCATAAAACCGCATGTATTTTTTTTTTTTTTTTTTTTTTTTTTTTTGTATTTTTAAAATATTTATTTTTCACAAAAGAAAAGGTCAAGACTCTCTAACTGCATTGTACTTCAAAAAAAAATTAATTTTAAAAGATGATACGAATTTTTTTTTTTTTGCTTGAATCTCGCCTGGGAAAGGAAATATAATACTCTGCTAAGAGCAAATAATTTAAATAATTATAAATCACCTTTCATTTTAGAAATTGATTGTATTAGATCTTCTCACGTGAAAACTCATCACACTGAAATGAACAGAGATTTAAATAGTAAATTTTGAATATCAATATCTTATAACAAGAACCAAGTGAAGAAAATTTGTTAACAATGGCTTAAACTGTTTCAAAAATGGCGATTTTGATACGAAAATCAGGGAGCGTCCTGGCTAATTAACAAAATGATAAGCCTAGGTGACTAAGCTGAAGGTGATTAGGTAAGACTTAGATGGCTTCATTACTGATGAACGTTATTGATTTCAACTAATGCGTTTGAGCCGAACTTAGAACACGAGAGCCACTAGAAAACGAGGAAAGTTACTGCAAAGTTGTTTTTCTCTTAAAACAGCGATCGACCACATCTTGTATTGCATCCCAAAAACTATTTTGAAGCGCTTTATTGGGAAGTACTGCACCCTCTATATTCTCCAGATACTCCTCCTCCTGATTACCCCTATTTGCAATAATTCCACTGTTTTCAAGAAATTAAAAAATGTCTAGCGGATATGACGAAAGTCAAGAAGTTCTCTTGAATGATAAATTCGTCATTTGCCAGAGAAATGGGAAACCATTAATGCTTAGTGATGGACATACCTTTTTTTTTTTTTTGAAGAAAATGACCACACAAATTAAGTTTAACAACACTAATAATACCTTGCATTAAATGAACTTAATGAGCAATCGCTTTTAACTTTTCAACTAATTTGAAATTTGAACTTGAAGCTTTCAAAAATGAATTACAGGGGCTTTCTTAATACCGTACCTGTTACTATTGGTGATTATTGGAAGACCACTGTATTACTTGGAGCTTATTCTGGGACAATTTTCCAGCCAAGGTCCCATCAAATTGTGGAGAGTTGTTCCAGCATTTAAAGGTAAGCATCTGAAACATGGTTGGCAATAATTTTATTATATTACATATACAATAGATCTTCTCTAATCAGATACTCACCAATCCTACATCCTCACTAATCAAGTAAATAAGTTGGAGCACGCAACTTGGCGAAGAATCCTTATTTCCTTAATTACTTTGCTGTTAATACCTAAAGATGCAGTTCAAATTTATATAGTTGGCACCAAGAGTGACTAAGTCTATTCTGGTAGTGTTATCTTCATTATGACTCCTATTATTACATTTAACCAAAAATTTTTAATTATATCTGGATATATTTTACGTAATATTTTTAAGCAATTTTCTCCTGTTGTGTCCAGTTCAATATAACACAATTGCATTTGTTTCAAGAAAATTTTAAATAATTTTATTCACATTTAAATGATCAAAAAAGAACGAATTAACATTAAAAAGTGAATATCACAATTGGCTTTACATACACTATATTGCCTTTCTTAAAACTTTATATTGACATAAGGAGGTAAATTATAAGTTGTCAAGAACGCCTTCTGTCAGTAAGAAGCACCTTATAAAATTGCATAGCGATCTTCTACCATTCCATGACTCCTTGTTGAGAAGTCAAAGTTGGAGTGCTACCAGATTAGCTATTTGTTACAACTGTATAGTTTACGTTAATTTTAAATGAAAATATTGATAAGAAAAAAGATAGAACGTACGTTGAGGATATAAAATTGAACTTTTAAAATATTTTTTTAATTATATAAAAGTGCAGTAATTAGTTATATAATTAGGTGTAAATAATTATATAACGTTGTTGTCAGGAACTTCTGTCACTAAGAAGCACCTTATTGAATTGGGAGATCTTCTGCCATCCCATGATACCCTACTGAAACGTCGCATTTGGCATGTTGCCAGATTAGCAATTTGTCATAATTAGATAATTTAAGATAATTTTAACTGAACATATTAATAAGAAAATACAATGAGAGTACAAAATTAATCTTTTAAAATATTTTTTAATTAAATGAAGTTGCAATCTGTAAATAATTATAAAACCTTATTTCTTATTTTATTTGTCTTTAGGCATTGGATATGCTCAAGTACTATCTGTGTCTTTTGTGGTAGTATTTTACAATTACTTGATGGCCTTGAGCATATTTTACATTTACTCTTCTATGAGGGAATGCCTACCATGGACAGAATGCAATTATCCAAACTTGACAAGAAATACAACGGTAATAATTTCAGCTTGCTGTTATTTCTGCATAAATTAATGTGTCCTTAATAGCAAATATAATTTTAAATGTTTGTCAGAATTAGTGGCTCAAATATTTATATTTTTCTCTAATTTTTATAAATACATTTGCATTTTCAGAATATGACAGCAGCTGAATATTTCTGGAAGTAAGTGCAATCTCGTTTTGCTCTAAAATAAAGTTTTTTTTTTTAATTTTAAATGCAATTTCTAACTGTTGTTTAAATAAATATTGTATTATAAATAAATATTTCATTATAAAAATATATTATTATATTACTATAATAAAATATTATAAAAAATTATTATTATTATTATTTTTATCATTTTTAAGCTGACCTAAAAATGACTCTTACTGCAAGAAAATAAAAACTTTATACTTAAAAAAGATTGTGTGTTATGTACGTTATTATAGCACTATTTATTGAGTTATGAATTATTATAAAAAATATTTTATTAGAAATAAATTGCATTTTTCTATAATAATTTCATTGAAAAAGACTATTTTTTCCTTAATTTTAATGAAATTAAAGAGAATATACCATTTAAAGGAGTTGCACTTTTTAAAACTTTGAGTTTGTTTTTAAGAATAAATACAGAATATTTTTGTATTGTTCAGGACTTTAAACTTAACCCTTATAACAATATCTCCCAGCTAGAAAAAGCACGCGAAACCGTCTTCCCAATACACATATTAAATGAATGATATAAATGAATTACAATTATTGATATGAATGATTAACAATGAATTAAATAAAAATATGATATAGTTCAAAGATTATTTTAGAAATTGTATTTTGAAATTTCGAAATTAATTGAACAGTTGATAAATTAAGTACAACTTATATGCTTTCTAACTTCTTTCAATTCAGAAATGAAGTTTTAGAAGAGGATCCCCTCAATCCAGACAGCTTTACTCATATGAGTTGGAAACTGGTTGTGTGCTTACTCATCACTTGGACACTGGTCTACATTTCTGTAGTTCAGGGAACAGATTCTCTTGGAAAGGTAGATTTTATATCAAAATAATAATAATAATAATTATAATAATAAATAGATTGAAGGTTGTCTATTGTGCTTATTTGAATTAGAATTTATTATATCTACTTTAAAAATATAATAGGCATTAAAGGATAACTTTACTTAAAATGCTTAAACGTAAATACTACTGTGCCCAAAAAGTAAAACCAATTTTCAACCTAAATTTCCCGGGCATATGGAATTTCCTTTTTTTTTTCTTTTTTAGGTTGCTGACACTGTCCTTGACATCTGTGTGAAATTTCACGTCAAAATATTCATTAGTGTATCACTTACGATTGGCTTTGTGAGACGCTAAAACTGATTCCGGCGATTTTCGAAATGTCTGAATGAATTGAACAAAGAAATTGCATTAAGTTTTGTTTGCGGAAACGTATAGAATGCTGCAGAAGGCATTCGGCGAGCATTCCTATATCGGAAATAAATGTTTAGAAGTGGTATAAACAGTACAAAGGAGGCAGAGAACGCGCTAGAGAAGAAGAGCCCTCTCGTCGACCGTCAACCTCAACCAACGAAGCTCACATCCAAAAAATTAAAGATTTGGTCCTTGAAAACCGTCGATTTACAATTAGAGACCTTGTTGATGATGTTGGAATTTCAAAAGGATCTATCAATTCCATTTTGGGCCTCAAACGCGTCAAATCTCGATGGGTACCGAAAACATTGAATGTGCCAGCTCACACTGCATTGATTCTTTGCGACTTTTTCGCCAAAAATGAAACCTATATCGTTCCACAACCACTGCATTCACACCGTGCGACTTCTGGCTGTCCCCTAAACTCAAAAGACCACTCCGGGGACGCCGTTTTGAATCGATTGAAGAGATTCAATGTGAATTGGCGTGCGATTTGGAGGACATCCCTGCCGATGACTTTTTTACAGGTATTGAGCATTGGAAACAAAGTTGGCATAAGTGCATTGCGTCCGAAGGGGATTACTTTGAAGGCGATGAAATAAAGTTGGAAGAATAAATAAAGAGTTTTTTTTTTAAATTGATCTTACTTTTTGGGCACAGTAGTAAATAGATTGACGGATGTCTGTTGTATTTATCTTACTTAGAATGAAAATGGATCTACTTAAAAAAATATAATAGCCCATTAAAAGATATCTTTATTTGATGATTGGAAATTAAAATGCTTAAAATGAAGTAATATTATTTATCATGTAATATTTTTAAATTCTTAAAATCACGCGTAAAAAAATAACGAATTATTATTTTTATTTTCAGACCTGACGCTATAATAATCAAAAACTAAATGGGTTAAAAAAAAGTTGAACAGTAAAAATGCATGTCATTTAAATAACTTTTTATAAATTTAGCCACAAAATCTTTTTAACAAAAATAAAATAATATGCATAACATAACATAATAAACTAAATATAACTATATATATATATATAAATTGTTAATATTCTTCCAACATTAGAAATAAATACGTTATTTTTACAGTTTTAGCTAGAATTTCAGATTTTGTTTGGTCAGATTAACAGTAAATCTGTAGAGTAATTTTTTTCCTTATTTCTATAATTACTTGCATTTTGGTTTAAACAGAAGTTATATTCAATATCACACTTTATTAATGGTTATATTCCAGTTTGGTACTTAAAACAGGTTTCTAATAGCCGTTATTTTTAACCACTTTTACTTAATGCGTAACTCCTTTGTAATACTAGCCGTTTGAAGTAATGTCATTGCCAATTTAGGCGCACATTTAGCTTACGATAATTTTTTTCAAAAACATTCTAGAATTATCACTCTTTATTAGTGATAGTTCTAGTTTGGCGAGACAGATTTCTGATAGCCATTATTTTTAACCATTTTTCTTTAATACACCTTTTGTTTAATGCACTTTTGTTAATACTCCTTAGTAGAAGAATACATTTAAATTAATACTATTACCACTTTAGGCGTAAATTTAGCTAACAATAATTTTTTCCAAAATATTATATGATTATCACTTTTTGTTAGCGGATATATTCTGGTTTGGATGTCATACAGGTTTTTAATTAGATTATTATTATTTTAACCTTTATTGTTTAATTCAAAATTCCTTTATTTTTCCAAATCATTATCGAATTCAATTTAAAAGATTGAATGCCTCAAAATGGTTAAGGACATGTATTAGTATAAATATGACCTATATTTTTTTAATTGCTTTTTAATATAAGTCTGAAAATTTTTAGTAGAAAGCAAGTCTTATTAAAACAACACAGCTCATTTTTGATATATATTAAAATATGGGAGGAAAATTATAAGGATTATTATAAGGAAGATTGTTATAAAATTATAAGGAAGATTTCACTAGCAAAAATTACAAAAATAGACATCGTTTCTTAAACATTAAAGAAACTACTGAGAAAATAGGCATGACAGACTGGTAGATTTTTCACTACTCGCAATACCATTGTTGACAAAAAATGTGACAGATTTAAAAATGTGATAATTTTAAAGATCAATTATTTCTTTCTTTCTAAAAATGCATTTGTCACTAAAAATAAAAAAAGAGAACAATCAAATATTGGTAAAGAAAATGTATTCTGCCTTATAATATAAAAAAATTAACAAATTTTATTTTATTAATTTTTATAGAAACAAATTTTATTTTCGAAATTTAAGTAGCTTATTCAATATGCTTGAATCCTGGCAGTGACACGGATGGTTATTAACTGTTCGGAATCCACTTTAAAGTGCAGTCCCGGTCTATTTAGTCCTCGAGTGCATAAATGACCGTAGAGCGACAAACCAAACCCTATTTAATATGCAATGTTCATGTTTCTTTAATGTTTGAGTGAATTTGATTTCCATTTCAGATGGCCTACTTCACCGCCATATTTCCGTACGTCGTCTTGACAGCCTTGTTGATCGTCGCCCTACAGGAGAAGGGCTCGTTTGATGGAATCAAATTCTTCTTCAATCCTGACCTAGAGAAGCTCAAAGAAATAATGGTTTGTCGAAATTTAATATTGATATTTTGCGAAATTTATGTGAAAATTAAATAAATGGCAGTGTCAAATTAAAACAGGTTTGATTTAATTTTGACCAAATCTTTCAAATTGAAAGAGATTCGATTAGTTGTCTGGTATCTAGCATTTTAAGGTATTATTTGTAAAAGAAATTGGATTACATGTTTACATATGTAAATTAATTTCAATTTCATCTTTATACACAGTTCAGTCGCATTAATGTGACCACCTGTCAAAAGCCAGAAAAACCACCTTTGACTGAGCGGACCTCTTGCAATTCGATCAAGGTAATTAACGATTGAAATGCTTTCCGAAATGCCCTAGGACATCCTTTATATACACTCCACTGCAATATGCTGCCACCTGTCTTTTGTGATGGGTTATTTCACGTTGACGTCGAAAGTAGGTGGTGGTCACATTAATGTGAATGGACTGTGTATATCAATCAATGTTTCCATAATAACACGAAGGGAACTATACAATAATAATCAGCTGCATATAAAACAGTAATAATCTTCTATATCTGAAACAATAATACAATGAGAACATGTCTGCTGCTGTATCTAACTCAATAATAATCTACCTATATAACACAATAATAACATACTGTATACAAAACTAACCTGTTATGCAAAGCACAATAATAATCCGCTGCTTAAAACATAATAATCTTTTTTATACAACTTAATAATAATCTGCTATGTAAAACACAATAATAATCTATTATGGGCAACACAATAAAAATCCGCTGTGTAAAACACGATAATAAGTTATATACAATGCAATAATAATCTCAAGCACAATAATAATCAGCCTATATAACACAATAGCATGCTTAACATGCAATAACATTTTAATTGTGCTGTATACAACACAATTAAAATCTGTTGTGTAAAGTAGAATAATCTGCTGTATACAATGCAATAATAATAATCTATGTAAAACACAATAATAATCTGCCTATATAACAACGTAAAGATGTATGTAAAGTAGAATAATCTGCTGTATACAATGCAGTAATAATAATCTATGTAAAACACAATAATAATCTGCCTATATAACACAATATCATGCTGTATATAACACAAAAATAATCCGTTCTGTAAAAGATAATAATAAATTGTTGCATGCAATACAATAATTATCTGCAGTAATAAAATAAAAATATCATCTATTTTTACAGGTGTGGTATAAAGCTTGTGAACAATCATTCTTCTCATTAGCTATTGGTTATGGAAATATAATTATGATTGCTAGTTATAATAAATTCACAAATAATGTATATAGGTAAGTACTAGTAAATTCCATTCATTCATTATATATTTAACATTAATTAAAAATGCAGTGTTAATAAAATCTATCGACTATATTACTTTTCGAAAATATAGTCGTTGACATATTATTAACTTAGATAAAACATTTGATAATTAAACGCAATTAATTAACAAAATTAAAAACACTTTTTAATCTTTTGATTTGGTTTGCCGTTCTACGGTCATTTTGTGCAAACTTTGGGCGAAACAGACCGGAACCTACAGTTTAAAGTAGATTCCGAATCATTAACAAACATCCACGCCACCGTTAGGATTCAAATCTGAAGCCTGGGATACCAAAGGCCAAAGCGCTGGCCAATTACCCATAAGGCCGCCTGATGTTTTGAAAAAACTTTTAACTAATTTTGTTAATTGACTATTTTTTAGTTGTATGTGGAAAGATTTCGAAAATATAAAGAATCAGAATTTTTGCAAGAATTTTTGATGGATAATTTAGGTAATTGACTTACAAAAAGAACATCTGTTTTACAAGAATTGATTGATAAATTAAATATCATGAAAAATTATAGTAATAATTTATACCATAATTATAATATATGATTCTAAGTCGCGTAGCATTTATGTGACTTAGAACTTAGAATTAGAATTAAATAGACTTAGACTTAGACTTAGAATTAAATAGGCTTAGACTTAGAATTAAATATCATGAAAAATTATGGTAATAATGTTTACCATAATTATAATAATATGGCTCTAAGTCACATAGCATTTATGTGACTTAGAACAGTATTGTTATTTTTTGTGATTGATTAATACGTTATTGCTTTGTAATAGAATGCTAATACTGTGTATTTTTCAGAGATGCCATTATCATTAGTGTGCTGGACACCTTTACAAATATTTTAGCCGGCTGCGTGATTTTTGCTGTTCTCGGAACTTTATCTTATCAGAAAAATATTCCAATATCTGAAGTCGTTAATCATAAAGGTAAATTAATTAACAGTGAATTGTATTTAATTTAATTAATGTTTCTATTAATTAAAAATAGCCTTTATATACTTTATATATATATTTTTGTAAGTGGGTATATTATATACCAACTTACAAAAAAGTTGGTTATATATATTAATATATATATTTTATGTAACTTGGTAAAACATTATATTCCATAAAAGCATTTAATATTTTACATAAACCCGCCAAAGACAGTTTTGAAATAATCGATTACACTATTTTTAATTATTCACACAGCTCCACTCTACTTTTGGGTATTAAAGCATATTTAAGTCAAATGTCTGTAAAACAGCAGGAAAATCAAACAGAACGACTGTTGCCAGATATTCAACATCGAGGCAGAATGATTGTTGCCAGATGTACGATATCACGAAAGAACGATTGTTGTCAGTTGTACGATATCATGAAAGAATTATTGTTGCCAAATTTACAATATCACGAAAGAATTGTTGCCAGATTTACGATATAAATATAGAATGACCATTGAAAGATGTATGATATAAAGACAAAATTCTTGACAATTGTACGATATCATGAAAGAATGATTGTTGCCAGCCGTACAATATCTCGAAAGAATGATTCTTGCCAGTTGTGCAATTTCGCGAAATAATGTTTCTGCCAGATGTACGATATCACGCGTAAGCTCGCGTTTCTTTCAGAATAAACACAAACAACTCAAAATATTCGTTTTAGTCCAGAATTAAAATTAATTTTTGAACGAGATAACTCGTGATGACTCAAGATACAAACATAAAATGCCAGTATGTTGTTTCTCATCCCACATGGTAGACACCAACATCTAGACCAAGTCCAGGAACCCATGTGGTCCCATGAAAACAGGGAAAGGAGGCAGCATCTGACTTGACCTTGGCCTCGTTGACTTTTTACGGGCTAGGGTTGCCAGTCCTACGCCCAACGCTTTACAGTCATATTAGACCGGAACCTACTGTTTAAAGTGGATTCCGAACAACTACGAACATCCATGGCACCACTGAGACTCGAAAATGAAACCTGGGGTACCTAGAGCCAGAGTGCTAGTCACGTGGTTATTCAGACCCCAAAATATCAATATTCTCTGAATAATCTGTCAAAGGCTTAAATTTTGAAGGATCCTGTAGCATGTTAGTAAAATTCTTTAGTGTGTTACTAAAAATAATACAAAATGTGTATAAACTAATGTGTAACATAGATAACATAAACTAATGTGTTTAACGCAACATTTTGTTATTTTTAGATTTAGGATTAGCTTTCGTTATATATCCTCAAGCCTTAGCTGATATCAAAATTGTACCCCAGTTGTGGTCTCTGTTATTCTTTATTATGCTATTCACTCTTGGTATTGGAAGTTCGGTACGTAAAATAATTTGATACATTTTTCTCATTATTTTTTTTACTTTATTTGAATCCTAACTTAAGTTACATTAATGCGTAATGTGTTTGGTTGGAAAAAGGTTTTTGTTATATATTTCTTAAACAATATTTTAGTTTAAATATTATCATTGTATTTTATCGTATTCATATTAGTAAAGATGCATAATAGGTAAATTATGTGAATAAAAAATATTTAATGAATAAAAAAAAAAATTTTGTCTGATAAAATTGGACAATTTGTTTGTAAAATATTTTTTACTGTCTAATATTATTTAGGGGATATTAATAGCTTCTAAAAAGTAAATCTGATTAAACAAATAATATTTCATAAGATTTTTCAAATAATGTGGTTTTATTGTAATTAGAAAATTATTTAAAACAAATAACTTTAATGTAAGGAATAAATTGATAATTTTTCATTTAAAAGAGTATTTTCTATCAATTTAAATTAATGAAATAAAGAACGTGCAATAAATTTAAAATTTCAATAAAAGATGCTGCAATTGATAAATATTATTTTACATTTTTTAAACAAATAAAATAGTCATTTAAAATACTTACATATACCATTTTTGAATTTTATGCTTATGTCAATAATTAACTTGCTGTCATATTTTTATGGTGCATGTTTTTGCATGCATAAGATTCTATTTATAATGCCCATAGAAATGGTATAGAAATTTTAAATTTCGTTGATATTAGTTCCATATTAAAGAGTTCCCAATGCTTTTTTTTTTACTTAATCATTCATTGAATCCCGTTTTTGATGTTGTTTCTTAAAAGTTAAAAAAGTTAAAAGTTAAAGTTAAAAAAAAGTTTAAAAAGTTAAAAAAGTAAAAAAGTTTAATTAACAAAAATTGATCAAAAATGTTTTGATGCAAGTCGCAAATATCATGCAAATTTTCATTATAACAATTCAGATTGTACATATAAATGTTTTTTTAATACGTGAATTTTTAATATACAGCTTAAAAATCTCTTTACAGATGTCTCAAATTGAAACCATACTCACTGTTATCAAAGACAAATTCCCCAGCATGCGTGAGAAAAAGGGATACTTGGCACTAGGGATTTGTATAATGTTCTTTATCCTTGGCCTACCTCTCACAACAAATGTAAGTGCATTTCATTTATTTTGATATTAAGCATAAATTAAAAATGCAGTTTTTCGCGAATTTCCCATAATGCTGAATTGAAATCCTTGTATTTGATCGTATTCATATTTGTAAAGATGAATAGTAATGAATGTAGATACATATAATTAACAGATATTTCTCATAATGCTGAACTGAAACCCTTGTATTTCATTTTGACAGTTGTATTTAATAAAGTTCTTCAGTTTAACACTTCCTTCTGCTATACTTGCTTTTCTATTTTAAATTTATATTGCTTACAGTTTACTATATTAAAATACACCTATATTAAAATCTATATTTCCCGAATAGATTATTCACTAGGTTTGTATCTGATGATCACGTAATGTTTGAAGTTGCTATATGGACTTATCTAATTATTATAGTTCTTAATCTTTTTATAGCTCTAAGAATATAAGGTCATATGAGCAGACAGATCTTTTTCTTTGGAAGGGTATCCGGATAATTTTAGTCTTATAATGTTCTAACGCTACAGACCAATGGTTTTCAAAGGGTTGTAAAGTGGTGCACCTAAGAAGTTTCCGGGTGCTCCCTGTGGTACTCCAGAGCAACATGAACCCAAATATAAAAATAAATATCGTTACTTTTTCTTTGCAAGTTTTCCCATTCAAAGGCAGCTTTTTTAACGTTAAAATTTTTTAACGGTTAACGTTAAAACCTTTATGGTTTTTTAACATTAGTATTGACGTTCAATATATATTTTTTGTTTGAAATATATATTCTCTAATGTTTAAACATTAATGTTTATTAACCTTTCTGGTTGCTTTTTTTTTCCTTCTTTCTTTACATAAAAAGTCGCCAAAACAGCAATAATGCGCCAAAGAAGATTTCCAAGAAACTGGCAGCAATAATTGCCTTTTCTGACTGCTAGGAGCTCTAGCGTCTATGTTATTAGAGAGTTTTTGCATACCGTATTTTAATCGTCCGGTATTTTTTTCTCCTTAGCGCGTATGCTCACAGGAAATTGCGCATGCGTATCTGTAATAATGTTATAATGTTTCCTATGAGCATGCGCACTAGGGAGAAAAAATACCGGACGATTAAAATACGGTATGCAAAAATTCTCTATTTTCAATGTTAAAAAATTACCATTGTAGCCTCTGAGACTCCAACGTTTATAAGTAGTAGTCTCTGGAATTGACCATCTGAATATAAAAATGAGAGGCATTAGTAGCAGATGCTTATTTTTCAGAAATTTGTATATAATTTGCCTACAATTTTTGTAGCTTTTTAAATGTACCTCGAATTCAAAACGTTTTAGTTCCACTACTATAAAAAAAACATGAACGCTAATTAAATGGCAATGGATTGCATATGGAATTTACATCTCCACCGAGGGACAATAAAACTTTAAAATGAACATCTATATTGAATTCGTATTATATAAATAATTTTCGTTATTCAAGCTAAAATGATCGAGAACTTCTTTCATAATTTGAAAAATAAAATATTCAATTTAATTATATTTCATTATCCTTATAATAGAACTCAAAATAAGAATTTTTCTTCTCTGTTTGTCTTTTGATGTATGCAAGTTTTAAGAAATATTTTTGAAAATAATCATCACCTGACAGGTTGGACAACATATTCTACAGCTACTAAATAATTATGGTGTTGGAGCAGCAGTTTATGTATATGCAACTCTGACTGTGATAGGAATAACTTGGATATATGGTAAGTATCTCGTTTATCTTTAGAAATAATTTATCAAAGGCTAAACATTATGCGAATACTATTAAACATTATGCAATTAATTATTTTTAGCTTACACCAATCTTTGTTCATGCTGTTATCTTCTTTTTCTTTTCTCATTAATTGACACAACTTTCAGTTGATATATATATATATGAATTTTATTGGTACCAAAAATACTTAATCGAACCACCACCCGCCATCAGCAACTCCTTTCCTGCCCTTGCTCTTACATTCGAATCCCCGTACAAGACAACAGCCTTATATGGAGTTACATCTCTTGTTCGTGGCGCCATCTGTTGTCTTTTATAATAATAAATAGTTTACAATGCTGTGCAAATTATCTAATCTTTTATAGTTTTTTTTATTTCCAATGGCAAGAGAAAAGGACAAACTCTTGCGAGATCCAAAAAAAGGTTTAAAACACACTCAAGAAAAATGAAAACAACAAGAAAAAAGAGTCAATGACTCATCAGCAAAGTTCTGGCGCTGCAATATATTTTCACTTCGGAGACACCACGCAAAGAGTGCATATCCAGTATCTCGTCGTTCTCACGAAGCGGGCAATTTGGGCTACCAAAAATGCCAGATGCAGATAGTACAGATGGCTCGCCGAGCAATCATGGCTCACCGCAAGTCTAAATTCCGAGAGGTTTGTCCGAAATACCTTGTCCCAAAATGTTCCTTCAACTCCTCGACGTTTGGTTCATCGCTCTACTGTCTTTTTTTACACACTTTGGGTTGATTAGACTAGAACCTACAGTTTAACGAGGATTCCGAACCACAAACAAGCCTCCATGCCACTGCCAGGATTTGAGCCAGTGGTACCGAAGGCCAGAACATTAACCATTTAGCCGCTAACTCCTCGAGGAGATACGAACAGTCAGCAATGCCTTCCATCTTAGTCGCATTCGATTTTTGTTATAAATTCTCATTAAAAGAAATGCATTGCAAGTATTTGGCTGTTGGACAATTCCGTGTGCCTTGTTTAGCAAAAAAATCTGTCTGATCCTTACCTAAAATGTCACAGTGTCCAGGGATCCACTGACGGATGATATGTCCTCCCTCTACCGCCAATCTTTCAAGAAGATCTCGACATTCTAAGATATTCTTAGGGGAGGGTGCTTCATATGATCCTATAGCTTGTATGGCAGCCCTGTTGTTGTTTTTTCTTATCTCACTTGTTAGACATCTAGACCAAGGCCCCGAACCTGTGTGGACTCACGGTTGAAGGGAAAGAAGGCAGCTTCTGTTGTGATGCAGCACTGGTAGTTAGAAGTCTGATTTGGCTCCGTGACGTTCTACGCTCATATGAGACCGGGACCTACTGCTTAAAGTGATTTCCGAACCACTACAAATATCCATGGTACCCCGGGGACTCGAACCTGAAGTCTGTGGAGCCGAGCCGAATTTGGTATTATTGTGTTATAAATGAAGTGGAGCTTAAGAGCAAGCATGCATGAACAAGCACGTATGAACAAGCATGCATGCAAGCAAGCATTCAAGAACAAGCATGCATGTATGCATTGCAGTATTTTTTTCCTCACTGGAAGAGTTTTGGCATTTCATTCCCAGGAGAGAGGATTGTTTATTATTTGAATTGTACATAATAGCAACCCATCACTCAAATTCGACAGCAGACAAGTAGTGCTGTGGGTGGTTCAATCACATGCGATTAGTGTTTTGTACGAATGAGAACAACCTGCCATTCAAATCTAATAGCAGATATTCGGTATCATAGGTAATGAGCCCTCAAAAATTAATGAATGTTTGTGAGACTTTCACAGGTCGAAATAACTACAGATGAAATATGGACTACGCCATGAGTTGTTCCATCGTGATTGGTGACAGACCACGAACTGAGAAATGTCTTCTTCAATGAGAATTGAGGGAAGCTGACCCCCCTCCCTCTTGACTGATTGTTTATAAAGGAGGTTTTTGGAGAAGAAAAAAGAGAGTTCTGCGAAAAGTCGACCAGAAGTGTTGTTTTTCTTTTTTTTCTCTGAAGTGACTGAATACGCAGGTGTTCTACCTGCTTCTAAAATGAACCCCTTGTGATTTCGTGTATCACGCCGTGTGATAATTAAGGTCTGCCGCAGAACACGTATTTTTAGATTTGACGTAGACTCGAGAACTCTGAAAATATCTGACCTTGGAGTAAACTGTGCTTGTGATTTAATCGCGCATTTGTAAATCAAATTTAAATCTTTAATTTCCATATTTGTAAATAATAAATTTATAATAATTCAGAGTTCAGTATGTATGTATATATATATATAGTGCTTGTAAATAAAAATTAAAGCGTTCTCATGATCCTGAAGGAGTCCCTCTTCTTGAAGCCATTATAGGTCTACAGCATACATGCATGAATATATCATGAAGTATGCTTGTATTCATGAATGTATGCCTCGTAAAAATGTGAACATATTATTCATCGGGGTTATTAATAAATCCCATTAAAATTTTAGAGTATACAGAAGACTATAGCAAAGCTTCTGTCTGTTGAAATAATATTTTAAAATATATTTCAGTCTTAAAGGTTACCAATACAGTTCAAAACAAATCGTGAAAGAAAAAATCGAAATTTTATGTTCCAAAGGTCAAGCCTTTAACTTTCGAAAACAGTTTTAAATTCCTTTTTGAGTCTTTAGAAGTGGAGACACAAATTTAATCATGAATTTTTAGGGTGCTGAAAGCATGAACTAAAAATTTTAAATTTGAATTATTGAAAAACTGTATTTTTTTTGCTAATTTTTAACAAAGTATATTCTTGTATATGCATTAATTTTCGTATTTTTCGATATTTACAACTTAATTTAATAAAAAATATTCATGCATATATTTTAATTTTCATATTTTTCAATGCTTTATAACCTAATTTAACAAAAAAATATTCATATTAACAATGTTTTATAACACAATTAATATGCATAAAAAAATATTCATGTGCATATTTAATTTTTGTCAACGTTTTATAACCTAATTTATCAAAAAATATTCATGTGCATATTTAATTTTTGTCAACGTTTTATAACCTAATTTATCAAAAAATATTGTGTTTATTTAAATTTGTATCAATGCTTTATTTAACAAAAATATTCATGTGTATATTTAAATATTCATATTTGTCAATTTTTTATAACCCAATTTAACAAAAAATATTGGTGTGTATATTTATGGTATAATAATCACGACAGAGATTATAATCTCAATGAATAATATTCTTGTCGGAAAACAATGAACTCTACAATATTACAATCTCAATAACACATTAAAGATTATTTTAACGATTAAATTATTAGACTTATTTTGAAAGACATGTGTTGTAATAAAATATTATTTTATTTCAAAGGAATACGAAATTTTTCAAATGACGTCGGTTTCATGATGGGTTCAGCTCCTGGTATTTTCTGGAAAACAACATGGACTTTTACAGCACCCATAGCGCTTATAGTAAGTTCTTTTTTTTCATTAAATAATAAAAAGAGTATACTTTTAAAATGTAATGCACTGTATATCGACTGTATATAAAAATCAACAACAGAAGAACTGTATATAAAAAACAAAAACAACATAAATTCATTTGATATGTGGATTTTATAAATAATAATTAAAAACAGTTAATCGTTTTTACTTAGAATTATAGTATACAAGTTAAATTCAAAACATAAGTTATAGAAGTCTATAATTTTAATAATCTGCCTAGTAATTATCATCTATTAATAATGTATCTAAGGCCAAAGCCATTTGCCTATTGGCAAATTCAAAAACATGAGATGTTTTCTTTTTACGGGTTGGAGGTATCAGCCCTACGCCTAACAACCAACAGTGATATTAGACCGGGATCTACCATTTAAAGGGAATTCAGAACCATAACATCCATGCCACCACCTGGACTGAAACCCGAAACCTCTGGTCCATCAGGACTATGTAGGACAGATATAGTTTAAAGTGGATTTCGAATTACTAGGATGGATAGGTAGGTAAGATAGGATAGATAAATAGATTGATAGATAGATTATTAATAGATTAAAAATAGATTATATTTAACTATCTAATTAAAAATAGAAATAATAGTCTATTTATCGACCCTAGGATAGATAGGTTTAAAGTGGATGTCGAACCACTGCAAACATGCATGGCATCGCCGGGACTCGAACCCGAAATCTGTGTCACAGCCTAGTCACTCAGCCATTCGCCCCTGATATATAGTCTGCTCGCATACATCTCCGTCAAATCAATTTAACTACACAAATCGGAGATTGTAAAAGCATTCAAGAACTTAATTTTTAATCTCCTTTTTCTTTCAGGTGATATTCATCTACGGCCACATCCCTTCAGGAGAAGAATCTGATAAACTACCGCTGTGGGCAGAAATTTCAGGTTGGGTCCTGGCAGCCGTGGCGATTCTTCAGGTTCCCATTTGGGCGATCCATGTGATTGGCAGAAACCGACATAAATCGATTCGGGATGTAAGTATGCTTGCTTCATAATAACCACCAATGAGTTTGTAATGACACTGAATCAGAAATACTTGATTGTGAATAAGTTGTTGTTTCTTATCCCACTTGGTAGAAAGCTAGACTAAGCCCACTAACCCATATGGACACATGGTTGTAGGGAAAGGGGGCAGCTTCTGTTATGATGCAGCACCCATAGGTGGAAGTCTGACTTAGCTCCGTGACGCTCTTACGATCATATCTGACCTTTACTTACGGTTTAAAGTGGATTCAGAACCATCACAAACATTCAGGGCACAACTGGGACTCGAACGCGAAGCCTTTGGCACCGAGAGCTAGACACTCGACCATCAGAGGAATTAATTTATTAATAGAATAATTTTAGGCATAGATTGATCTAATTGATTAATAGAATGATCCCTTCAGGCCCCGGATGAACAAGTTAATTGTGTATTTCTGATTATTTGATGTTATCAAACAAGTGACGGTCTGCCAAACTGCTGTAATTTCCCATAAATTAATTACGTTGATGGTGGTAGATAATGTATTTGCACATCTTTCCTAAAAGCTTTCAATGTTGGACATATACTTAGCTTATCATCAGCATGATCCAATCGAAATTTATATTGTTAACTACATGCAAATCTCATCCAATTTTGATGTTTAAGTCACTGTTGGTTCTCTGGCATATTCAATTAAATGTAGTATTCAAATGGGCCTTTTACTCTCAACTCTCATATACTAAAGTGATCGCTAAGCAGTCCATTTAATCTATCCAGCTGGATTTCTCACTGAGATGGATGGCTACCTGAGCCAAAGATTATTTGTCCTCTCCCGGATTATTTATTTATCCCAATTGGGGAAAATCCCCAATTCTCAAACTGTTTCTAAAATTGAACGAACCAGATGTCCGACATATGTAACAAATCACACATTAATGTAACAGATGTCATACATTTATGTATCAAACACTTCGGCTTAACTAAAATGGATGGTTTTGACTTTAATATTCTAGTAAGATTTTTATATCTTAGCTAAAAAGTACTTTGTATCAAGTTATTTGTTATGTATGCCATATTTATAAGATATCTACAGCGTACATTTCTCCCGAATACATATATATGTGAGTGTGTGCATACTCGTACACACACGCGCGCACATATCTTTATATATATAATTCTACTGTACGTGTACGTGTAACATGTACGTGTGTTTGTCAAAGAACTCCTCCTAAATGGCTGGATCAATTTTGATGAAATTTTGTGTGTGTGTTTGAGTGAATCCCTGGATAGTTTAGATTCACTATCGGACACGGCAGATGGCGTTGCAATCAACATAATTCTTCTGTAGTGTTTGTCACTAAATTCCTCCTAAACGGCTTGATCGATTTTGATGAAATTTTCTCTGTGTGTTGTGGATGATTTGGACTTGCATACGATTGGACCAGTAAGTGGCGCTACGATCAGATTCCTGGATTTTTTTTTATTTTCAGGGTACGACAACGTCTGCCTAGTCCTCTAGTGTGTATATATATATTTAATAAACGCAAAATCTAGTGCTCAACTGGAAACCAAGTAGGGAAAACAGACACAGTAGAGAATGTTAAATTTTATAAAATGTCTATGTACGTATTCTTATAAGCGGTTTGTTTTCAGATATTTTAGTAGCAAGCGGTGTTTAAATTATTTTATACACCCCAATCAGTTATATGCAAGTAACAAGAGGAATTTTTTTGAGGTTAATTTTTTTTGTAGTCTGTTAATCAGTCTCTCGCTAGTTAATATGGAAAACCCCATTTGGTATACATGCTAATTCAAGTATTAAGAACAAGCTAAGAATGTGTACCAAAGTACTACTATTATATGTGGTGTTAGTTTTCAGAATTTATGATTAAATATACTTATAACAATTTTTTTCCAGAAAATCTTGAGCAGTTTCAGGCCAACTGCAGACTGGGGTCCAGCAGACCCGGACGACAAAGCAAGGTGGCTGGAAATGAAGGAATCCCCAAAGGCCTTCAAAGCCAAGCAAAGCGAAGTCACTGTGATATCTGCAGTTTACAACGAGTCCTTCCAAGAAGACGACGTGTATTGAACAAGACTGTTATTTTTCATTTCATTGTACATAGTGTGAAACTTACAGATAATGTTATATCGACGTCTTCATCAAATTCTAATTTATTTTCAGATGCTATAAATATCTTTCATTTTTTTCCTCCTCTAAATTCAAGATTTTTTTACGTCTCTGCTGAAGTATCCTAAAAATTGGTTTTTATCATGTAAATGTGTGTCAGTATCGAATTTGTTAGCCATACTGGCTTATATTGGCTAACAAATTCGTTTATTACCCATATGATAAAAATTATTTTTTTGTCATGTAAATGTGTATCAGTATCGAATGTGTTAGCCATATTGGCTTATATTTTCTATTATATTGTTAGCTATACCCTAAAAATTGGTTTTTGTCAGGTAAATGTGTATTAGTATCTAATTTGTTAGCCATATCTGACACTCAAAAAATTTGAATGGAGTGTTTTAGATGGTAGCAAATACGATATTTAATTGTCATTTATAGTATCAACACATTGTTCATGTAAAAATTATTGATTTATTATTTTAATTAGAAGATAGAATTTTATGGAAATAATGTATTATATAACGCTTATATTTCTGAAATATAAAATGTGTAAAGAAAGGTAAACAATGATTGGTGCACTATTAATAAGTGCACACACATATTTATAAATCTCATTTAGTACATTGCTTTTAAACGTTATTTACAAAGTATTTCAATCAATTAATTAAAATAATTAAAAACTACTGTATTAATCAAATGTTTACTTTTATTACTTATTATTAATAATAGAGACATTATTTGGAATTATTTATTTATATCTATTTTTTTTCATGGTGTATACTATTGTAGGTTGATTGCAAACTTTCTTTGTTTTGTTTATTAAAATATTAATTACATTAATTATTTACTTTTCGATTCAATTCAAATAAAAGAGCTTTCATAGATAATTAATTCTAAAGAACGGCCGTTAATACCGTTTAACTGATAAACAGTTGATACAAAAGTACATCATCATATATCATCCTCAAATATATTAATTATTTACTTTTCGATTTAATTCATATTAAAGAACGTTCATAACTAATTTATACCAAAGAACGACCTTTAATACCAAGGACATTATCATATATCATCATCAAATATATTAGTTATTTATTTTTCAATTTAATTCATAATAAAGAACAATAAAGAACGTTCATAACTAATTAATACCAAAGGACATCATCATCAAATATATTAATTATATTAATTCTTTACTCTTCGATTTAATTCATAACTAATTAATACTAAAGAACGATCGTTAAACCGTTAATACCAAAGGACATCATCATATACCATCATCAAATATATTAATTAATTACTTTTCGATTTAATTCACAATAGAGAACGTCCATAACTAATTAATACCAAAGAACGACAGTTAATACCGCTAAAGTTCTAAACCATTAATACCAAAGGACAACATCATCCTATAAATGTTTATACTTTAAAGAAAAAAATTGATAAATATTCTTGTTGTGTAAATCATTGTATAATTAAAATAAGTGAATAAAAATGTTTTCTCTTCAATAATTTCCAATACGCCTGAATAAATGTACAGAAGTGTTTATTGATACATTCAAATAAATAAGACAGACGCAACAGGACAAATGTTATTTACATATCTACGTGAAATGGAATGCTTCGTGGAAAAGAAAAGACAGCCAAACGTTTAACCTGTGGGGTAAAAGTATGATTAAGTGAGCGTGTAAAGAAGAGTTATTGTCATTCCAGGTTTTACTGCAACTTCACTCCTGCTAGGCAAGCATATGTTGTCATAAACCACCTGAAATATAATTGAGAAACATAGCATTTAATTCAATGCAACAAAAAAAATTTCAAAAGTCAAGTTAAACAAGATCTAATTTCCTTAATGTTCAAACTTTTCGCCTTTTCTGATTTTATTTATTTTAAGCTCAAATTTGTAGTGCCGTACTCTTTTTTCAACTGAAGCCAGATAAAAAAAGATTTACCAAAACATTAGGCATATGAATGTTGCTAAACTCTCATACACACCCTGTCAAATATATTTAAAAATTTATTTTTATTTGAAATGCTTAGCAGACTGAAATCTATAATGAATATTATACTCTTGTGAAACATGGGTCTAATTCAAGTTTTTACAAATGAGACATATGTTAATATATGTATTTAAATGATAACATGCACACAATTTCAAAAATGAAACGGTAAATTTTACAGTAGAAGACCCAATACAAATATCGTATGATCCAAAATTCGATATATTTATGAATATATAGGGTGAAATTGTAAATCCTGGACCCCACATCAGATGTTACTCCCCTATGCTTTTTTTAAGTTATATCACAGTGACTTGAAACAAGGTACGGGTTTTAACTAATCTAAAGCTGAGGAGCGCTAATACTATTGCTGCTATTGATGAGGGTATGCAACAACGAAATCGAGCACCCCTTTGATATGAAAACCATGGCAATCATATAGTATAAAATCATGGTATCTTGATGCCCACATAGTATAAAATTATGGTATCATGTTATCTATACATCATAATACCCTCTTAACATAATATCATGGTACCGTGATAATATCATGGTATTGTGATATCCAAATAGTATATTATTTGGGTATCATGATACCCACATACAGTATAATACCATGGTGTCATGATACCCACATACATAGGATATCATGGTATCATGATACACATATACACTAAAATATCATGGTATCGTGATACCCACTTACTGTATAATACAATGATATTATGATACCAATGTAGTATAAAATCATGGTATCGTAATACCCATATAATATAAAATTATGGTATTGTGATACCCATACTATAATATCATGATACTCATAGTATAAATTCATGGTATTGTGATAACCATACTATAATATCATGATATCATGATATTCATAGTATGAATTCATGGTATTGTGATACCCATACTATAATATCATGATACTCATAGTATAAATTCATGGTATTGTGATACCCATATAGTATAAAAGCATGTTCCAAATCATGATATTGAATTAAATTAATTTAAATTAAATGAGGAATTAAAAAAATCTTAAATATAGGCGTCTCGTTTTGTAGCCATTTTCACTTTTCTGACTATTGATTTCTGCAATACATTTTGGAAATTGTAAAAAAGATTTTATGGGCATCCTTCACTAATTTTTTTTAATAAATGATAGCACATACTTTTATCACAGGAAAACATATTTGTAAGGAAAAAATTTAGATAAAAGGGTTTTGTAAAGGACAGGAGTTAAAATGATAGGATTAAAGTGGAAGGGATTAGAAAATCATTGAGAAGATTTTTCGACCAAGCTATAATTTCGTACTGACATGCGAATTGGAAATTATATGTGTACAAGGTGACAATTATGAAGGAATTGAAAGAAATAAATTGCCGCAATCTCCCATAAAATCCTTTTTTTAACATCAGTGGGTCTTATGTACCATTTATGAATACCAAAAACAGCCCACCCATGGATGATGACTGGATTACAGTGCCTTGAGAGAGGGCTTTTAGGGATATTTGCCTCATATTTCTTTGTCATATAGGAGAAAGCTCTGAAGACTATCATCAATCAATCTAACTATCGATGCGAGTTACTTTATTCTCCTTGTGACAATCGTCAATGAGTCTTATTGTTTCTGAAAGCAGTGGCTACAACAATGCCACCAGCTCGATTTGAACCTCCTGCAAGCTTGCTGAGTACGTTGCCAATGGGTCACGAGTAGGGTTCAGAAAATCATTGAGAAGATTTTTCGGCCAAGCGGGAATTTCGTACCGAGTGCGAAAAATATTGTAATTTCATGCATGCAAAGTGACTGCTACGAAGAAATTGTAAGAAACTTAGAAAATTAAGAGCCTACACTACTGCAATAGATCACCGTGTTAATTTATTTAAACACGAGAACAGCTATGATCACTTACTACGATTCCATTTATAGAACACAAATTAAAATATATGCCCCTGTATTAAGTACGCACTTTCAATTATTAAGAAATAAATATTATAAATTCGTATGTATATCGTCTATTGGATCATACTGTATATGTAAGAACGTGTGTGGAGCCGTATATTTAAGAGGTCATAAATAAAAGAAGATAGCCTTTTATGAACCTGACTGTACATTATGAAGGATACCTTAAATAGTTGATATATTTTAAATACTTAATGTTCAGTATTGCATTGTATGCAAATTTCATTTGTTTGCAACTATGTAAACTAATAATAGTGCGTGCGTATAAATTAATAATAGTGCGTATAATTGTTAATAGTGCGCATGTGCGCCTTCTTCTGTTTTTCGTATTTAAGGCAAAGTAAGCCGAAATCTATGTTCTTGTTTTTCATTTGCTTGTAAATAAACAATTTACAATAAAGTGGATGTGGATTCATAGAGTATTTCCTGATTCCTTCTATCGACACCCTGCAAGTCTGGTACACTTAATATACCTTAAATACTTGATATACTTTAAATACTTGATATACTTTAAATACTTGATATACTTTAAATACTTGATATACTTTAAATACTTGATACCATACAATACATGTAGTTAAATATGAGTACCCTATCTTAAGCACACATATACAATTCTTAACCCCAGGTGGGCTGAAGGGCTAAGAATCCATGGGCTAAGGATAAACCTTAAGGACTAAGAATCCACGCTATCGTTGTTTGCTGAAAGACTAAAGCTAAGCCCGTTTTCCAAGCAGAATTGCAATATACACGAATAGCATACAGAAATAGTTTGTGACAGAGAGAGATGACCCACCTGTCCCTTGTCGCTGACGATGATCTTCCAGTATCCCCTGTCGTCGGAGGCGACGTTGTTGAAGCTGCGCACGACGAAGCACTCGTCTATAGAGGAGCGGCTGAAAGAAATGACCGCTTCGTCGGACGCGCCCCTCAGGCCCAGGTAGGAGCGGTACTTGCTTTCGGCTTGCTTTAGGGCTTCCACGATGGTCATCATCGGCGACAGCG
Organism: Caerostris darwini; assembly: GCA_021605075.1. NCBI lineage: Eukaryota > Metazoa > Arthropoda > Arachnida > Araneae > Araneidae > Caerostris > Caerostris darwini. The sequence goes on from BPLQ01007847.1 coordinate 336,160, forward strand.
TCACCGTCACGTCCGGCAGCACCCCGCCCCTCAGTCCGGTCTCCACTCGGATGGTCACTCCGGGCTGAACAGCACAAGAAAAGGGAGAAAAATTTATAAATTTAAAAGTAAAAATGTAAGCATTCTACATCGTCACGCTTATTGTGATTATTATTTTTATCTGCAAACTTACACGCTTATTTCTGAATTTCCTGGAATTTATTTATATATTGATATTTTCATAAATTAAATTCATAAGTGTAAATTGATATAAATATTTATAAATTAATTATTTCATAATTAAATGTAGAAGTACATAGTTTTAAAAAGCATGCACAAATACTGTATAATCCCACTTATTCGTGGTACGGTGTTAACATGAGTAGCTAGTGAAGGGATTAAGTTACAAAACAATTGGGGGGGGCTGCAATCAATACCTTCAGAAAGGAGTAGACTTATCCCTCACTTCCTATTAGCCCACATACTTATTTCTCACTTCTCATACTTATTCGTCACTTCCCATTAGTCTCCATACTTATCCATTACTTGCCGTATGTCCCCATATTTAATTCTCACATCCCGTAAGTCCCCATACTTATCCCACATTTCCCATAAGACCCCATACTTATCCTTCACTTCCCATTATTCCCCATATTTATTCCTTACATACCATTAGTCCCCATATTAATCCCTCATTTACCATACACCTCATAATTATCCCTCACTTCCCATTAGTCCCCATACTAATCCCTCACTTCCCATCAGTCAACATGTTCGTCGCTTTCCATACGTCCTCCTATTTATCCCTCATCTAACATACGCCCCACACACTTATCTATCACTTCCCATTAATCCCCATATTTAATCCTCACTTTCCATAAGTCCCCATACTTATCCCTCCCTTCCGATTAGTCCACATACTTATTCGTCACTTCCCATTAATTCTCAAACTTATTAGTCACTCCAAATACATTACTCAAGAAAAGCAAGCTGAACAGCAGACTTCACGAATAGCACAATCTACCAAACTTGTAATGCTATTCAAAAACTCTCTACCAATGTAAATTTCGAGATTGTTTTAAATGGTATGATTATTCAAGTGCTGATTCCTCAATATTTTAAATAAGAAACCTAATATTGCCTAAGAATATTACCTTATCAATATAATTGTGCGAAGAAAATAACTACATCTGATTAAAGCTGCCCATAACTTACCGGTGGTTGCAGATTTTGAATCGGAATGTAGAATGTTTGCGGGTAGGGCTGAGACTGAGGAGGTGCTTGGGGTGCGAAACCAGATGTAAAGACTCCTGTCATGATATTGCCGGATGGCAGAGGAGGCATGGATTGGATGGGTGGACGAAGTCCCGGACGTATGAGTGGTGGTGGTGGTGGTAGTGCTTGGGATGACTGTCCGGGAAGTGGAGGTAATCCTTCGAATCCTGGTGGCTGTGGGCGATATCTTGTACCCACAAGTTCTTGAAGGGCAAGGTCTTGTAGTGGATTTTTTGGCTTCGACTGCAGAAAAAAGAATTCGTTAGAAAGAAATTCATTCGTGTTAAAATGTTTTCTATTCCTTCATTCATAACAATTAGTATAAAATACCTCCTTCTTCATACAAAATATTCTGATTGGGAATGATGCTTTTGTTTTTGTCGCCACACGAATAAGAACATAATTGAAAATGATTTAAAGGTGTCAGTAGAGGATCTGCTGATGAATTTTTATTCCTTTTGTTTACCTTTTCATTCTCTTCAGTATGGATATGCTTTGGTGAGCAAGTTGACCCCAGATAAACAGTTTGTTAAATAAAATTATACTTAAAATTTCCACTGTATGATTATTTGTTAGCATACCAACACCAACAATTTGTAGATTTTTTTTTTTTTACTAAAACATTATATTGACTTATGAATTATGCAATCATATCAGTGAAAGTTTTTAATCACACACTCATTTGAATATGATATACCATCAGATGGCAGGTGGTATACCATCATCATCAGGTGGTATACCATCAGATGGCATCATGTAAAGATAAACAGATACAGATGCAGTCGCTCAATATGTTTCGATCTGACATGCACCATGTAAGAAAACGCGCTCGGTACAATCATTGGACTTCCATCTTTGTTACTTTTTGTAGTACTGCACATTAAATTAATGTTCACCGTTTCCTGATATCTATATCCAACCATCTCTTATGAAATTTGATAAAAATGACTATGAGTTGCAAACTCATCTCTTTATGTGTTAAGTGACACCACCGCCAGTCATTCACAGCTTGCTATGCGTTACGCCTATCCATTGTGGGACGATAGTTGCTTCTTTACATGTGTGTTGTAACTCTTTAAAGTTTTTCCATGAGTTTTCAATGAGTGTGTACATTTTGAATATCATATTGATGATATTAATCATTCATCAAGATTATGAATTTTATATCACAACACTAAATTAATTAGAAAAATGGATTATGATCAATTTACACTATCTTTTATGACTTGAACTTTAATATTTGCAAATGTAAAGTAATTTTTTTAAATATCACATTCATAAAGAAATATTGCAATATCTCTAAAATCACATTCTACCTCTTTAAATTTATAGCGAGAGAACGAAATGTCTGTATCTTACCTTTTCCGCCCGCTGCCTGTACTTGACTTTCCTCAGTATCCTGTTGAGTATGACGGTGGGCGGCACTCCTTCTCCCTGGCCGCGGCGTACACCATCCTCTCCATCTCGTCAATGGTGTACGCCCTGGGCTCCTGCAGGCAGGAACGTACGGACAGGGCGGCGACGCTGTGGATGCCGATGGAGAGGTATAGGACGGTGAGCATCACTTTCATGGTAAGAGAGGGTTAGTGGGAGGCTGCAGCTCTGGAAGAGAAATCCAGTATTCATTTTTTATACAATTCCTTAAAGACATTGTATGTCACAAAGGCAACGAAATTAATCCTAACAGATTAAGTATTTTTGGGATATATATGCAGAGAGGAGAGAGGAAATTGACAAGAAATGTGTTAGAAACACGATCATTTTTCACAACAAAACACAACACAGTTTTCGTTTTATGTAAAATATATTCATATTTTTTTTTTCGCAACACAGTTTTTCGTTTTATAAAAAATATATTCATATGTTTTTTCGCAACAAAGTTTTCGTTTATATGTAAAATATATTCATATGTTTTTTCGCAACACAGTTTTCGTTTATATGTAAAATATATTCATATGTTTTTTCGCAACACAGTTTTCGTTTATATGTAAAATATACAAATATGTTTTTTCGCAACACAGTTTTCGTTTATATGTAAAATATATTCATATGTTTTTTCGCAACACAGTTTTCGTTTTATGTAAAATATATTCATATGTTTTTTCGCAACACAGTTTTCGTTTATATGTAAAATATATTCATATGTTTTTTCGCAACACAGTTTTCGTTTATATGTAAAATATATTCATATGTTTTTTCGCAACACAGTTTTCGTTTATATGTAAAATATTTTCATAGAAACCCAATCAAATAACAAAACCATCATAACATTCACAATACAAAAGTCCTGATGTGCTTCACATTCAGATTAACCTAAAAAAAGTACCGGAAACCCAAAGATCTGAATTGTACATATGGTTCACCATTACACACACACACAAATGTATGTACAAGTATATGTTTAAATATGCTCCACGTTTTAATCTTATAGTCTGAGTCCTTAAAACAAAATAAGATGTAGGGTAAAAAAGACCCTGGACTGTACATCTCAAGTTTAAGCAAATAGGATCGTTCGCATAATTCATTTTTAGCCAATCTGATTTCCAAAAAGAAGGGAAACTTAAATAATTTGCGATTTGATGGATAGAAGTTACATAAATATTGCACAATATGCGTAAAAAAAATGCTGCATCATAATATGAAATGCCATTTAATGTTAACTACTGGCATTAAAAGTTATTGGAATGCGTAGACGGAAACAGGCTTTAAAAAATGTCAACCGTGGTTGAAAGACTACGTAATGCAATTTTTAAGACAGCGATACTATAGATATCAGTATTAACCATCGTTTATCTGAAGAATTACAATGGCGAGCCATTAAGAGAATAGATGCGTGGTAGAATCAATTCTATGTAGCAAGATAGTTGAATGGCCACCGATAGTTTGTAATGCATAGAATGCTTTCTTAAGATTGATTATTTTTCTGTGAAATGTATTTCTAAGAATAAAATAAAATAAATTTACAGATGCTACACATGACTGTTATTTGCAGTGCACTATAAGATAGTTGAACAGTGCACTATAAGATAGTTGAACAGTGCACTATAAGATAGTTGAACAGTGCACTATAAGATAGTTGAACAGTGCACTATAAGAGTTGCACTATAAGATAGTTGAACAGTGCACTATAAGATATACAGTACTAAGATAGTTGAACAGTGCACTATAAGATAGTTGATAGTTGAAGAGAGAACCGTTAAACCAACTCGCCTCAGTTCTTCTCTTGTAGCAGCCACTAGAAGCATCAACTGTACTTAGGCTCACAAAGGAAGGTGGTATTCAAGATGTCCAGCATTGAGTGTACCCCTCACACTATGCACCAATACGAAAATTTTAATTTGGCAAGTACACATGAGAATTGGCAGTTGAGTCAATGGATGTCGGTGCATCTTTATTGATGAGCCCATATTTTGTTTGTAAAGGGATTCAAGAAGTGTTTGGTGAGCAGGAACCCACTATTATCCCAGTCTTATTTATTGGACAGAAGGGGAGTCGAGTATGTATATGTGTGGGCAGGTGTATCTTTCAATGTCCGCATTGATCTATATATCATTCTAAGAAGCACCATTTATTGGTCAGTTACATAGAGATGGCATTCTTGGCCCAATTATACATTCTTACACGGGAAAATTTACTTCATAGTTGACACCTTCATTTGACAAGACGACAATACTAGACCACACAGAGCTCAGAGGAAGAAAGTTTTTTTTTGTGTATATAAGGATCCTATTGCTCGTATGGGTTGGCCAGCACATTTTCTGCACTTTAAATCTATTATTTATGTTTGGTATACATTAGGTAGACATATTAATGCAATTAAGTTGCTCCCTGATAGGTTTTAGTGTATTCTAACTGCGTTAATATAGTAATGGGCTTTGCTGCCAACAAATTTAACAATCACAACCCTTTTGAGTGAGGAACATCACAATTGTGCCTGTTTATTTGTTAGGAGTGATCCCACGTGGAGTTCATATACTATGATTTTTTATGTTTTCAATTTTCGTATGAAAACATATATATATTATATTTGCTATGCATCCAATTTATGATGCGCTGTTTAATGAAAGTTTTTACCAAACTTCCTTATTCCAGTGAATGAAAATTTCGCAATTATATACAATATTTTTCAATAATTTTTGAAAATCGCTATACATTTATAATTATTATTCTAAAGGTCATCATGAGGATGTTATTATCATGAGGAGGTTGTTTATTGACTGAAATTAAGTATGAGTAAAACACAGATACAGATAATAAAATGACTAAAGATCTAAAACTTCTAAAATCCATCAGTGGTTATCAATTGGTCATTAAACATATTTGAATGTAGGATCGTCGCATACTTGATTTGATGATTTGAGTTTTGGTGAAGCTCCGTGGCTGCGTAGCATCCGTTAGCTTCTATCTTGGATGCATACTTGATTTGTAGGCACTAAATACTCATATTTGGTGTCAAATCCCTTCTGATAGTGGTGATTGCTTTTTTGACATCTAGATAAGAAGTGATGAAGATTACACTTCAGCCTACCGAGCATTCCACAATTATTCCTCCAGATTTATGACATTTTGCTGTAGCTAAGTCTGGAAATCTATCATGTCTCCCACTTCAATTGGTGAAATGTCTGCTAACTTTTTTTGACTAAGAAAGACTATCAACAGCATGGATGTTTTCCTTATCTTATTGGAAAATGGATGCATCTTGTAGGTTGTCATCAACATTAAGTTGACTGAATTAAGTATGCGAGAAGCACATGCACAAGTAATAAAATGATCAATGATCTAAATTTTCTAGAATCCATCAATGGTTACCAATTGGTCATTAAACATTCAAATAAGTATTTGGTGTGAAATTCCTTCTTGGTGGGTGCATGCTTTTTTACACTCAAGAGCCAAAACATTATGACCACCCCTACATTTTGTAATGAACTCGCCTGGATGATGTGGAAGGCACGTGATCAGGTGAAAGTGGTATTTAACTGCTGCTGGAGAGTCTGCAGAAAAATAATATATATATTATTATATGTATAATAATATATATAATAATAATATAACGTTGTTGACAGGTGGTCATAATGTTTTGGCTCTTGAGTGTACATCTACTCGTAGATAAGGAGTGATGAAGATTACAATACAGGCTACCAATCGTTCCACAATTGTTGCTCCAGATTGATGACATTTTATGGTAGTTAAATCTGGAAACCTATCCTGTTTCACACTTCAATTGATGAAAGGTCTGCTGATGCATAGATTAAATATTCAAAAATATTTCGAATACAAATTATTTTCACAGATATATCGCTTCAAAATTTCCATCGACATTTTGTGCAAAAAAAAAAAAAAAACGTCGAAGCAAAATGTAATTAAAACATAAATTTCATAAATATGTTACTGTGCATTTTTTATGCTGGATTTTAGTTATGATTCATCATAATATTTAAGAGAAAGTTAAACAAAATAGGTGAGTGTTGAAATACATACTAGAATTTCAAAACCACAAAATTTATTATTCAAATAGTTTAAATTTTCATTAAATCACCAATCAAAACAAAATATAAAAAAGGTTCTTCATTAAATGCCACAAAAAATAAAATTTAATACTTTGCCTAAACAAACTCTATTTATAAAGAGTTATTTAAGAAATTTATTAAAATAAAAATTAAATTTTGTGATACCACAGCTAAATATTCATTTTTCGTGCCAAAAAGGAAAATTAACTCTCTAAGCATTTTATTATAAGAACAAAAAATATGATCCCTCTATAAGCATTCTTTAATATAATATGAACAAATAAGAAAATTGAGACAACGCCCAATTACGTAGTCTTTTGCTCTTTCCGTGAGAGTTTTGCTTACGATTGCAGGTCTCATGGGGGAAAATAGCAGAACTTAATGAACAGAAATGCTATTTTTATCAATCATTTGTGGCGAAAAAATGTATTGCTATTGCTATTGACAACTAGAATAAAACTTGTTTACTTTAATGATAGGAAAAAAACCTCTGCTTTTATGCAAAAAAATTTTTAAGAAAAATCTTGCTATGTATTTGTTCATCTAGCATATATTTAGAAAGTTGTAATTTTTGTCTTTTTTATGGTAATTAGTAAACCATTAAGTATTAATAAATGCTCTAGCATTTCAAAAAATAGATATTTATATCTGATGTCGTTCTTTTTTATTTCAAATAAAAATTAATTACAATATATGTTTATAGAAATATTTAAACTTATATCGCTTTTCCTTCCTGATCCTTACTGTTAAAAATTAACTTAAAATAGTTTCTAAAAGATTTTTATTTTGAAAACAAAGTTATATGTTATATAATTTAACATATGTTATGGATATTTAAAATATATTTTCTTCTTCATTGGCCCAACCGACCCTTGGTGGTCCAAGGCTGTCTACCTACTGGCAGATTTCGAGACGAGAGATGTTTTTCGTTTTAAGATGAAGGATTGTCAGACCAACAGACATATTATACCGGGATCTACGGTTTAAAGTAGATCCCAAACTACTACAAACATCTATGACACCAGGACACGAACCAGAAACCAGTGGCACCCAACGCTAGAGAGTTAGTCACTCAACCATCAGGTTTAGAATATATCACACTATAAGAGTATGATAGGGGCCTGATGGCCGAATGATTAGAGATCTGTGCCACAGTTTTCAGATTTTAATCCCGGCGGTGCTATGGATATTTGTAGTGGTTCGTAATCCACTTCAAACCGCAGGTCCCTGTCAAATATGACTGTAGAGAGTAGGGTGTACGGCTGAACATCGCCTGTCTCGGAATCTGTCAGTAGACGACCTTGGGGCTGTTTTGCCAATGATGATGATGATAAGAATGTTATTACAAAATTTCTTCTTGTCTCTAATTCGATATGTTACGGGATAACATTACAGGATAAAATAATTAATAATACTAACTTAAAAAAAAAAACATTATTTTCTAAAAATTTAATTTGTTATGAACTTACAATAAATATTATTATAAAAATTTTGATTATTCTATTTAAAGAATAATTTGAAAAATATGTTTGTAAAAACTTTAATTTTTTTTTTCTTTTAGAACTTTTGCATTCTATTTTTTTGCTTCTATACATCGTAGATTACGTTTCGTTTAAGTTCGGGGCTGATTAAAAATTCTGACGTGTGTCCGCCTTTTTATTAGGCCCCTGTAATTAAGAGTGGATAAATATACTTAATAACGGTCACGCCTGCCCCCGTAGTAACCAGGTGCCTCGTAATTGACGGCAGATTTAATAACACGCTAGGGGTGCCCCCAAAACTCTTGCCGCGTCTATTTATAGATATTTCCATGCCACTTAAAGATTCCAAAATAATCTTAAAATGGCCGTCATGGCAGCCAACCAGTCGCGGTCTTCCAGTACCAAGTGAACAACTGAATACCAAAACGCAGTACTCTCTGTGTTTTTATTGATGGTTTTGTGTCCAAGTGGGGGCAGCGACGCCATGATTTACAACAGAGTTTAATGGAAATGAATCGTAATTTGGACTCTCTCTTAAACTATCACGATGTAGGACATAATGAAGAAAAATCGTCCTGTTGTGAGGTTTCTTGCCACGCTTCGTGGTCACGGATGGCGTGTGGGGTGAATGTAGGAAATGTTTTTGAAAGAATGTGGGGAATTATGTGTGTTCATCATTTTGTCTGTTCACGCATAAGTATAGGCTTAATACGGTCTTCAACAAGATAATTGCTTAATGTGAAAAGTATTTTTAGTTCCAAAAAAAAACGGAATTACCTCGCAGAACTTTTTTGGAATAGCTGAGAGAATATATTATTTTTTTACTTTTCTTAGAACGAGTTTTAAGTGGTGCATGAATAAAAAAAATCAATTGTTAATTAATTAATAAAAGAAATAGGAACAATTGATCGAAACTTCACTGATTTATCTGGTTTGGTTTACCTCTCTACGGTCATGTTGTGCACATTTTAGGCTAAACAGACAGGGACCTACAATTTAAGGTGGATTCCGAATCACTCACTAACATCCATGCCACCGCCAGGATTCGAATCTGAAACCTGTGGTACCAATGGCCAGAGCACTAGCCAATTTGCCTTTAGTCCGCAATATGACTGTAAGAGCGTTGGATGTAGGGCTGACAACCCTACCCAATAAAAAGAAAGCATTTCATGTTTCGAAATCTGCCAGTAGGCAGATGGCCTTGGCTCACTATGGGGCTGTTACACTGATGAGGATGATAATGAATACTAACTCGTATGTGGTGAATGTATGAAATGTGACGTTTTTGAAAAAATGTAGGAAATTATATGTGCTGATCATTTTGTCTTTTCACGCATTGGAATAGGCTTAAAATGATCTTTAACAAGAGAATTTCTCAATGAAAAAGTACTTTTAGTTCAGAACAGAATGGAATTATCTCGCAGAACTTCTTCGGAATAGCTAAGAGAATACCTTTTTTTTTTTTTTTTTTTTTTTTTTTTCCCCGAACAAGAGGGGCATAAATATTTTTATTTAAATCAATTTCGAATTAATTAATAAAATAAATAATAGATACAATTGATTGAAACTTCACTGATTGATTTGATTTGGTTTGTCGTTCTATCGTCATTTTATGCATACTTTAGGCTAAACCAGGGATGGCTAACCCAAATGATCTTGCGGGACACTTTGGAAATGTATCCTAACTCTACGGGCCGCATATAAAATTATATATCTCCATATTAGATTTAGACCCACTATCGATATTTTTATATTCATATTAAAACCTTTTATATTAGACGTTCCAAGATACTCGAGCATCATGAGTTCAGAATATAATTTAATTATTCTGTGAACTCATAAACAACACAGGCAATATCTGTCCTATATTCGCCAGAATATTATTTTAAAATCAAAGTCAATTTTTTCTCACAATTTTGACAGTTCATTTTTGAATATATGGATGTACAAATAATGTATTTTTTAATGCATTGGTTTTTACTACTTTGGCCATTATAAAATAAATATATTTTGTAAAAGTGTGATAAATGTCACGGGCCGGAAAAATGTTCAAGGCGGGTCACTGTTTGGTCACCCCTGGGCTAATTACACCGGGACCTACAGTTTAAAATGGATTCCGAAACACTAACGAGCATCCATGCCACCGCCGGGATTCGAGCCTGAAGTCTATGGTACCAACGGCCAGAGCGCTAGCCAATTGGTCTATTTAAGTCTACGATTTCGTTATGTATAGTTCCAGTGGATGAAAACTTCACTAATTAAAAGTCTAAATAAACACATCTAGTTTAATACAATAGAACTTCAAATGTATTGTTTTTTGACGGCTTTTTTAGCAAAGCCTTTGATATAGAGCAGGGGTGGCCAACCCAAATTATTTTACGGGCCCCTTTGGAAACGCATCATAACTCCGCTGGCCACATATAAAATTATATACCCCCATATTAGATTTACACTCACTATAGATATTTTTTGGAGAAAAAAAATTAAAACATAGTGAGTTATTATTATTATTACATGTAAACATAGATAATATAATAATAATGATACTAAACGCACATTATAAAGAAATATAGAACACTAAAAATGAAATATAAAAAATATATAAATATAAGCGAAATAAAAGAAAATGTAATCATTGAACAATATTTATTTTACTAGCGCGATATTTATTTCTCCACTCTTTCCCTTAGCTTTTGCAAATCGATCTCAATTTGGGTATTTGCACACCGTAATGGGTGTTACAGGTTAGCGTCCGTTATGTTTGAACGTGTTTGTGTTTGTTTCGTTTTCGAAAAAAATGATTTGTAGGTGTAAGTTGAGCCAAAAGCACTAACAACTTCAACTAAGAGTCTGGTTTGCTCTGTTATCAACAATCAGCTGTGCGTGATCACTCAAAGTGAAACATAGAACCTGTTATATTAGATATTTCAAGATGGTGGCGCATCATGAGTTCGCAGAATATAATTTACTTATTCTGCGAACTCATAACTGTAAACTCATCAATAAAACAGGCAATATCTGCAATATATTTTCAAGAATTTTATTTTAAAATCAAAGTTAATTTTTTCTCATCATTTCGACAGTTAATTTTTGAATATATGGACGCACACATAATGTATTTTTCTAATACATCAGTTTTCACTACTTTGTCCATTATAAAATAAATCTATTTTGTAAAAGTGTGATGAATCTCACGGGCCAGAAAAATATTCAAGGCGGGCAGCGGGTTGGCCCCCCTTGACCCAAATAAACACATCACTAAACTAGATTTTGTTTATTAAGTCTACGATTTCGTTATGAATGGTACCAGTGGATGAAATCTTCACTAATTTAAATTCTAAATAAACAAATCTAGTTTAATACAATGCAGCTTCGAAAATATTGTTTTTAATGGCTTTTTTAAAGGAAACCTTGATAAAGACGTTAAATGTTAGAGGAAGAAAGTATGATCAAATGATCAGATTATTCAATTCCTCCTATTAGCTCACACTCTCCTTATATATATATCTTGTTCAAATTTTCAATCGTTCATAAAATACTTGTTATTCATCCACTCAAGTTCAAATACATTTTTTTTTAACTTGTAGTGGATGACACTTGATGTTAATACACTTTTTTCAAGTTTAGTTTTAGTTTCTTTTAAATTTAAGTTGCATGTATCCACCAATAGATGGCGCCAAATAAACTTAAAAAAATGAATGAAAATTATTTATAAAGGACTTTTTGCGATATAGTGAAAAAAAAGTAGCAATTGACTTAAAATTTTTTTTTATTAAATTACTTGTTTTATAAGTACGATAATTGTTTCTCCACTCTTTCACTTAGCTTTTACAAAGAAAAGTTCGCAGAATATAATTGAATTATCCTGCGAACTCATAACTGTAAACTCATAAATAAAACAGGCAATATCTGTTCTATATTCGCAAGAATATTATTTTAAGATCAAAGTTAATTTTTTTCTCATCATTTCGACAGTTAACATTTGAATATATGGATGCACACATAATGTATTTTTTTAATACATTGGTTTTCACTACTTTGGCCATCATAAAATAAATCTATTTTGTCAAAGTGTGATAAATCTCACGGACTGGCAAAATATTAAAGTCAGGCAGCTGTTTTGTCACCCCTGACCTGAATAAACACATCACTAAGCCAGATATGTTTATTTAAGTCTATGATTTCGTATGTATAGTTCCAGTGAATGAAAACTTCACAAATTAGAAATCTAAATAAACACATCTAGTTTACTACAAAACAATTTCAAGAGTATTGTTTTTTGACGGCTTTTTTAACAAAGTCCTTGATATAGAGCAGGGGTGGCCAACCCAAATGATCCTTGATAAAGACGTTATCTGTTAAAGCAAAATAAGTAATATAAAAAAAAATTTTAAGTCAATTCCTACTTTTTTTTCACTCTATTGCAGAAAGTCCTTTATAAATAATTTTCATTCATTTTTTTATGTTTATCTGGCGCCATCTATTGGTACATATATGCAACTTAAATGTAAAAAAAAAGAAACTAAAATTAATGAATTAAATTTAATGAATGAATTAATATTTGAAAAAACTGTATTGGCATCCAGTGTCATCCACTACAAATTAAAAAAAAAAATGTATCTGAACTTGAGTGGATGAATAAAAAGTATTTTTATGAACGATTGAAAATTTGAACAAGATATATATAGGGAGACTGTGAGCTAATAGAAGGAATTGAAAAAAAATTATGATTTATAAATTGTTTTAAAAGCAAAATATTTATTCAAACTTAAATGGTACTTTACAATGACTTCCATACAGTCTCCATACAAACCTAATTGATATGGAGCTCATCACTTTTTATTTATTATTATAATTTTAATGCATTAATTTTTAATGGGCATCCATTAAGTTTTTAGGCAGGCAGTAATTTTTTAAATGATCGAAAATGATTTTTATTTTTTTATTTTCAGCCGTATTCTGACAGCTAAATTAGTAAATTTAAATATTTAATCAAGTGTATATTAATTTCTAAACTACCAGAGACTTATGAAAAGTATATGAAAGCTCCCATTTTCAGTAAATATCGAGAAAACAGAGAAAAACACTTAAAATATATCGCTCGTTAACTTAAATAACGTCAAAATTGGGAAATAGTGTGTGTGTGGTTTTTTTTAGCTTTGAAAAAATCTGATTTTTTATCTATTTTTAATAACTTATCCATCTTTAGTAATGATCGATCGATAGATGGATAGAGATATATAAATAGATAGATTTTTTTTTTAATTTTTTTTTTTTTATTACGTCGAGGACTGAGTCGTATTGACCATTTCCCTGTGAGTAGCCCAACAGTGAACAGCACAGACTACCCATGGGGTACGTGTAGCTTGAAGATATGCTATGGACGAGTAACAATACCCCCTAAATAGATAGATGGATATGTATGCATATACAGGATGATTATAATTAAAATACCACTTTTAAAATGCTGTAAAAAAGAGCTACTCGTCACAACGAGTTCAAATTTGAACTGAAGATACTTGAAGGAGGGAGAAACGGTACAGCATAAAAAAAATTCTAAAGTGTATTAATAGATGGCGCTTTCAGCGGCATAAAGAAAGTGAATTTGACTGCCAGTGATATTTTGAATCGAAATGACAACGTATTTGGCATGAGTTGCACATTAAACCAACTGTAGTGTTCAATGTGTTTGATTGTTTTGGTTTTTTGACGGAAAAAATTACTTCCAAGTCATTCAACAGTTGTGACACTGTTAGTGGAAAGCCCACGGTAAGGTCATATCAAATTGGATGGGAAAAATCGGTGGAACTTTGTTTTTGATGCCATGCCTTTCCCCTCTTCTTCAAGTATCTTCAGTTCAAATTTGAACTCATTGTGACGAGTGGTTCTTTTTTTAAAGTAATTTGAAAGTGAGACTTTAATTATAATCACCCTGTACATAAACTTAATAATAATATAATAAGGAATAATAACTTAAACTAAGTATGTGTATTCATAATTTGAAAGTGTAAATAATTAAATTCTTTCTTAAATAATTTCTTATAAAACTTAAAATCATTTAATGCATTCCTGTTGCATTGTCATTTTATATTACCTATCAAATATACATTTCTTTGTGTTTGCATCTGCTTCACTTCTTAACAAAGTTTGACATTTCATTTCAATCCGTGCTAAAATGTCTTCTTAAAGCATTATAAATTTTGAAAGGACCCAGGCAGATTTCAATAAAAAATATATATATCAACTGCAATAAAGTAGTTTTTCGAAAGTAAATTTTAGAGGAATAAAGTAGTTTTTCGAAAGTAATTCTTAGAAGAATAAAGTAGTTTTTCGTGCAAATATCTCGAAAGCAATCTCATCTAGTCAGATATCAAAGTACAAAATTGTCGAATGCCTCACTTTAGATAGGTTTTGGCATTCTTAAGAAAAGCAATTCAAAGCAAAGAGGAATGAATATAAATAAAGATAAAAAGGCACGCTCTGATGAGAAAATAGGCTAGGAACTGTCTCGAGTGAAACGGCATTGTTTTCGTCAGTAAAGAAAATTTTTTTCTTTATCCTTATAAAATAGAATTAAATTGGAGTTAATATTTGTGTCATATTAATTCGAATAATATAGCTTGAAATTGGCTAGAAAGATTTTGATCCAAACTTAACAAAAAAATGAAACATAATTAATAAACTTCAAGATTTAATACAACGAATTTTTCTATGAGAAAAACTATTCTTAAAAACATAAACAAGTATAAAACAATTAAAAAAAGTCTAAAACTGTTATAGTTTTAAAAATATAGTCATAAATAAAAGAAGGCCATTATTTTGACCAAAACATGTATTACACTAGAATAATTTAAATTTAAAACTAATTATATGGTACCTATAATTAATATTAATAATTAATATATAACTATACATATTAATATACCACTTTTAAGTTCCTGGAAACACTTTAATTTTTATTTACAAACAATATATATGTGCATATGTATATATATCTACAGAACTCTATTTATTGCAAATTAATATTTACAAAAAAATGAAAAATAAATAATTAAATTTGATTCACAAGTGCAGTTCACTCCAAGGACAGAGATTTTCAGTATTCTCTTGTCTACGTCGAATCTAATGCACTGGTCGACGGCAGACCTTAATTAACACACGTGATACAAAAAACCACAAGAAGCTCATTTTGTCAGCAGGCGAAAGCTCTGGCCTGTTCAATCACTTTCAGAAAAAAAGAGAAAAACAGCATTTCTTGTCGACTCGTCCCAGAAATCTCCCAAAATCCTCCTCTAAAAATCTCCCTTTAAGAAAATCCGTCAAGAGCGGGGGTCAGCTTTTTTCACTTCTTTTTGGAGTCGACAGTTCCTCAGCCCATGGTCTATCACCAATCACATTGCAATAACTCATGGAGTATTTCATAATCCGTCTATAGTTGTTTCGACCTATGAAGGGTGAACAAGCAATCGCTAATTTCATGAGGTCTCATTATCCATGACGCTGATTATCTGCTATCAGATCTGAATGACAGGAATGTTCTCATTGTTACAAAACACTAATTACATGTAATATAAATATGCACGATGCTGCTTATCTACTATCAGATTTGAGTGATAGATTGTTATTATGCACTTGTCAAAGAATATACATGCCTCTCTCTTGGGAGCGAAATGCTATAACTAACTCTTTTCGTGGGAAAAATGCTACAATATATTTAATATTAATATCTATAATAATATTAACTAATCTTAATTAATATTAATTTATATAATTAATGTTAATATTAATATCCTTTTTTTAATAAATTAATACATTTCTAATAATATTAGCAAAAAATGTACTATATGAATTTTCTTCACAAATATTAATTTAATTAAATAACGTATTTTTACATATTTTATACAAAAAATGTCACGTTATGTTTTGATAAAGCTAAAACAATATTTTTTATTTTAATATATATATAAATATATATATATCCCATATGCATATACTTAACAAAAAAAGGTATATAAATTAGCTGATATATATATAATTAATATTGTTTCAAATATTTAATTTAATGAATTTTAATGAAATGTTCTTCTTTAAATACAATTAAAATCTCTTCAATCAAAAATTAAATTGGCAGATGTATTATGAGACAGCTCCCATTCAAAACATGCCTCTCATTTTAAATTCTTTTTTCATCGATATATTTTGAACATTACTTAGAAACAATTACTATAAGCCGTTTTATGAACGCATTATCCTATTAGCAAGGCATGACTCGGCAAGAGAAATACTCAACTCCTTCGGGAAGTTCAGCGAATGATGTTTAATCACTGAAATAGACTCTTTTCCTCAATGAATTCCTAATAATTTCATTAAATATGCAAATTGCTAGGGTCGCAGCTAAGCGTAGGTTGTTGGCCTGAAATCATCCCCAAAAGGGAAGCATCATTAATCAACAACTGCTTCGTAAAAAATGACAGGATAAAATTATACTTTTCTGGAAAATCTCTTAATAGAAGACGCTGAGAGTATAGCTTTTATTTTTCTTTCTATAATAGAGTTTTCTTTTATAAATATATATATTTAAAACTTTATATTTAAAATTACTTGTATTATTATTATTATTAATTCATTATTATTTTTAATAATAATTTTTATACCTGATGTTTGGATTCTGACTGATAGTAAGAGCTCAATACAGTATTTGAAAGATTGGCCAAGCATCTTGGACAAATTGGGGCAAGATATAGTTTCTAAACTAGCTGTCTTGGACCAGATCGGATCGGTGTGCTTTGCAGTGGATTCCCTCCCATGTGGGCATCTATGGAAATGAAATTGCTGATCTGCTCGCTAGGGATGGTTGCGAATTTCCCAAAGTGAATACCGCTTGGAGGTCGCCACCATTCATGCATGGTACGCCGCTAAATATCCTGGTATCCTTGCAGTGCTCCTGTCCTAGACCTGCTTAAACGGCTTTAGCTAGATTAACGACTGGCCACACTAAGAGTTTGACCTTCAATGGAGACGAGAAGACATATACCCTTTGTCATTGTTCGGTCATCGCGTCTCCCTCTCATCTCATCGATTGTATTGGTGCCTCTGTGAGGCAACTGTTGAATGAGGGGAAGATCTACTGATGCTTCATGGTCTATTGGACTTGGCTTAGGATTCTAAATCAAGGGGATAAGCAACATTAGTTATTAATAATAATTATGTATTATTAATAATAATTATTATTATCATTTATTATTATTATTTCTGGTGCTCGGTACCACAGGTTTCGGGTTCGAGTCCCGGCGGTGCCATGGATATTTGTAGTGGTTCGAATCCGCTTTAAACCGGTCTAATAGGATTGCAGAGCGTTGGGTGTAGAGCTGACAGCCCTATCCCATAAAAAGAAAACTTCTCATGTTTCAAAATCTACCAATAGACAGACAGCCTTGGCCCACCATGGGGTTGTTGCGCCATTGATTATTATTAATAATAATTATTATTATTTAAAATATTTTTAGTTGTAAGTTACAGTATAGTTAAATGTAGATTATAGTAATAATTATTATGGATTATTAATAAGAATAATTATTTATTATTTTTATTATTTAAAATATTTCTGTTATTAGTTCAGTATACAGTATAGTTTTTACTACTTTTAACAGTATAGTTAAAAGTAGATTATAATAAGTATGGATTATTAATAATAATAATTAATCATTATTATTATTTAAAATATTTTTTTGTTATTTTTTGTTGTAAGTATAGTTAAAGGATTTCATAAAAAGTAAAGTAAAACGAGTTAAAATTATATGCATAAGTACTTGGTATTTTTATGCTAATATTCTCTTTAACAAAATGATTATTTTTTTAAATAATTTTATAGAGAGATATTTTAATCTTAAAATATTGTTCATTAAAATGGATATAGAGTTCAGAACCTAGGAACTTAATCTTGTTCAGCACATAATTTTTTTAAACTATATAATAAGATTGCTTTAAAAATGAATAACACAATTAATTATTATTATTATTATTATTATTAATTATTAATTAATTATTATTATTATTATTATTTATTATTATTATTATTATTATGTAAAATATTTTCTGTTATTTTTTTGTTGTAAATTACAGTATAGTTAAAAGTATTTGATAAAAAAATAAAGCAAAATGAGTTAAACCTATATGTGCTGGGTGTACCTGTTATTTTTTTGCTAGCATTCACTTTAACGAGACGATAATGTTTTTGAATAATTTTATACAAGGATACTTTAATCTTAAAATATTGTTCATTAAAACGGAGATGGAATTCAAAATCTAGTAACTTAATCTGATTTAATACATAATTTTTTTAAAACAATATAATAAGGCTGCTTTAAAAGTGAGTTAACACAATTAATTATTATTATTATTAATGAAATTAATTAATTAATAATTATTATTAATTATTATTATTGTTTAAAATATTTATTTTATTTTTTTTTTGTTGTAAGTTACAATATAGTTAAAGGTATTTGATAAAGAAAATATAGTATAAGTAATTAAAACTATATATAACTATTTGATATTTTTGTGCTAACATTCCTTTTAACAAAATGATAATTTTTTAAAATAATTTTATAAAGAGATACTTTACACTGAGGTGACAAAAGTCATGGGATACCTCTTAATATCGTGTCGGCCCTCCTTTCGTCCGGCGAAGTGCAGCAACTCGACGTGGCATGGACTCAACAAGTCGTTGGAAGTTTTCTGCAGGAATATTGAGCCATGCTGTCTCGATAGACATCCATAATTGTGAAAGTGTTGATGGTGCAGGATTGTGGGCACGAACAGACCTCTCGATGATGTCCCATAAATGCTCGATGGGATTCATGTCGGGCGATCTAGGTGGCCAGATCATTCGTTGGAATTGTCCAGAATCGCGAACAGTTGTGGCCCGGTGACATGGCGCATTGTCATCCATAAAACTCCCATCGTTGTTTGGGTACATGAAGTCCATGAATGGCTGCAAGTGATCTCCAAGTAGCTGAACATAAGCATTTCCAGTCAATGTTCGGTCCAGTCGCACCAGAGGACCAAGTCCATGCCCTGAAAAAACAGCCCACACCATTACGGAGCCACCACCAGCTTGAACAGTGCCTTGCTGACAGTTTGGGTCCATGGCTTCGTGGGGTCTGCGCCACACTCGAACACTACCATCAGCTCTTACCAACTGAAATCGTGACTCATCGGACCAGGCCACGGTTTTCCATTCATCTAGGGACCAACCGATATGGTCACGTGCCCACGAGAGTCGCTGCAAGCGATGTCGTTCTGTCAGTAAAGGCACTCGAGTCGGTCTTCTGCTGGAATAGCCCAAGAAAGCCAAATTTCTCCGCACTGTTCTAACAGACAAGTCCCTTGTACGTCCCACATTGATTTCTGCGGTTATTTGACGCAGTGTTGCTTGTTTGTTAGAATTTACGACTCTTTGCAGACGTCGCCGGTCTCGGTCGTTAAGTGCAGGCGGTCGACCACTGCGCTGTCCATGGTGGGATGTTATGCCTGAAATTTCATACTCTCGGCACACTCTTGACACAGTGGATCTGGGAATGTTGAATTCCCTAACGATTTCCGAAATGGCATGACCCATGCGTCTAGCTCCAACTAACATTCCGCGTTCAAAGTCTGTTAATTCCCGTCGTGCGGTCATCATCACGTCAAAACCTCTTCACATGAATAACTTGAACAGAAATGAAAGTTCTGCGAAAGCACTGCGCATTTATACCTGTTCTACGCGATGCTACTGCCATCTGAAAATTTGCATATTGCTATCCCATGACTTTTGTCACTTCAGTGTAATCTTAAAATATTGTTCATTAAAATGGAAATAGAGTTAAAATCTAGTAGCATAATCTTTTTTAGTACATATTTTTTAAACAGTATAATAACGTTGTTTTAAAAGTGAGTAGAACAATGTTTTCTATTATCGCTTTAATAAGAGAGTAAAAGGGATAATACGAAAAATTGACTGTAAAATAGGATTAAATAAGATAAAATAATATATGGTTGTTGCAGTTTTTCTAATATAGAATAGAAAAACTGAAACAGTCATATCTTATTACATAAATTTTTTATTAAGCTGGATGTTGCTACGAGTAATAACAATAATATAACTATGTATGAATAATAATAATGTATTTTTCAAATAATCTGAAAATAAAAGCTAAGATTTAACTGAAATGGAAGTATTCATGCATCATGCAGATTCCTAGAAATCTTTTAGATTAACAATGATCTCGAACTAATTTGAATTGGGGATTTTATAATTCAAAAGTATAACTTAAACAGTTAGATTTTTTTCGTTAGTAGTACAACTTGTACAGACATATGTAAATATATTAAATAGTAAGTCTAATCTTAAAATTTTTAATCTTTTCAATCTTTTTTTTAGTGTTATAAAGGGGAGGGGAGGGTCAGTTTCCCTCACTTCTCATTGGAGTCGATATTTTCTCAGCTCATGGTCTGTCACCCATCACGATGGTACAACTCATATTGTAGTCTATATACCATCTGTAAATGTTTACACCTGTGAAGGTAGCACAGACAATCGCTAATTTAAAGAGGTCTCATTATACGTGATACCGAATATCTGCTATCAAATTTGTGTTCACATTAGTACAAAACACTAATTGCGTGTAATATAACAATCCACAACACTGTTCATTAACTGTCAAATTTGAGTTATAGGTTGTTATTATGTACTTGTCAAAGAATATACGTTCCTCTCTACTGGGAATAAAATGCCAGAACTCTTCCCATGTGTAAAATGCTGCAATATTATTTTATTACTTTTTATTATGGTTTTATTTCTTTTGCATTTACTATATTGGTGATAGATTATCATGTCAATATAGAACATTGCAAAACGTTTTAGTGAATAAATTTCATAAACAACAAAAATTTAGCAACAGGTAATCAAAGTTAGGAATTATTTTCTTTTTAAAAAGCAATCTATTCTAAAATTTGATATTAATTTCAACTATTTATTATATCTAAAATAATTAATTTAAAAAATGTATTTAGCTAAGATGCTTTAAAACAGTTTAAGCTATATAATACATTCATTTAATGACTATATTTTCTACATTACTCAAAAAAGTGAATTCTATTTATTTCATATTAGTTTAATGATATTTTTTAGTTCATAGATACTTTTTGTCAAGTTCAGTTTTAAATTTTAAAATATTAAATGTGAAAATTACATTTTTATATTTGATACAAGTCAAGTATGAAACCTTAGCATTTTTCTTTGATAATTTGAAAACATTTCACTTTATTTGAAATAATTGTATTTGTAGCTGTTATATTTTTTAAAACTAATCAACATTAAATATTTAAAACTAAAAAAAAACTAAAAATTCAAAAGAATTTTAATGCCAAATCTTTCCTACAAAAACCTACAACAAATAAATAATCGAAAGATTTTATATTTTCATAACTTTCTATACTATTTTCCATATTATTGTCTAATTAATAAATTAAACAACTTTATTACTTATACCAAAAAAAGAGAAATGCGTATATCTTTTAGAAAATATAAATATTGCCATCGAAGTAGAAAATTGAAGAAGTATTGATGTATGCTGACTTTTATCAATTTTTTTAATGAATATCTAATGAAATGTATTTTGAAAATAATTTAATAATATAAACAAACAGAAATAGACTTTTACTTTATCAAAATATGTGACTTATATTTAAATTAATAATAATCATGCAATTTAGTATCAAATCGAAAGATATATTTCATAGATTGTTATTGGCTTTCCTTTTCAATTTTATATTCATTTTATTATATATTATTTTAAAACATTTAAAAAGTCATATATTCTATAAATATAATATGCATATAACTTTAATAGAGCAAAATTCTTTAATAGTCGGAGCAAACAAGCCGAAAAATAAGTATTCACCAAAGATAAAAAAATAAATAAATGTATATTAAAACCATTTTATGGTAAAAAACATGATAACCTTTAAAAGGTTTAAGTATCTAAGATTACAAAGGAATAATTTCATATTTAATGCAATTTTTTACTTCGAAATTATAACAATAAGTTTCATTTTTCTAAATCTACATGCGTAAAAATTAAAAAACTTATGCATAAAAGTGTGTGTGTGTGTTTAATTTTATATAGGTAACGATGTATGTTTAATTTTTAAAACTAAATTAATAATTTGTATAATATTCAAAACAGTATTTTTATATTTCGTAACGCCCGACTCGTAGTTCAGTGGCAGAGGTTTAATTCGCTGGCGGCGTTTTTGTAGATAATGTTTCAAAAAACGGGGAGACTCGATGGCGTTTGTCACGTTTAGCATCTTTTCTCGTGAGTCGGACTACCTGATGAAAGTTTTCCGGGTTTCCTCCCATACAATACGCAAATGCCGGGTAGTACCCCCTAAAAAGTCATTCTGAAAGGCACTGACCTCTTTCTTCAGCGCCACGGAGTCAAATGAGACTTCAACCTATGGGTGCCCTGTCACAACAGAAGCTTCCCCCCTTTCCCTCCTTCCATGAGACCACACTGGTTCTTGGACTTGATCTAGATGTTGCTGTTGACCAAGTGGTAACATATTTTGTGGTAAGAAGCAACATATTTATAAAATTGTATTCCACGTATCATTTATTTATACAATATTCTCGTAAATAAATTCTCTCTTTTTTTATTTTGAAAAACCGTTAATCGTAAAGGAAATGTAAATATATATATATACATATATTCGGCTTTAAATATGTAATTGTAATAAAATATATAATTCAAATATTTAAAACGATCTATTATCATCTATAAAACAACTTTAATATTTATTTTTAAACTAATTCGATTAAAAATTCTGTCAAAATTTAATTATCTAGTTATGATAGTATGCTTTATTTCATAATCTTCACAAAAAATCCAATAATATGATGTTCATTTGCAATATTCCTTACACAAAAGATTATGTTCATTACGTAAAATTCATTTATTCTAGGCAATATTTTTTTGTCTATATTCTAGATTTCTTTAAGAATTTCACTTTATGCTTTTTAACATTTTAAGTGTTTGCTGTGATTAAATTAACACGATTTTTAAAAACAACATTACGTTTATAAGTACTATGCAACGTTTTGAAAAAAAGCACCCACTGACATTGTTAACATAAAGGACATATTACAAAACTATTTAGTGTGAAGAAATATAAGAAACTTCTGTAAATAAAACTTGTAATCGTGCTTCCTCGTACGCGCTCCCTGTGGCGTTCAGGAGAAATGGTCAGTTGAACTCCAGATACAGGAGTTCCCGACAGGAAATACAATGCAACCACGCGTTTCTGTTGAGAAACGTATATTTGTAGCCTTACCCTAAGAGGAAATATATTCAGAGCATTTTGGTGCATTAGTTGGCCTACAAACTCTCACTTGGAGACAAAGTACATTTCACGTACCCTGAGCGTAGCCGAGGTTTGGGTTTTTGGTTTAGAAGTGGAATCCTGCCACGAATCTATAATTATATGTCTTTAAATGTGTTGCATATTGTCTATGGTTAATTGTATGTATGTGGTGTTGTGCGTGTGCAAATAAAGTTGTGAGTTCTCAAACCTGTGCCTCGAGTATCTCAACCCAACCACACCCACTGCAATCTGATTGCTCAGCATGCACACTACAAACTAAGATATATCTGATGTTTAGAAAAAAACATTTTCGTTTTGTTCTGTTCGAATCGAAAAATTTTTTACAACAAAATTAAAAGATATAGTAAAGTTTTATTTCAATTAAATTTTATGTAACAAGTGGTCTTAAAAATGTTATGAGAACCATAATTTCCTAAATGAATTTTATTAAGTAGTTAATAATCTCATAACATTGTTATATTTTTACAAATACGTCGAATTTCGTTAATAATGTTGAATCTGAACAAAAAATTGCTACGTAAATCTTTGAATATAGATTTTTTTGGTAAGAATCTTAAGTTACAGTTTTTGATAAAGTTTTGAAAACTTTTTGTCACAAATTGAAGTTCTTATTTGAGAGTGATTTTCTATGTTTTTTTTTTTTTTTAATTTTAATTGATGCAATGAAAAAATTTTAAAAATTTAAACAGAGCAATACATTCAAAATTGGATTATCTTTGATTTCAAGGAAAAAAACCTTTTTATTCAAGAGAAACAAAAATCGAACGTCTTAACTAGGAAACAAAAAGAAATTATAGTATTTGAATAAAAATTTTTATACATTTTACACCGAAATCTTGAATATCATTATCTAATTTAAATATAAAGCAATTTAGTTTTTGTTACGAAAAAAAAGGCCTAAAAACATTTCCTTTGTAAAATCTCTTATTTTCAAATATTACAAATTTTTCAAATGTCAACTTTTTAAATATATGCAGATAATACATCACACGCCTATTCATTCAAAATATTATAAGTCAAATGAAATGATAAGATTGATAAAATTAGGACATGGATATTTATTTAGTCAACTGATTCCTAAAAATTCACTTCAAAATGAATGTTATGAGCTCGTGTTTGAATTTACTTCCTATGAAAGGAAAATAGTTCAGATTCAAAGCATTGAATAGAATAGTTATGTAAAATAAAGCTTTTTGAACTTTTATCAACAAAGGCATTTAAAGCTTGTTTAATAAGCCACTATCAAACTCTTATTTAAATATTCTATTATTTCGTTATATTTAAAAGATTGTAGAGTACATGTTGGGCGACCAGATTGTAACTGAGTGTGGTTGGGGTGAGATACTGGAGGCACAGGTTGGAGAACTCGCAGCTTTATTGACACAGGCACAAACACCACAACACATACAATTTGAGACATACAATATTTAACACATTTTAAAGAAAGATCATTATAAATTTGTGGAAGGACTCCACTTTTAAGCCAAAAATTTGAAACTCGGCTACGCGCAGGATGCGCGAAATATATTTCATCTCGGGTTCAACTTAACGGGGGTTGCGCTGTACTTCCTCTGGGGTGAGAGTTACGAAGCTGACTGACCATTTTTCCTGAACGCCAAAGAGGGGCTGCTCTTGCCAGCATGAGAAGGAAGCACGGTTATAACACATAATAATCATTGCAAACTTAATTGAATATAAATTGACTATTTGGAGATTTTGCCCGTGTGTAGGATGAAGCCGTTATAACACATGATAATCATTGCAAACTTAATTGAATGTAAATTGACTATTTGGAGATTTTGCCCGTGTGTAGGAGGAAGCACGGTTATAACACATGATAATCATTGCAAACTTAATTGAATATAAATTGACTATTTGGAGATTTTGCCCGTGTGTAGGAGGAAGCACGGTTATAACACATGATAATCATTGCAAACTTAATTGAATATAAATTGACTATTTGGAGATTTTGCCCGTGTGTAGGAGGAAGCACGGTTATAACACATGATAATCATTGCAAACTTAATTGAATATAAATTGACTATTTGGAGATTTTGCCCGTGTGTAGGAGGAAGCACGGTTATAACACATGATAATCATTGCAAACTTAATTGAATATAAATTGACTATTTGGAGATTTTGCCCGTGTGTAGGAGGAAGCACGGTTATAACACATGATAATCATTGCAAACTTAATTGAATATAAATTGACTATTTGGAGATTTTGCCCGTGTGTAGGAGGAAGCACGGTTATAACACATGATAATCATTGCAAACTTAATTGAATATAAATTGACTATTTGGAGATTTTGCCCGTGTGTAGGAGGAAGCACGGTTATAACACATGATAATCATTGCAAACTTAATTGAATATAAATTGACTATTTGGAGATTTTGCCCGTGTGTAGGAGGAAGCACGGTTATAACACATGATAATCATTGCAAACTTAATTGAATATAAATTGACTATTTGGAGATTTTGCCCGTGTGTAGGAGGAAGCACGGTTATAACACATGATAATCATTGTAAACTTAATTGAATATAAATTGACTATTTGGAGATTTTGCCCGTGTGTAGGAGGAAGCACGGTTATAACACATGATAATCATTGCAAACTTAATTGAATGTAAATTGACTATTTGGAGATTTTGCCCGTGTGTAGGAGGAAGCACGGTTATAACACATGATAATCATTGCAAACTTAATTGAATATAAATTGACTATTTGGAGATTTTGCCCGTGTGTAGGATGAAGCCGTTATAACACATGATAATCATTGCAAACTTAATTGAATGTAAATTGACTATTTGGAGATTTTGCCCGTGTGTAGGAGGAGGCACGGTTATAACACATGATAATCATTGCAAACTTAATTGAATATAAATTGACTATTTGGAGATTTTGCCCGTGTGTAGGAGGAAGCAGTTATAACACATGATAATCATTGCAAACGTAATTGAATATAAATTGACTATTTGGAGATTTTACCCGTGTGTAGGAGGAAGCACGGTTATAACACATGATAATCATTGTAAACTTAATTGAATATAAATTGACTATTTGGAGATTTTGCCCGTGTGTAGGAGGAAGCACGGTTATAACACATGATAATCATTGCAAACTTAATTGAATATAAATTGACTATTTGGAGATTTTGCCCGTGTGTAGGAGGAAGCACGGTTATAACACATGATAATCATTGCAAACTTAATTGAATATAAATTGACTATTTGGAGATTTTGCCCGTGTGTAGGAGGAAGCACGGTTATAACACATGATAATCATTGCAAACTTAATTGAATATAAATTGACTATTTGGAGATTTTGCTCGTGTGTAGGAGGAAGCACGGTTATAACACATGATAATCATTGCAAACTTAATTGAATATAAATTGACTATTTGGAGATTTTGCCCGTGTGTAGGAGGAAGCACGGTTATAACACATGATAATCATTGCAAACTTAATTGAATATAAATTGACTATTTGGAGATTTTGCCCGTGTGTAGGAGGAAGCACGGTTATAACACATGATAATCATTGCAAACTTAATTGAATATAAATTGACTATTTGGAGATTTTGCTCGTGTGTAGGAGGAAGCACGGTTATAACACATGATAATCATTGCAAACTTAATTGAATATAAATTGACTATTTGGAGATTTTGCCCGTGTGTAGGAGGAAGCACGGTTATAACACATGATAATCATTGCAAACTTAATTGAATATAAATTGACTATTTGGAGATTTTGCCCGTGTGTAGGAGGAAGCACGGTTATAACACATGATAATCATTGTAAACTTAATTGAATATAAATTGACTATTTGGAGATTTTGCCCGTGTGTAGGAGGAAGCACGGTTATAACACATGATAATCATTGCAAACTTAATTGAATATAAATTGACTATTTGGAGATTTTGCCCGTGTGTAGGAGGAAGCACGGTTATAACACATGATAATCATTGCAAACTTAATTGAATATAAATTGACTATTTGGAGATTTTGCCCGTGTGTAGGAGGAAGCATGATTACAAGATTTATAAAATACGTTCTAAATATTATAAGAAAAAAGTTTTTGGTATTTTGAAATAATTATTACACATAATATTTGCCTCTACTCAAATTAAAATTTAGAAAAAATACAAAAAAATTAAATACTACTCCTGAATTTTAACAAATCTTTTTGTGTTATGAAAGGATATTTAAACAGCTTATTAAAAAAATAACGTTTAATCAAAGTTCAATGATATTAAGTTCAATGATGACGTGTATCTCTGTGCTTTTTCTATAAACAGCAAAATAATTGATTTACCCCTTCAGAAGCATTTAAAATATTTTAATTATTTATAAATCAAAGTTTTATCTGAACATTCGATAGCACAAAAATTTTATTCTTTAATTTATTTAGAGAGGTGGATGGAAATTCTATTTATAGCTTCTTTATTATTGCTTCTTTAAAATTGCAAAATGCATAAAAAATTTGAATATATCAGAAATTTTTAATTTATCTATACTCATAATAAATATTTTTAATACTGCAATATTGGCTTACCTTTCAAATAATTGATGCATTTTAAAAATAAAATAACTCCTACGAACGAAACATATTTTGATAATTAGCTTAACTTTTTAATTGTTGTCTACTTGCGTAGCATAGATCTTTATGCAAATTTCATTACCTTAAAGTCAAAAAGTAAGTTAAAATCATAGTCTTACTCCAAACAATTCTTTAAATAATGCATAATTTTATCTTTTTTAAGTTTTATCTTTATTACAGTGTGTTGTTAATATTAAAATAATCATAATTAAATTTAAAATAATCTCGGTTGACTTGGGAAACTAGCATTTATGAATTTTTTAAATGTTTATAAAATAATGCCTTGAAGAATTCTTTATAAACCATTTAATTTTTCGATACATACGAAATGCTTAAACACACCGATTTATTAATAAATTAACTAAAATTTTCGTTTATATAAAAAGTCTGCGTCTTTAAAAATTAATAAGAAAATGAAATTATTAATGTTTTTGAAAAACATTTGAATAATGTAGAGAAAATGAATCGTAAAGGAAGTCAAAAACAAATTTTTTTTAATTTATCAAGAATGGTGCTATTATTTAAAAAAAACCACTTACATACTACTGTGTCCAAAAAAGTAAGACCAGTTTTCAATTTAAAATTCCCGGGGCTTATGGTATTTCAATTTTTTTTCTTTTTTTGGTTGCTGGCACTGTCCTTGACATCTGTGGGAAATTTGACATCAAAATATTGATTAGTGTTTGAGTTACGCTTGGCTTTGTGAGACGTATCTACGGGTGCTCCATCAAAAACAAAAGCTGCCCTCCCCCCCTCTTAGTGTTCCATGAGAGATACGACGACAACAACAACACAATTTTCGGGAAAAGTAAAACAGAAGAACTATAACGTCACATGGCGCTCATAAAAAAAATGAGCTTTGCAAAAAAACAGCGGTAGTTGCATGGTATCTATATCTGAAGATGCACAAAAAGGATCACTTTATATCAAAGCACCTATGTGCACATTGTGCACAATTGCGCACGATCCAACAACTTTGTATCCACAAAAATAGGCAACGTCTCGTTCTGTAGTAGTAAATGGAGTTCGATAAACTAATTCTTTCAGCAAGAAAAAATACAAAGGAGTTCAGATCCATATCGTGGTGGATCGTCGTTGAGACCTTGTCATCCAGCAATGGCGTCGTGACAAAGTGCTGAATAATGTGAGTTTATTCCCGCACATTTTGTAATGGCACCACCCCGACAGAAGACAGAATACTTATATCCCAATGTAACAAAAATTGCCGATATTTTCAAAGCAATTCCAATTTAAAGACAGTTCTTCATTTACGTAACACACACGCCTATCCATTATCATATAAAGGCCGTTCATCTCTCTTTAAACACTTACCGAAAGTTTAGGTGTAGAATTTTTTACTTTTACTTTTATGTCCCTTCAGTCATTTTGTATTTTTATTCGTTTCGTAAGTTTTACATGTTCGTTAAAGAATAATAATCGTGCAACGGATGTAACGGCAAACTTTCTTTTCACACTTTTCTCGAAAATTATGCATTACATAGATACAGGTAGTTATCAAAATAACGGAAACACCCTAGAGTTATGGGAAATCTTTTACTAATGTGGCGTAGGACCTCTTTTGGCATATAATACAGTTTGGATTCGCTTGGGAATCGATTCATACAAGAGCTGAATAGTGTTTAGAGGAATATTGTACCCTTCTTCATGGAGATAATGTGAAAGTTCCAGGAGAGATGCCGGTGGAGAATATCGGTTCCAGATTGATAGCTCGAAAATAAATATAAGAGTCTGATGATAATGAGGTCGGAGGACTGCGGACCAAGGTGGATGTTTCACATCATCCTCGTTTTCATCAAACTATGATTGAGCAGGTTCCTCTGCATGAATAGGAGCATTATTATCCAGGAGAATCCCATCTGCAGAAAACAAAGTTTGCATCATAGGATCGATTTGGTCAGTAAAACTTCTTCCCAGTAATACACTCAAGAGCCAAAACATTATGACAATCTGTCAATAATGAGTTGGCCCACCTTTGGCGCAACACAGCTTCAACCCGCCTTGGCATGGATTAATACCAGTTAAATACCACTTCCACCTGATCACGCGCCTTCCACGTCATCCAGCCGAGTTCATTGCAAAATGGGGGGTGGTCATAATATTTTGGCTCTTGAGTGTATTTCCTTTCAAAATTACGATTGGGCCAGCAGAAAACCACGACATGGCTTCCCATATCATGACAGATGGCAAATAATTTGGCATTAGCAGATGTGACAAGTAGGTTGGGAACAGTAGATCTGCCGTAAATGTCATGTTTATGAAAGTGTCTCCTAACTGTAAATATTGACACTAGAGAATCCAGATGCTGATGGAGCTCTGTGGTCACTTTGGCTGCAGTAGTTTTTTTTATACATTACATTCCGCTTCAATACTTGTCGGTCTCTTTCACTCAGCTTCTCCTTCAGTCCACTATTTTGCTTTGCCGCGCTATCTATACGCTGGGCAACGGGCGTACCGGTTACGGAGTTCCTAGGTGGTTTTAAGAACCACAATACCTCCACATCTTTATTGTATGAACACATCCAAATTATATGCATAAAAGGAATTTGCTTAAATTGGAGAATATTAATAAATAAAAAATAAAACAATTAAAATTTAGGAAAAACATCTCTTGTTTGAGAACAATTAAAGCAATAGATTATCTATACGCTGTCAATGACTTTAGACACCGTTCCTCTAGAAACACCTAAAATGCTCGGGAAAAATGCTTGGGATGTTACGCTCACAACTGCTCCAGTTAGTCGGGCTACTACAATTTGGCCTCTTTGAAACTCTGTGAGATCTCACATTTTATGCTTTCCACAAAACTCCAAGACGTATACAACTTCACTAAAGTTATCTGATACCACCATAATATATACTTCTTATATTAATAAAGCTGGTAGCTAAGATTACATTTAATGATTACGATGAGCATTCTTAAATGTCACTTTTATTCCCACCCCTGTATGTACACCTTTTATGTACATTCATCATTATCACCTTGCACAATTTATGCGTTATCGTTTCAATGTTCTATATAAAAGTAGTTTAAAACTACTTAAAAGTATTTTTTCGAAAATTTATTTTTGAGTGTACTTAATTATAATAACAAGATGGTATAATAATAATACTCAATTTTTATTTTAGTCAAAACATATGTTTGTTAAAGGAAACTCATAAATGACCTAATTTGGAAATAATTTCTATATATAGTTAATGTAATATATAATTATTTAATTTACATACATATTAATGCTTATTTTATATGTCGTATCAAAATAAAATAAAAGATTTTTTTTTATTTCTTAGTAGAAACACATATTGGTATTTACTTAAAATGAATTGATAATTTTAATTTTTCTCAATAATTCCCAAATTTTTAGCATTTTTTTTAATGAATATAAACAAATTAAATTGCAAAAACTATGGTTTAGACAGTAAATGTTAGGTACAAATAATAATAAAAGCTTTTGTTCAATACATAAAATCATTAAAAAGCAAAATCCTCAAAAATAATCCATTTCATGCATAGATTACGAGTTTACTAATATGCTTCGATCATGGTTAACACTTTTGTTAAAGATGCAGAACAATAGTTCCAAACATGCTTTTGAAAATAGTTTTTTTTTTTGGGTTTTTGTATAAAAAAACGAACATACTGATAGGTTTCACAATAGGCCTCCGTAGGTGTCGGGATTGGATAATTTATGATCCTGTTTGATTAATGATGAAAACATTGAGTTTTTACAACTTCTCACCAGAGTATTTATCGAGCAACAGTCATTTATTTATTTCATGATTATTGATAGAAGAGTTTAGCACTGTTAGTTATAAGTATTTTTCTTATTTTTAAAAAAAAATGCAGGCAAAAAATGCCTATTTACTAAACAAGACAAAAAACAATTTGAAATAAAAAAAGTAATACGGGATTTTACCAATATACTAAACAGACAGTTATAATCAGCTTTATAATTACCTAGATTTTTTTATCGTTAAAAATCTTACTATGTAATAGCGTAAGAACATTTAATTTTAACTAAGAAAACATATATGAAATAAATATTTAATAAATTATAATTCATAATCTTTCTTTTTATGACAAGTAAAATTACAATTATAATAGTGATTCAGTTTTTTTTCCCCATTTTAAGTGGAAAGTTATAATAATTGATGTTTTAAAAAAATGGTTTTATATTAAACTAAAAAAATTTTATATTGTTGCTCTAATACAGCTGGCTATACAGATACAGTTAACCTTTATACCATAAGTAAGGGCTGCACATTTGTTACTGATTTAGCACAACCCAGGTGGCACGTGTCGCTTGAAGATAGGCTACGGATGCGAGTGTCCAAAAAGATTAGACAAATCATATCAAATTCAAATCGTTGTTTAAAAAAATATAAATTATTAAATACATAAATTGCATGTAAATACTTTAAAATTGTCAAGCATTTATAAATTAATTATTTTCTTTCTTGTTAGTTTTGATGTTTTGTTGTTCAAAAGTGTACTTTGACTTTTCCGTTTTTGAAAACATACCTACATTTAAACTACATGCTCTTATTTTCAGTATTGTTTATTATTATTTTTAATTTATTACAGAATATAATTATTTTCAATTAAAAATTTTTTATTTAAAAATTAAATTTTTACGTTGAACTCAAACTATATTTTACTTTATTACTAGTGTTAACGTTTACTGTTCTACTGCAGTTTGTATATTTTTTTGTAGTTTTATATTGGTCTACTTACAGATAATTTGTTTTTTTTACCTTATCGTTTTACTTATTAGACTTTTTTTTATGTTTTGTAAGCATATTTTACACCGTAATTTAGCTTCTAGGATAAGAGTACAATTGTTGCTGTTGTTTAAATATTCTACTGGCATAAATCTGGACTAGGAAAGAAAACATTTACAATAGCTTTTCTAAAAAACAACCTTTTATAATACTCTATAGCTATTATTATGACGTAGCATTTTAAATTTATTTTTCAAAATTATGTTACCAATCCTTAATACCTTTCATTATAAGAATCAAACACATAAAAATCATTCTGCCCTGGGTTTAGACATACTATGCATTAGAGGAGTTCAATTATATTTGCCAGTTTTTCTTTTTGATGAAATTATCTATGGAAATTCATAAATATCCTGATTCAGACCTGCATATCAAAAGCAAATTCATAATTTAGGAAAGATTAGTAATTATATTTCCTGGCAAATAACTACCAAATAACAGAATCCTAAAAACCACAAGAAATTCAAGAATACAACTTAAATATTAAAAGACTTATGCAGTTTAACAAAATCTAACTCAATCAAGACACACTGTAACGAGCAGGTGTGGGTCCCTGTTCGGGCGCCACATTGTAGTGTGCAGATTGGGCAACCAGATTGTAAGTGGGTGTAGTTGGGTTGAGATACTTGATGCACAGGTTTGAGAACTCACAGCTTTGTTTACACACGCACAAACAATACACACACAATTAAAGTCATAAATATTTAACACATTTAAAAACATCTAATTATAAATTCGTGGAAGGAGTCCACTTCTAAGCTGAAAAACCGATACTCGGTTATGCGCTGGGTGTGCTAAATATACTTCCTTTCCGGGTGGGAGTGTAGACCAACTAATGCGCCAGGATGCGTTAAACATATTTCCATGCCAGTGTTAAATGTAAACAGTAATTAAATGTTTGTCAGTGAAAGAGCAGGTTGCGCTGTACTTCCTTCTCCTGTGAGAATCTAGATTTGGTTTGGTTTGTCGCTCTAGGGTCATTTCATGCACACTTCGGCTAATTAGATAGCGAACTACAGTTTAACTTGGATTCTGAGCCACTAACAAACATCCATGCCACAGGCCAGATTCGAACCTGAAGCCTGTGGTACAACGGCCGGAGAGCTAGCCAGTTGGTCATCAGGCCGCCATGTGAGCGTCTAGAAGCCGACTGATCATTTCTCCTGAACGCCATAGATGGGTGCTCTTGCCAGTGTGTATGAGGAAGCACGGTTACAACACATAATAATCATTGCAAACTTAACTGAATATAATTTTTTTTTAAATAAAGATGTTTAAAACATTGAAGAATATTATATATTATTATTATTATTAGGTAAAAATATTAATAATACTGGTCACACTCTAACTCATCGATTCTCAACCTGTGAGGCGCACCATGGGGGAAATGGAATAACCCTACATGGGGCCGCGAGCATATCGAGAAGAAAATATTATTAAAAAGTTTATTAATTTAATGAAAGGAAAGCAAAATAATCTATAATATAATAAAAAACATAATAAATAAATATAATAAAATAACCTAAATAATAATAATATAATAAAATAATCTTCTGATATAATAACGAATAAAATAATATATAACGATATATTATATCGTTATATCGTTACACTTATGAATATGCATCCATACTTATATGGATATGAATCCATATTTGAATATGTATTCATTCTTATATGGATATGTATCCATATATGAATATGTATCCATTATATGAATATGTATCCGTACTGCACTATGTATTTAAAAAATAACTTAATTGTTAACTTAATTAAATTAACAATTATTAATAACTAAGTGTTAACTTAATCGATACTAAATTAAAAACAAGCATAATAATTATCATTAAGCTTTCTTGCAGAGCACAGTTTTCGGAGACTGGTTTAATATTAGAAATTGACACTGTGAGTTCTTTTTAGCTGAGATCTATATTTTGTCATCAGACATAAGCAGACACCGCAGTAAATCCGATTTCACGAAGATGTTGAAGATGGTAAGAGAATACGAAATGCTATTGTTTCAGAGCAGACAACTCATTATCCAACCCTGCCCAAATTTCAAGGAGTGATTTATTCCTAAATTGTCATTTGATTTCGCCCTTTTGCCGGTAAGTCTAAGATTTCTTCTTCGGCAGTTGAGAGACTTTTAAGAGTATTTTGAAACGGATCTCTAACCCACTCGTAGCTTGCTACCAAGTTGTCGTCAGTAAGAAAATACTATTTAAGATTCTTTACCAGCATGGCTAAATGATTTTCATTGGTTATGAAACAAACTTTCACGTTTTGTTCTTTAGCCTTGTACGTTTTAACATTCATTCACAATTGAAAGCATTTCTACATTTTTTTTGCTTTAAATTTCTGCTCCACAATTCCAATTTTTTGCAGAAAAAAACATTAATTTTATCATTCGTATCCTACATAGGTATACTTCGCCTTGGTTCGGTATGGTTTGTCGCTCTACTGTCCTTTTCTGCACACTTTAAGCTTATTAGACCGGGACCTACAGTTTAACGTGGATTCCGAACCATTAGCAAACATCCATGCCACCGCCAGGATTCGAACCTGAAGCCTATGATACCAAAGACCAGAGAGGTAGCTAATTAGCCATCAGGCCGCCTTCTCCTTGGAGTTGAAAATTCAAGGTATTTAATTCCTCGAACATGTCGACCAAATAGTTCAATTTCATTACACATAAACCATTCTCGGCTTCGGGTCACTTTTCTTCTTCTAGAAAAAGGGCGATGTCCTTTCTAAATTCGTAAACACGTTGCAAAAACTTCTCACGCCAGGCATCTGGCCTCGCAATAATAGCATCTTCATTTATATCACCAATTCAACGGGCATCAGTATCATTTGATAGAGATATTGATTGCAATTGTTTGACAATTTTGTGAAACAAGTGCAATTCGACCGAGTGTCTAGCGCTCTGGAGTTCAGTGCCACAGGTTTGATGTTCGAGTCCCGGTGATGCCATGGATGTTTGTAGAAGTTTGGCGCTCTGGTGGTGTAGTGATTCGGTTTTAATCCATTTTAAGCAGTAGGTCAAGGTCTCATATGGTTGTAAGAGCGTCACGGAGCCTAGTCAAACTTCTCACCCACATCATTTCTAAACTGTACAGGGGCAACTCAGTTCTAGGCACAGTGATGTGGTGTAGTGTAATAATAGTAATATTCCGACTAACAAGGCAAGATGCTAAATATCACAAACGCCATCGAGTCACCCCGTTTCTTGCAACAGTGTCTACAACAAAGCCGCTCAGCCCTAATGCTCACCAGCGGCACACGTTGTCACTGAGCCACAAGTTGGGCATCAATACATTTCCTTTTTTCTTGGTAATTTGTAAAGTTTGTAATTATAGTCGTAGTACAGTTTTAGAGTCTAAATACTCAAAATGCATTACTGTTGTATCTATTGTCTTTATATGAAAATGGGAGGGAATGGAAATTATGGTTTAAAATTGTGCCGCAAATACCGAAAGGTTGAGAAACGCTGCTCTTACTAAATACTAAAACATTAATGTTTTTATTTTTTTAAGTTAAAGTTTTAACACATTGCAATCGAAACGCCAAACCGCGAAACCATTGAGATTACACGAAAATTGAAGTCAATCCCTATTGGGTCATTTTGATGAGAGTGCATAGATGCACGGTGTATTAGATTATGATGCGCATGAGAGAAATTGACTTACGCGCGTAGGTGTCATAATAGATAACGGGGTCTGATGAGGGACTCGTGTTGTTAAAGGACTCATGATCATAGTCTGATTTAACATCATAAGGACTAATGACTTTAAATTAGTATGCACGTGCATTCATTTCTATATGTGGTCATCATGTTTGCTGCAGAATACATCATTCTATGAGATCTTACGATGTTAAAAATGAATAGTTATGACCCATAATAATAACAATATATTAATTAAATATTTTAAAAACTCGATAGAAAAAAAAACATAACATAACCACTGTGGCATAGCGTGTCCAATCATTTTATACAACATTTAATTTCTGAAACATTTTCGAGCAATATCCTAATATTTTTAAAAAACGAATAACACTGAAATTGATATAAAGAATTTTATAATAATGTGAATAAAAAAACACTATTAAATTATGAATAGTAAAAATAACAAAATTAAGAAGA
The DNA here is from genome assembly GCA_021605075.1 of Caerostris darwini. Taxonomy (NCBI): domain Eukaryota; kingdom Metazoa; phylum Arthropoda; class Arachnida; order Araneae; family Araneidae; genus Caerostris; species Caerostris darwini. The sequence continues at coordinate 373,372 of BPLQ01007847.1, forward strand.
CAATCGAATCTAGAAATCTATACGGTGCAAAGAAAAAGTTTAAAATTGAAAATTCAATTCATTTGTTCTCGTTGTTCGTTGTAATTGATAACAAAATAGAAATAAATTTGTTATAATTCAAATTAATCTTACTATATAAATTCATCTTACTATAAAACAAACATATCAAACGAAATTTACATATTCTTTTTAGAAACATAATTTAAAATTTAAATTACTTCAAAATTCGCACTCATATTAAAAAAAGCGATGTTATAAAAATGTCAGCGTATTTCAAGTAATATTCTAAATCTTTTAAGTGATAGCGTAATTTATATCAATACTTACATTGATTACAATTTTATATTAATTATATTAATTTTAATTGAATTTTTATGTTTTAAAATAATCTATATTTTTAAAAAATAAATTCTATTAAATTAATAAATTAATAAATTTATAATTAATTATTATTAAATATTTATTGTTAATTATATTATCATTTATTATATTGCTTTTATATTTTTAAATAAATTAATGAATTATGTTAAATTAATGAATTTAATTTTTTTATTGTAAAAGTATTTATTAAAATAAAATATATTATATTCGTCAGAAGAAACAATTTTCAATCACTTTTCTAATTGAATATGATTTTTCATAATTATGTTTACGCAAATAATATTGGCACTTATTTACGAATACAACAAAAAAAATTTTAGAAACAGAAAAAATTAAGCATCAAAATAATAAAAAATTAAATCCTTATAAACTCACATCAATAAAATATGTCATCAATAATTTTCATCTATTTTTTTTTTTTTATTTTCTATAAATTTATAAAAACTATAAAACAATTTGAATTTTGAATTACAAATTATTTTCATTCCACATAAAAATTAAAAAACAGAACAATATAATAAATTTAATAAAAAAATGTTAATATTACATAATCGAGTGTAAATTAAAAAATAAAATATTGAATTTTGCTAAAGAAAATTTTAATAATTATTTTAATTTTTTTAATATTGTATTTATAGGCTAACAATTATTTCTTATTTAAAAATTATACATTTTTTACTTTTTTCAACAAATATTTATGTTATAATAGTAATCAAATAACTCAAAAAAATTGAATAACAATAATAATTTATTTTCAATAAATTTCAATTAGTCAGTTTTAAAATGAATTATTTTATAAGTTTATTTTTTAATTAAGTTTATTTTGAATTTTTATGATAATTTATTTATAATTTTAAATTTTTCTTATTCCTTTCAAGTAACTTTAAAACAATAAAAAGCTTTTTTAAGTTATTAATATCAGTATAAATTGTTTTTTAAAATCATGCTGAAATCATAACACGTATAATACATTCTCATATAATTCAATATAAATATATGTATATATATATATATATATATATATATATATATATATATTTAATGAACAGGATCTCTTACTTTTAAGCTTTTTACAAAAAAATTCGAATTAAAAGTATGCAAAAAATATTTTAAATTTTAACAAAACTATAAAATGTAATTTTTTAAATGATCTTATTTATTTTATTTTGATTTATAAACTAATATAGCACAAAAACGATTAATGTTGATACAATTTTCTTTTTTCTACTACCTATTAATGAAAACCTCATTCTATAAGATTTTTTTTTTTTTTTTTTTTTTTTTATGAAAGACAATTTAAAAAACTTATTCTACCATCTATCTACCATAAAAAAAGCTTTTAAATATATTCTATTTTGAACAAAACATGGATTTAAATTTAAAAAAAATTAACTTGTTTATTTTTTCATTTCATACTATTTCACTAAAAATAGAACTCGAAGAAAATTTCACGCGTCAACAATTAACAAAAGTTTTAATTCTCGAAAATGTGAAAAAAAAATTTTTCGTCTAAATTCATTAAAGAATGTTAATTAATTTGAAAAAAGAAATCAAAACCATGAAAAAAACGTGTTTCTATTTCAGGAAAAGTTTCTGAAAAACATTGATAACTAACTTTTACATACCTTAATTTCTACTAAATTAGAAAAGTTTAACATTTAACATATTTTAGAATTCTCACTTTTAAGAATAATAAAAAAACATTCCTAAAAATTTTCAGCTCATAATCTTTACATTTTTTGGTTCTAAAAAAAGTTTAAGAAGAAAGAAAAATTATTTTTATTTTCTATCAAAACTAGCAACTGTATGTTTTTCTTTAAAAAAGAAGAAATAAAACCACAAATAATAGTTAAAAAAAACTTTTACAACTTTTTTCGAACTGATTTGTTAATAAAAAAAAGGAACACAGAAAAAAAGCAATTTCAAAAAATAAGGAAAAATTTAAGGAATCAAGGTAATAAAAAAATTATATCCTTACAAAGTTACATCAATAAAATATGACCTTAAGAATTTTCACCTATTATTATTATATTTTTTTTTATTTTCTATAAATTTATAAAAAAGCTATAAAATAATTCGAGTTTTTAGTTACAAATTATTTTCCTTTTACAGAAAAAATTAAAAAGGAAAACACGATAATAAATTTAATTAAAAAGTTTAACTTTACTAAAATAATTTTAACTTAAAAAATAATATATTAAGTTTTATTAAAAAAAAATTTAATAATACATTAATACATTGATAACAAACTTTTTAAAACTTAATTAATACTAATTTTGGAAAATACAAAAAGAAAGCATTTAACATAATTTCCAATTATCACTTTTAAGAATTAAAATTTTTCACCTCATAATTTTTGCTTTTATTTTTTGCATCTAAAGGGGGTTTAAGAAAGAAAGAAATTTTTAGTTTCGATCAAAACTAACAACTGTATATTTTTTAAAGAAAAGCAAATAAAATAAAACCACGAACTGATTTGAAAAAAAAAAAGAAAGAGAACATAGAAAAAAAAAAAGCAATTTCACACAGTGAAAAATCGCTTAACTTTTCAATACGTTTTTGTATCTTTTTAATAAACAGCATTGATTTTTTTAAAATTAAAAACATGATAATGGTACAATTTTTTGGAAATTTTTCTTCGAAAATGTGTACTCACGTGTTGAATGAGGGTGTCTTGCAGCTCAAAGATGAGGAGCGACTTGTGCGGATCTCCTTGCAGCGGAATAGACTATATAGAGGGTTGTGAGTGGGTGTTTCGGCTCGAGAGCATCGAGGCAATTACGGGGAGGGGGTTGCTCAAATTGCGCGCTCTCTTACGGCGGAAAACTGCACAACGCACTCCCCTCAAAGCACCTTTAAATCCTTTCAAAGGTGCTTTAAGAGAAAATGTGCTTTATTCAAAGGATGCAAAGGTGCTTTATTATTTATCCGGTCATTTAAAGTAAATTCCCCTTAGTTTAAGGTGATAATAAAGTAAGCAATATTAAACAGGTGCATTCAAGAAATAGGATTTGTAGCAGGAAGTTTGGTAATTAATAACTAGCAAACTAAAATATGGATCAAACTGAATGGTTATTCACTGTAGTACACAAAAAATATTATTAGCAATATTCTAATAAAATAAATTCTTTAATTAATTTTCAGAATTAAATTATTCGCTTAGCTTTTGTATTTATTAAAAATATGAAAAAAAAGGGATCATTATTCGAGGGAAGCTTTTCTGATGCTATTAATAATTAAACTGAATTTTTAATTTAATTTCTTTTTAAAACATTTCGTTTACTTTCACTAACCTTTTTTTTTTTTTTGAGAAATTGAATTTGAAAGATCTAATTGAAAACTGAATATTGAAATTTTACCTCCATAGTTATCGCTAGTTTGCTTATATTAATTCCAAATTCAAAAATACTCGAGTGCTAGATAACAGAAACACACTTCTCTTAAAGTACCTTTAAATCATCTCAAGGTTTCATTTCCGCTCATTTAAAACAAATTTACCTTAATTTTAGATGATAATAAAGTAAGCAATATTAAACAGGTGCATTCAAGGAATAAGAGTTTTGGCAGGAATTTTAGTATTTAAAAATAGCCATAGTAATAATTAGCAAACTAAAATATGTGACTGATTATTTGACGTTCTACACAAAGAATATTATCAGCAATATTCTAATATAATCAATTCTTTAATTGATTCTCAAAATGAAATTATTTGCTTTGCTGTTTAGCCATTTTTTTATTTATTAAAAATATGAGCAAAAAGGATTATCCTTTTATGGAAAATTTCCGGATGCTATTAAAATTAAACTGAATTTTTAATTTCATTTCTTTTTAAAACATTTCACTATTTTTTTTGAGAAATTTAATTTGAAAGATATAATTGAAAACTGAAATCTTGAAATCTTACCTCGGTAGTTATCGTTAATTTTTTTATATTAATCAAAAATTGACAAATACTCGAATGTTTTGAATATTGTAAGATAATTAGAAACTGCGTAGAACAATTGAAGTTGGAATAATATCAAAAAATTATTTTTAAAAAAAAATCGCCAAAGAATTAAAAATTTATTTGGAAGAAAATCATGCAAAGAATCTCAGTTATTTAAACATTATAGCTAAATAAGATAATCTAAAATATGATATATCCGGTACTGAATATTCAAAAGAAATTTAATTGAAAAAATTTACTTTAAAAGATTTAATTGAAAACTGAATATTTAAGAGAAATTTAATTGAAAAAATTTAATTTGAAAGATCTAATTGAAAACTGAATATTAAAATTTTGCCTCGATGGTTACAGCTAATTTGTTTATATTAATCAATAATTGGCAAATACTAGAGTGTTTCGAATATTGTGAGACAATAGAAACTACAAAGAACAGTTGAAATTGGAATAACATCAGAAAATGATTTTTTTAAGAAAAATTGTCAAAGAATTTAAAGTTTATTTTGAAGAAAATCGTGCAAAGAACCTTGGTTATTTAAGCATTATAACTAAATAATATAATCTAAAAATTAATCTTAAAAGTTGTATATGAATTACGGGTACGGGAGTACGTGAGATAGAGGCTGCATAGAACAGTTAAAATTTGAATAACACTAGGTTTTTTTTTATTGAAGAATATATTGCCATAGAATTGAAGATATATTTTGAAAAAAGAAATCATGCAAAAAAATATTTTTGTTATTTAAACTTTACTGTTAATTAAGATAAATTAAAAATCATTCTTGAAAAGTTGTATAAATTATTATTTAGTATATGAAATTTCGAAGGGATTGATTTAAGAAAAAGAAGAAAAAAAATAGCTTCGACAGTTTGAAAATCTATTGTAAAGGAAAGATTTATTATGCCAACGGCCGTACCATGCTGAATATACCGGTTCTCGTTAGATCACCGAAGTTAAGCATCATTGGGCGCGGTCAGTACTTGGGTGGGTGACCACCTGGGAACACCGCGTGCCGTTGGCAAATTTGGGACCTGAATGGCCGAGTGTCTAGCGCTCGGTGCCACAGGTTTCGGGTTCGAATCCCGACGGTGCCATGGATGTTTGTAGTGGTTCGGAATCCACTTTAAGCCGTAGGTCCCGGTCTTCTATGACTGTAAGAGCGTCACGGAGCAAAAGTCAGGCTTCTACCTACGGGTGCTCCATCACAACAGAAGCTGCTTCCTTCCCCTTCAATCATGAGTCCATATGGGCTCGTGGGCTTGGCCAGCCAAGTGGGATAAGAAACAACAACAACAAGATTTATTATAATATTTAAAGAGAAATTAAAATGTAATAGAGTATGTTTTATGACACATATCTTAAGCATAAAGGGATAGGACATTGTTAGTTATTTTTCATATAAAAATGTATTGACTCAAATGATGGTTGAGGCACAAACACAATAAATAGAAGGAAAAAAATTAAAGCACACTCTTAAACATATATATAAGTAGAGTATATTAACATTAGTATAAGAGTGTATTAACATTACGGTTGTTATTAGTCATTAAACTGAATACTTAACTTTCTTTTTTGGTTGAAACATTTCGTTTTCTTTCACTAAATTATATTTTCTTTCTTTATTTGAGAAATTTAGTTTAAACAATCTAGTTGAAAATTGAATATTTTAAAATTTTCCTCCATGGTTATTGCTTAGATGCCTATTTTAATCACAAATTCTGAAAAAATATGTATTGCTGTGCATTTTTTTTTCTACTTTTAATGAAAAATAAAAAAAAAATTATGTGACCGGACTCAGCATATTCTTACTTGCAGAACATTGCTTTTCCAGTGGCTCATCTCATCAAATGACGGGAGCCCTATTGTATTTAAAAAATATTCATAATATTTGTTTTCTTTAAAGATTTTCAGAATTTGATAAAAAAAGATTTTAACAAGTGACATAATTCACGCTTAGTTAAACAAAAAAAAAAAAAAAAAGTCCGTTGATCAAAGTTTAATAAGGGGTCTGATGACCAAGTGACTAACACTCTATCACTCGGTGCCATGAATCTTTGTAGTGGTTCAAAATCCACCTTAAACCTTAGATCCCGGTCTAATATGACTGATAGGCGTAGGGCTACCCTGTAAAAAATAACCAACTCCTGTCTCGAAATCTGCCAGCAGGCAGACGGCCTTGGCCCACCATGGAGCTGTTGCGCCAAGGAAGAAGAAGAAGAAGATTTATATATTTTAACATCTATAATATATGTTAAATTATATAACATATTAATATAACATAAAATATTATTATATATCAATATAACATTCTTAAATTATATAACATTTTCAAAATGAAAACATATAATTATTTTAAGTTAACTTTTAACAGTACGAATCAGGAATGAAAAGCGATAAAAGTTTAAATATTTTTACAAACATATATTGTAATTAATTTTTATTTGAATTAAAAAAGAACAATATCAGATATAAACGTCTATTTTTTTTTTTTTTTAAATACTAGAGCATTTTCTGAATTACGAATAGCTTTAGACATTTATTACTACTTAATGGTTTACTAATTACATAAAAAAGACTTAAAAACTATAACAGACTAAATATAAGCTAGATAAACAAATAAATAGCAAGATTCTTTTTTTAAAAATAAAATCTCTGAGGATCAAAGTTTGATAAAGTTTTTCATATTTACACATATCAGAAAAATACTTTATTCAATATTTTCTATTTTATTGAAGCCTGGAAATTCTGACCCTCTCGTCAATAACGTGCTGCCTTAGATAAGAAATATCTATCTGCTTTTTTATTTTGACTCTACATTTATAACTAAAAACATGTTTAATTTTAAAATTGCACTGAACAAAGTAAATGTAGTTAGTGGTAAATAATATATTAAAAATGGCAAGCGTGTTTGGGTTAACACATATCTATAAACAATATTTTTAAGCATTAATATAAAAAAATTATAAATAAAAACCATTTGACATATCATTTTTGCTGTTGTTTACTACATAAATCGAACTAAATACTGTTGTTGTTGTGACTAATTCTTAGTGTACTGCAGGGCGGGGCGGACACCCCATGAGTAGTCTACTCATGAATGGATGGACAGGGGGCAGCTTCTGTCGGGATGGAGCACCTGTAGGTAGAAATTTGACTTGGCTCCGTGACGCTCTACAGTCATATGAAACCGGGATCTACGGCTTAAAGCGGATTCCGAACCACTACAAAGATCATTGGCACCGCCGGGACTTGAACCCGAAACACTCGGAAATTCAAGCACTGAACTAAATACTAAAATATTTATTAAATGTCGCTTGACATACATTTAAAATCATCAAAATCTTCATTCGTTTATTTTTGTTATTACAGTAAATTATTTATTTTTGTTGTAAATGAAATATATATATATATATATATGTAAAATAATTTTCTTGTTTGTCTGTGTTAACTGCTGCAGAACTACAATAGACATCCTAGACAAGTTATTTTATTGCTTTTTTATTATATTACATTAATTTTTACTGTATATAAGTTAATGAGATTATATATATGTATGTATGTGTATATATATAAACAAATACACTGAAGTGACAAAAGTCATGGGATAGCAATATGCAAATTTTCAGATGGCAGTAGCATCGTGTAGAACAGGTATAAATGCGCAGTGCTTTCGCAGATCTTTCATTTCTGTTCAAGTTATTCATGTGAAGAGGTTTTGACGTGATGATGACCGCACGACGGGAATTAACAGACTTTGAACGCGGAATGTTAGTTGGAGCTAGACGCATGGGTCATGCCATTTCGGAAATCGTTAGGGAATTCAACATTCCCAGATCCACTGTGTCAAGAGTGTGCCGAGAGTATGAAATTTCAGGCATAACATCCCACCATGGACAGCGCAGTGGTCGACCGCCTGAACTTAACGACCGAGACCGGCGACGTCTGCAAAGAGTCGTAAATTCTAACAGACAAGCAACACTGCGTCAAATAACCGCAGAAATCAATGTGGGACGTACAAGGGACTTGTCTGTTAGAACTGTGCGGAGAAATTTGGCTTTCTTGGGCTATTCCAGCAGAAGACCGACTCGAATGCCTTTACTGACAGAACGACATCGCTTGCAGCGACTCTCGTGGGCACGTGAGCATATCGGTTGGTCCCTAGATGAATGGAAAACCGTGGCCTGGTCCGATGAGTCACGATTTCAGTTGGTAAGAGCTGATGGTAGGGTTCGAGTGTGGCGCAGACCCCACGAAGCCATGGACCCAAACTGTCAGCAAGGCACTGTTCAAGCTGGTGGTGGCTCCGTAATGGTGTGGGCTGTTTTTTCATGGCATGGACTTGGTCCTCTGGTGCGACTGGACCGAACATTGACTGGAAATGCTTATGTTCAGCTACTTGGAGATCACTTGCAGCCATTCATGGACTTCATGTACCCAAACAACGATGGGATTTTTATGGATGACAATGTTCCATGTCACCGGGCCGCAACTGTTCGCGATTGGTTTGAAGAACATTCTGGACAATTCCAACGAATGATCTGGCCCCCTAGATCGCCCGACATGAATCCCATCGAGCATTTATGGGACATCATCGAGAGGTCTGTTCGTGCCCAAAATCCTGCACCATCAACGCTTTCACAATTATGGACGTCTATCAAGACAGCATGGCTCAATATTCCTGCAGAAGACTTCCAACGACTTGTTGAGTCCATGCCACGTCGAGTTGCTGCACTTCGCCGGGCGAAAGGAGGGCCGACACGATATTAAGAGGTATCCCATGATTTTTGTCACTTCAGTGTATATATATATATATATATTTCGAATACAGCTGACAAACACTTAGACAGTTGTCTTTGATGCCTTAAGGCAAGCGCTGCACCGACGTTACTCACTTAGGACGACCCAGGAGGTGCCTGTAGCGTGAAGATAAGCTACGGACGCTGAATAACATTACCTCCGCAACGATCTACAATCCTGTTAAACCGGGATCTACGGTTTAAAAAGGGTTCCACAACAGTATCCATGGCAGCGCCGGGACCCGAAACCTGTGTCACCGAGCGCCAGAACGATAGTCACTCAGCGTATGTGTATATGTATATATATATATATGTGTGTGTGTGTGTGTGTGTGTGTGTGTGTGTGTGTGTGTGTGTGTGTGTGTGTGTGTGTGTGTATTAGGTAATTTTCTTTTTTTTTCCTCTGTATGTCTGGACTGACAATAGGTTAACAGTGAACATCGTAGGCAACAATTTTTAAAGAGTGGCTTTATGATTTGAATATTTTTTACAAGGCATCTTTTATGCTAAATGTGCCATTTACAAATTATATTTTCTAAGCTCCTGTGCAACTGGCAGTAACTCACATTTATAAACTAATGCAGGAGTTTTCCTTTTGATTGTTTCTGTTTAAATTCATTTGCAAAATATATCTATTAAATATTAAGGGATCGAGTTGAAATTTTTTACGTTTAAATATACTAGTACTCGTTTAAAATCCTATTTGCTGTAAAAAGTTGCATTAAACAACATCATCTTAAAAAAAATATGATATAAAAAGCATTACTTAATGGAAAATATTACTTTAATTAAAAATCTAACATGATCTTAAAAAAATTATTTATTAGAAAAATGGTAAAATTCTAAAAAGCTTTTCTTACTTTTTTATATTGTATTTTTTCATTGTGTGGCCTGATGGCCGAGTGACTTGCGTCCTGGCGCTCGGTGCCACAGGTTTCGGGTTCGAATGTCAGAGGTACCATGGATGTTTGTAATGACTTCTTTGACTAGACTTCTTTGGCATAGTACAGAGATGTTGCGCCTTTGAAGAAAACGTTTTTACTATATATATATATATATAACAGGTGGGCTGAAATGTTCGTAGGCTGACACATAGCTGGCGCTACTAGTATTAAATCTATATGATTTTTAGTTATCCCTAACCTTCAAAAGACACGTGTATAAATTTGACAGCTGTTGCACTATTAGTATGAGAGTTATAGCATTTTTTTAAGTTTGAAAAAATGGAAAAAAAAGGGATTTCGTGTGTTAATAAAGCATTGCTTTTTAGCGAAAAAAAATACTATTGAAGCCAAGGCTTGGCTTGATAAACGTTATTTGGACTTTGCACCAGGAAAATCAACCGTAGAGAAGGGTTTGCTAACTTTAAACGAGGCGAAATGAGCACCGAGGACGATGCACGCAGTGGACGCCCCAAAGAGGCTGTTACCGACGAAAACATCAAAAAAGTCCACAAAATAATTTCTGATAACCGTAAAGTGAAGTGGATTGAGATAGCTGAGACCCTAACGATATCAAAGGAACGTCTTGGACATATCGTGAATGAATATTTGGATATGCGAAAGCTCTGTTCAAAGTGGGTGTCGCGCGAGCTCACAATCGACCCAAAACAACGACGAATTGATGATTCTAAGCCGTGTTTGGAGATAATCGTAATAAACCCGACTTTTTGCGTCGATATGTGACAATGGATGAAATATGGCTCCATCCTTTCACACCGGAGTCCAATCGACAGTCAGCCGAGTGGACTGCTCGTGATGAACCCTAAAAATGCTATAACTTCCCTAAAAATGCTATTATTTTGACAGCTGTTGCACTATTAGTGTGCAACAGCTGTCAAATGTATACACGTATCTCTTGAAGGTTAGGGCTGACTAAAAATCATATGGATTTAATACTAGTAGCGCCATCTATGTATCAGCCTACGCACTTTTCATCCCACCTGTTATATATATTAATATTTCAGCAATTTCAAATTTGAAGGGAGGTGGTGATCTCCTGCAAAATAACTATAAATTTGGATTTAAAACTTTTCTGCCATTTTAAAATATTCATAAATTTCATCATATTACAATAATTTCTGAGTGAAAATACATGAAATTTTTTGATGTTGTTAAGACAATGAAAATTGCATAAGATAGTTTATGGTTTGAATAACACTAAGAAGTTTTTTTTAAGAAGAAGAAGAAATTACCGTAAGAATTAAAGATATATTTCGAAAAAAAAATTATACCAAAAAAATATTTAAATTTTACTGTTAATTAAGATAAACCCAAAATTAATCTTGTAAAGTTGTATAAATTATTATACAATATATGAAATTTCAAAGGAATTTATTCAAGATTAAAAAATAAGATTGTTATGTATAAAATGTTTCAAAGAGGAAAACCCTTTTTTTACATGTGCAACCGCTACATATAGCCGAGCAATTGAATCATCAACAGTATTTACAATTACACACTATACCACATCATTGTGTTCACTGTTCACTAGAACTTGAAACATCTGTTAACGATACTAAGAATAGTGTGGATGAAATTGTGCAACTGTGTTACACCCTCTTTTTTAAGTTTAAAGGAATGACATTCCAGCCAATAGATGTATCGTGTCCATCCAAAGAATAGGAGCATCCATGAAAGGCATAGAAGCACACAGTCTTATTGAATTCAACCGAGTCAACTAAACCTTCGTTAATGAGGTTCTCCAGATGTCCTCTTAAGAAGTGATCGAATCTCCATAAGTCAGACCAAGGGTCTCCAAACTACGGCCCGCAGGCAAAATCCGGCCCGCCAGTGTCATCAATCCGGCCCGCGACAGCGAATTTTCTTATTGTTGCTGTAATAAGTTGGATAAAAAAGCACAGAATAATAATAACTCGGTTTTATTGACTTGCTAGGTAAAGCTTAATGACAAGCATAATAGGCAGAAAATTTAACTTAAGCATAACAACTAACACATAATTGAAATGAATCCCACTAACATTATAAACTAGTGAACATCCCGCGGTTACCTTCAGTTGTTATGTTGGGGTAAAGAGTATCGCATATGTATGTACATCGATGTTTGGAAAGTACATATCCTGAATCAAACATATGATTTTTATCCAGAAAACTCCCTCAGGAACGGAAAAGCTAAATGGACGCGAATGAAACCACGGGGTATTCACTTGTAAAAAAAATATTAATGAGATTTATGTAATTGTGAATTTTCACTGACAGTAGTTTGTAGTTAGCAAGCGTATGCTCACTCAGAGAGCGTACTCGGCTACTAGTCTAGAAATTATAGATAATGGTAGAAAAATTAAAACGGTTTTGGCCCTTAGTACTTACTGGAGTAAACAGTATGGTCCTAAGGCTGGAAAGTTTGGAGACCCCTGAGTCAGACAATACGGAATGGCCACCTCAATGGATTCGTCGCGTCCCAAAAGATGCATCCAGGTGACTGCCTGCCTAAATGGGTTGTCGCCCTGTCGTACTAAAACCAAATCCCTTTTTGACAGTCAGTAATATATGGTGTAAATATTACTATAAAACTACAAAAGAGCACTTGCTAGTGATGCTGCAATTAAATAATTTATTTTTCTTTTCATGTCTATTTTTGTCATTGAACCAGCTACTTGCAATTTGTCGCGCACCAAAAGTGATATACAGATGATTGTCCACCTGTATGCTGAAATGGTTTCCCACCCTATAATAATAAAACTTCAGTTCATTTCGAACAGCTAGTACCATATAGTGTAAACATTGATGTAAAGAAGCATTTGCTAATGCCTGTTTCGTGGCAACGGGCGATGCTGGTAAGCATTCGGGCTGAGATTCAGACCGCTGGTGACTTTGTTGTAGACACTGTTTCAAAAAAAGACGAGACTCCATGCCGTTTGGGGTGTTCAACATCTTGCCTCATGAGTCGGAATACCTGAAGGGAGTTTAATCTCCCATACGGTACGCAAATCTGGGGAAGTTCCTCCTAAAAGTCGTACCGGAAAGCACTTCCCTCCTATTTCAGTGACTCGGGGCCAAATCAGACTTATACCTAAGGGTGTTCCATCACAATAGAAGCTGCCCCTTTCTCTCCATCCATCCATGAGTAGACTACTCATGGGTGTCCTTCTCGCACTGTAGACACTGAGCATGAGTCACAACACAACACACTTACTAAGGATTCTATAACTTACAAGCACCCTGCTGAAATCACGGTTCATTTCGAGCAGCTAGTAGCATATCGTGTAAACATTGCTGTAAAGAAGCACTTGCTAGGGATGCTATAATCTCTTTCTTTTTCAATTCCTTCTATTAGCTCACACTCTCCCTATATATATATCTTGTTCAAATTTTCAATCGTTCATAAAATACTTTTTAGTCCTCCCCTCCAGTTCAAATACAATCTGTTGAACTTGTAGGGGATGACAGTAGATGTTGATACAGTTTTTTCAAATATTAATTCAGTAATTAAAATTAATTAATTTTTTTTTTTTTTTTTTTTTGGATTTAAGTTGCATGTATCTACGAATAGATGGCGTCAGATAAACTTAAAAAAATGAATGAAATGGGTTCGCACCCTATTCTGCTGCAACCACAGTCCATTTCGAACAGCTAGTACCATACCGTGTTAACATTGCTGTAAAGAAGCACTTGCTAATGATACAAGTAGGCAAATAATTTATGTTTCCTTTTATATCTATTTCTACCCTCAAAGTGCCCCTTACATTCCTGCTTTCCTAAATACAAAAAAGTCTGTCGTAATTCAGTATCGTGTTCCACCTCAATCTTAAAGTTTTTATTTAGGTATTAAGTATTTTTTGTCCCATGAATTCTGAATCACCCTTTATTTAAGTTCAAATATTAAGTTTTTAATAATGAAAGCTAAAAAAAAAAAAATTTAAATATTTGACAATTTAAAAGCATGGTTTTTTTTTTAAAGACGTAATGTTTTGTTAAACTTCTGTTGCATTTTAAATCAAAAATTTAGATTCCATAGAAGGTATTATTCTATCATCTTAAGAGTATGAATTATTTTTAAAAAAATATTTTTAGAAAGTACATACTCAAAAATTAAATATGCATTTTGTCTAACTCTGTATGACTACTCTGGAAATTTTCGAATTAATAGAACAAACTAATTTGAATATAGATAGAATGAATAGAAGATAACAGGAAATCACAATATTTTTTCAATGGCCCAAATCAAGACAGTTTTGGTAGAAGAATGGAATAAAATTGTATGTTTTTACATGAAAATTCTTATTTAATCATGCCTAGACTTTTCATAGGTCCAGTCATGATTAAACAAGTTTTTATATTTTTAACTGTTTTAATTTTTTAATATATCTAATTAAACATTAAATATTAGTTGCATATATTTTTTAAGTATGTTAAATTAGAATTCAAAGTTTCGGAAGACTTATGAAATATTTGGAATAAATTAAATTTTATCAAAAAAATTTAATTTATTTATTATCTTTTAATAACAAATTATTTAAATTACACAAATATTATCTTTTAATATTAAAAATTTTAATATTAAAAGATAATAAACCCAGACGAACTTAAAAAAATCAAATGTCCATATATGGGATTCACAATATATATATTATTATTTATATTTCAAATTCAAGTGCTAAAAACTTAATATTTAACATTTTTTCTGAGTTAATAATTAATTATGAGAGGAATATTTTTTTAAAATTTCAATCATTCCCAAAAAATGCTTAACTATAACTTAACTTTGTATTGTAAACAACTTTGTATTCAAATCACAAATAATTTTAAAGAACACTCACGTCACACATTGGTTTAGAAATGGAATAATGCATCCTAAATAATATCGGAAGAACAATTAATTTAGAAAAGGTTTATAGCTTTAGTATTGTCTGCCTTAAATTCTCCATTAAAGTGTTCTAATTGATGTTGCCAATTTTGTAATTTTTTATTATCGTTTGCCTTAAATTCTCCATAAAAGTATTCTAATTACTGTTGCCAATTTTGTAATTTTTTATTATCGGTCTGCCTTAAATTCTCCATAAAAGTATTTTAATTGCTGTTGCCAATTTTGTAATTTTTTATTATCGTTTGTCTTAAATTCTCCATAAAAATTTTTTAATTGCTGTTGCCAATTTTGTAATTTTTTATTATCGTTTGTCTTAAATTCTCCATAAAAATTTTCTAACCGCTTTTGCCAATTTTGTAATTATTTGAGAGATATAAAAAATATTATGCTTATTTTATAAATAATATTATGCTTATTTTATAAATAATATTATACTTATTTTATAAATAATATTATGCTTATTTTATAAATAATATTATGCTTATTTTATAAATAATATTATCTTATTTTTATAAATACTCTTTAAATAATTTGATAGTTCCAAAACAGACTCTGCAATCTATCGGAGACTTCTTCAATGACTTCACAATATTGCTTTCTGAAGAAGGTTTCTCGGAAATAGACATGTTTGGTATTCAAGATTTTCTCGGCATTCTATTTCCTATTTCAGTCAATACCTGTTATTGAATTCCTTATTCTTTCATATCTAACACATCTGCCCTATCAGCAAATCTTTTTTCTCAGTATCCAATCATAATTTTGTTGTTGTTTACTTCTTTTGAATACGAATCTATTTTTGGGTTTACTTTTTTTTCTCCGCTTTTTTTATATCAAACACCTAATATCTAATTTATCAATGTTTCTTTTGGATGCTTTTTTTTCACTGCTATAGAAATTTTGGTTTACCATATATTGATTTTTGAACTAAAGAATTTTTTCCTTCAACGTTAAAATCATTTCTCTAAATTATCCTTAAAAGATATTTACCTCACTTCCGATTTTCGTGTGGGCGTTTCAAATTTCTCATACTTTTATTTTTTCTATTTCTGTAGCATATCTTTTTCTTTCAAAAGCGGAAGTTTTTTCGATTAATCTAAAAATAATCTAAAATAGCTTTTATTCTACGTTTTGAAAAAAAAAAAAAAATCACGAAAATTCAAAATCTCATTTTATGTGTTTTCGAAAACTCCTTTTCGACTGTTTAAAAAATTAAGTGAAATATTTTTTGCATTTTATATTAAAGATTTGTACAATAAACACAATTTTGTCTCAAGAACGTAAACGTTGCATTTAAATTTAACCTCACCATTATATTAAAATATAACTTCAAAACCATTTACATCTTAACTATAAGTTATTATCTTAAATATTACATGTTTCATAACAACTCCTACAGAACCACAAAGCATCTCAAAAGTTAGTTAATAATCGAGAGAGTTTATATATAGTTTTGCAATTCAACAAATTTAGTTGCATTTATAATAATCCTAACATTTTATTATTTAAAAATTGAAGCGTTACACAACAGTGCAAGACATTACTGACAAGTAACATCGTAATCTGTTTTAAACTTAAATGAAAATCTTCAATATGAATTTGCAAATAAAGTTTCAACAAGTTTAGTAGTAACTTTCGATAAAACATATTATACAATAGAATTTTAGTAGCACAATTTTTATTTTAAATTAAAATTTGTGTATAAGAAATATAAAAAAATAACTCCGTAAACAATTTATGATTAATTAATTTCTATGAAAATTAATTCACCTTACTCATTAAACTCTAAATTTGGAAATTAAAAACATTAAAAGTGATAAACATTACCATGGAACTATAGAACATAAAAAAAAAAAAAAAAAATGAATAGCTTCAATAAGAATTTGCAATAAAGTTTCAACAAGTTTAGTAGTAAGTTTCGATAAAACATATTATACAATAGAATTTTAGTAGCACAATTTTTTATTTTAAATTAAAATTTGTGTATAAGAAATATAAAAAATAATAAACAATTTATGATTAATTAAATTTAAACTCTAAATTTTGGAAATTAAAACATTAAAGTGATCAACATTACCATGGAACTGAAAAATAAAAGAAAAAAAAGGTAACTTAAACAAGTTTCAACAAGTTAAGTTTCGATAAAACATATTATACAATAGAATTTTAGTAGCACAATTTTTATTTTAAATTAAAATTTGTGTATAAGAAATATAAAAAAAAATAACTCCGTAAACAATTTATGATTAATTAATTTCTATGAAAATTAATTCACCTTACTCATTAAACTCTAAATTTGGAAATTAAAAACATTAAAAGTGATAAACATTACCATGGAACTATAGAACATAAAAAAAAAAAAAAAATGAATAGCTTCAATAAGAATTTGCAATAAAGTTTCAACAAGTTTAGTAGTAAGTTTCGATAAAACATATTATACAATAGAATTTTAGTAGCACAATTTTTATTTTAAATTAAAATTTGTGTATAAGAAATATAAAAAAATAACTCCGTAAACAATTTATGATTAATTAATTTCTATGAAAATTAATTCACCTTACTCATTAAACTCTAAATTTGGAAATTAAAAACATTAAAAGTGATAAACATTACCATGGAACTATAGAACATAAAAAAAAAAAAAAAAATGAATAGCTTCAATAAGAATTTGCAATAAAGTTTCAACAAGTTTAGTAGTAAGTTTCGATAAAACATATTATACAATAGAATTTTAGTAGCACAATTTTTATTTTAAATTAAAATTTGTGTATAAGAAATATAAAAAATAACTCCGTAAACAATTTATGATTAATTAATTTCTATGAAAATTAATTCACCTTACTCATTAAACTCTAAATTTGGAAATTAAAAACATTAAAAGTGATAAACATTACCATGGAACTATAGAACATAAAAAAAAAAAAAAAAATGAATAGCTTCAATAAGAATTTGCAATAAAGTTTCAACAAGTTTAGTAGTAAGTTTCGATAAAACATATTATACAATAGAATTTTAGTAGCACAATTTTTATTTTAAATTAAAATTTGTGTATAAGAAATATAAAAAAATAACTCCGTAAACAATTTATGATTAATTAATTTCTATGAAAATTAATTCACCTTACTCATTAAACTCTAAATTTGGAAATTAAAAACATTAAAAGTGATAAACATTACCATGGAACTATAGAACATAAAAAGAAAAAAAATGAATAGCTTCAATAAGAATTTGCAATAAAGTTTCAACAAGTTTAGTAGTAAGTTTCGATAAAACATATTATACAATAGAATTTTAGTAGCACAATTTTTATTTTAAATTAAAATTTATGTATAAGAAATATAAAAAAATAACTCCGTAAACAATTTATGATTAATTAATTTCTATGAAAATTAATTCACCTTACTCATTAAACTCTAAATTTGGAAATTAAAAACATTAAAAGTGATAAACATTACCATGGAACTATAGAACATAAAAAAGAAAAAAATGAATAGCTTCAATAAGAATTTGCAATAAAGTTTCAACAAGTTTAGTAGTAAGTTTCGATAAAACATATTATACAATAGAATTTTAGTAGCACAATTTTTATTTTAAATTAAAATTTGTGTATAAGAAATATAAAAAAATAACTCCGTAAACAATTTATGATTAATTAATTTCTAGAAAATTAATTCACCTTACTCATTAAACTCTAAATTTGGAAATTACAAACATTAAAAGTACCAAACATTACCATGGAACTATAGAACATCAAAAAGAAAAATGAATAGCTTCAATAAGAATTTGCAATAAAGTTTAGTAGTAACTTTCGATAAAACATATTATACAATAGAATTTTAGTAACACAAATTTTATTTTAAATTAAAATTTTTGTGTAAGAAATAAAAAAATAATTCCGTAAACAATTTATGATTATAATTAATTAATTTCTAAGAAAATTAATTAATTTTATTCACTAAACTCTAGATTTGGAAATAAAAACACTAAAAATACCGAACATTAGCATGGAACATAAAAAAGTGCTATGTTATGTTCATAACAAAAATCTGCTTTTAAATAACACTTAAAACATTTTCGCACACCTAAAAAATATCCCAAGTTTATTCTACTTTCCTATACAATAAACTCCATCGTCTAAATTAATTATCCCTCAGCTAATACAATTGAATAATTAACTAATTAATACCATTACATTTTGAAAACAACCTTATTTCAAACTCTTATTTAATTTTATTCTTTTTTCTAAAGGAACAAAAGCACGTTTCAAAATAAATTCGTTTTATCTAACAATGAATTCGAATCCCAAAACAATCGTTAGGAAATTACATCTCGATAGTATATATTTTTTATGACAGAAAAGAAAAAAATTAATAAATAATTATAATCATTTATCTATTGATAGCTTTATTGATGACCAACGTCTCAATGTACCATCTTTGTAATCCATGAATTGATTACTTTTTGGGGATCTTCCGTAGAAGGATGGAACCAAATTTTTTTCTATGTCACATTTAGAGAAACAATGAAATGAGTTTTACATTTAGAGAATAAAGAAACAGCTCAAGATGTTAATGTTGACGTCCTTTCGTGTCACTAATTTTGTGGTAATGTCCAACTTTTAGCTTCACAGTCATATACATTAGCAGTAGACGAACTATTTTGTACCACTCATAAAATAAACCAACAATAATGATAGTTGATAAAATATATAGCTTACATATTTAAGGATTTTTATTCTAAAAATAAAAGACAAACCAGGAAGGTGAAATTAAAGAGGTTTTTTTTTTTTTTTTTTTTTTTTTTTTTTTTAATGTTAAATGCTTCGATGTTTGGTTCAATGGAAGAAGTTTAAAAGCTCATTGAATTTTGATTCTATTTTCGTTCTTCATGTGCTTCCTCCTTAAAGATAGTTGCTTGGAAACATTCCGAGAGTTAGAACATTATTTGAATAGATGAAGTCAAGAAGAATTCTAACTAGTAACTAACACCCTGGCACTACAGCCCATGGTGGGCCAAGACCGTCTACTTACTGGCAGATTTCGAGACAGGAGATATTTTTTTTTTTACTGGATAAGATGGTATGATGAGAGATAGTTAATATATATATATATATATATATAAGAAATTATATCTGTGCAGAATTTTGAAAGTTTACCAATCTGAATAACTCATCTTAAGAAAGCAGTAAATCCAATAATTTTTAAGAGCTTTAATTTGCTAGCATCCTGCATATATATATATATACACACTCATGTCCATAAATTAAGGATAATGAAGTTCAGGCCAAGAAAGAGACAGAAGCAAAACAAATTTGACTTATTTGTAAAGTCTATTTATTAAACAAAAGGTAAAGAGCAAAAAAGATGCTATATGTTTGACATAATTAATAAAAATTGCGATTTTTACTCCCTGGAGCAAATTTAAAAAAAGAACCTATTTACAAAAAACTGTATAACATGGTTAGTATAATGGTTAATATGGAGTATGTCTCCCGGACGATGCAATACAGGCCTTACAACGCCTGGACATGCTGAGTATCAAATTATCAATCTGATCTTGGGGAATATTACACCACTCATCAAGCAATGCCCTCCGAAGTTCCGGTTGACAGGTGAGGTTGACGGGCTGCAATTCGTCGGCTAAGCATATCCCACCCATGCTCTATTGGATTCAAGTCCGGTGAGTATGCTGGCTAATCCACACGGGTGATATCCTCCAATTGAAGGCATTCGTCTACAATGTTTGCACGGTGAGGACGGGCGTTGTCATCCATAAACAGAAATGCAGCACCCATGGCGCCCCGAAACAAACGTACATGTTGTTCCAGAATGACATCCCGATAGATGTGGCCTGTCAGCGTTACACTCTGAACATGCAGGTCAGTTCTGGAACCAAGAATAATTCCTCCCCAAACGAGCCATCCTGCAACACCGTAACGGTGTCGTTCAATGGTATTAGGGAGTTTTTGCATACCGTAAGTTAGTTACCGTAGGACGTCCGTTAGCATTTTTCTCCCTAGCGCGCATGCTCATAGGAAACTGAACACGCGCGCTAGGGAGAAAAATGCTAACGGACGTCCTACGGTAACTAACTTACGGTATGCAAAAACTCCCTATTCTCTTGGTGGTAACGGGTACCTGGCGCTCTCCATATGAAAGTCCGGCGAGAATCAGACTGCAAACTAAACCTGGACTCGTCGGAAAACATCACACAAGACCACTGTTGCGGTGTCCACAATGCATGCTTTCTACTCCAGGTTAATCGCAGGCGACAGTGAGTTGCGGTAAGTGGAACACATCTGACAGGCCTACGAGCATATAGACCAATGTGCCCTAAGCGTCTGTACACGGTCTGCCTTGAAACTGTCGTACCGGTAGCTGAAGAGAGCTGACGAGACAGGTCTGATGTTGTGCTCCGTCTGTTTCTTTTGGCAGTAACTGCTAAATACCGGTCCTCATTCGGCGTTGTAACTCGGGGGCGACCTGTGCTGTAACATCTACTCACATTACCATCATCTTGGAATCGTTGCCAAAGCCTGGAGATGACACTCTGGGCAATTCCAAGTTCCTCGGATATTTCCAACTGGGTACGTCCACATTCCAGTCGTCCGATAATTCTACCACGTAAAAAATCATCCAAATGCTTCCTTTGTGCCATAACTATGCGGTTATTGCACTGAAAGGCTTTTAAAGCGCTTGTGAACAATTTTACTTCTTTGCCACCATTCCTTATATATCCCTCTCTTTCACTCTCGTCATTGTGACATACTATCCGCGCCATCTGGTGGTTTCCTGTAATTTGCATATTCTTCTTCAAGATGTGTGTGATAATTCTACAGGTGAAATTTTTATTTTTGAGTTCAATTTCTCTGTGATTCTGAATTATCCTTAATTTATGGACATGAGTGTATATACAGATATAGAAACGGGGCCTGATGGCCGAGTGACTAGCGCTCGTTACCCCAGGATTCTGGTTTGAGTCCTGGTGGTGCCATGGATATTTTTAGTGGTTTGGAATTCACTTTCAACTGTAGGATCTAATATGATTTTCTGCCTAATATGACTGTAGAACATTGGGCGTAAGGCTGGCAACCCTACCAAAAAAAAAAAACATCTCATGTTTCGGAATCTGCCAGTTGGCAGACGGCCATGGCCCACCATGGGGCTGTGGGCCATTGAAGAAGAAAAGGGAGGAAGAGAAATTGAAGTGGTATCCATAATAAAATTTTGACTCAATTGATTTCATGTCAACTAACAAATGAAATTTCACAACAAAAAAAAAATTCATCCCTTTCAAGCCCAAAACAATCTAAAAATATGTATAAAAGTTTTTGGAATTTTGTCCTTTCCGCTTCCAGAATAGAGATATCCCAATGTTTCATTGCATAAATCGTATGCCTTTAAATACACGTATGAAAACAAATAGGTTTTGTAACTGAAACTTTCAGAAGGTGTCCAAAATGACCACCATGCCTTTTTCCAATTCTAGAATCGAAATGGCAAGATTCCATTCCTGAGAGGTAATATTAATTTTCTAGTGATTTTTACGCTTCCATGGTTGATATCTAACAAGTAATATAAAAAAAAAAAATTTGTAAAATCAATTCCTACTTTTTTTTTCACTCTATTGCAGAAAGTCCTTTATAAATAATTTTCATTCATTTTTTTAAGTTTATCTGGCGCCATCTATTGGTAGATATATGCAACTTAAATCTAAAAAAAAACTAAAATTAGTTAATTAAATTTAAGAAATGAATTAGTATTTGAAAAAACTCTATTTACATAAAGTGTCCTCCACTACAAGTTCAAAAAAGTGTATTTGAACTTGAGAGGAGGGATAAAAAATATTATATTAACGACTGAAAATTTGAACAAGATATATAGGGAGAGTGTGAACTAATAGTAGGAATTGGAAAAGAAAGGAATCAACGGAACATCAAGACAATGGATTACAAACTGCAAGAGAATACACATCTCATTATCCAATAAGCCGTCCTCCCGACGTCATGTTATGTGACAAGGGTCTGGTTGTGTTGCCGCCACAATCTCTAGGTCTGACTCCTTCGGAGTTTTTTTTTTTTTTCCCCTATGAGAATATTTATAGGAACTGGTATATCGAATGCCAAGTTACTATAAAATAGAGATTTAGTTGTTCGTTTGTATGCAGCATTCGCTTTAACGAATCCCACGTTGTTGGATCAGCCATTGTACAGCACGTGCACGCATACTACTGTGTCCAAAAAGTAAGACCAATTTTAAATTTAAAATTCTCGGGGCTTATGGAATTTCAATTATTTGCTTTTTCTTTTTTTAGGTTGCTGGCACTGTCCTTGACATCTGTCTGAAATTGGACGTCAAAATATTCGTTAGTGTCTGAATTACGCTTGGCTTTGTGAGACGCTAAAACTGATTCCGGCGATTTTTGAAATGTCAGAATTAATTGAGCAAAGAACTTGCATTTAATTTTGTTTGCGGAAACGTATAGAATGTTGCAGAAGACATTCGGTGAGTATTCCTATATCGGAAAAAAATGTTTAGAAGTGGTATAAACAGTTCAAAGAAAGCAGAGAACGCGTTGAAGACGAAGAGCCCTCTGGTCGACCATCAACCTCAACCGACGAAGCTCACATCCAAAAAATTAAAGATTGGGTGCTTGCAAACCGTCGATTTACAATTAGAGACCTTGATAATGTTGGAATTTCATAAGGATAGGTCAGTTCCATTTTGGGCCTCAAACGCGTTAAATCTCGATTGGTACCGAAAACACTGAATGTGCCAGCACACACTGTATTGATTCTTTGTGACTTTTTCTCCAAAAATGCAACCCATGTCGTTCCACAACCACCGTATTCACCTTATTTATCACCGTGTGACTTTTGGCTATTCCCTAAATTCATTAGACCACTCCGGGGACACCGTTTTCAGTCGATTGAAGTGATTCAAAGTGAATCGGCGCGCACTTTGAAGGCCATCCCTGCCGATGACTTTTTAGCATGCATTGAGGATTGGAAAAAAAGTTGGCATTGTGTCCGGAGGGGATTACTTCGAAGATGATGAAATAAATTTGGAAGAATAAATAAAGAGTTTTTGAAAAAAGAATAATAATTGGTCTTACTTTTGGGGCGCAGTAGTACCTTGGTGTTCACGGTGATTGATTTGAGCACCTTACTATGTAATCTATATGCCATATAAAATTATCACTGTTCCTATTTCTATTAATTTTATTTTCTGTGCACCGGATGTGACGCCTTACTTTCTCTTTCGCACTTTTCTTGAAGAATATGCATTTTAGAGGTATAATTCTTTGGACAATTTTTATGCATTCCGAGTGATTTGGTTTGGTTTGGTTTGTCGCTCTACGGTCATCTTATGCACAATTTAGGTTAAACAGACCGGGACCTACAGTTTAACGTGGATTCCGAACCACTCACAAACATCTATGCCACCGCCAGGATTCGAACCTGAAGCCTGGGATACCAAAGGCCAGAGCGCTAGCCACTTGGCCACCAGACCGCATTGGATTTTCGCCGCATGAGGATTTTCGCCTGCGTAGTTTATACGGTATTAATAGAACACACTGTATAAACGTTGTATTCGCTATCATTTAGATGAACATACATAAACTTTATTTGTTAATACATTACTATAAAAACACATATAGCCATAAGTATTACATGAGTATTAAAATTAGTATTTACAAAACTTTACTACTCAAAAAAATTTTATGTAATGCAATTAGATTGAAATTTAAATTTCAAAACAAATATTTGTTAAACTTAACTTATTTGTGCATAATTTCTATCTTAATCGAAATAAATATTTTTTAAATATATTTTAGAATTGTACATCTTTTTATGAATACTGTCATTTGCATCTGATTATTTAGAAATTAATTTATTAATTGAAAATAACATTTATGTAATAAAAGAAATCTCGGCCAGGGAAAAATATTCACACAGTTAAGTGAAAATGCCTTGCTAAAAAAGGTTTTTTTTTTTTTTTTTTTTAATGCAGCTGGCAAACACTTAGACAGCTGTCTTAGATGACTTAAGACAAGCGCTGCACAGACATTACTCACTTTGCATTACCCAGGGGGCGCGCGTAACTTGAAGATAAGCCACGAATGCGGAGTAATGCGGCAATTATTTCACTTAATTGCCAATTGCGCATCCACATAGGGTTCATCTAAATGATGAATTTCTGGAAAATTAAGATATTCGCCAGATGGTTTGGAAAGCCATATCTCCAAAACTTGACCCTTACAGACAATCTCTGGAAGCTCTTGTTAAGGTGACTGCAATTCTCCTAATATCTCCCAGAACCATCTATGCTCTGAGAACCACAATGATGGAGGTTTGATTTGGTTTGTCGCTCTATAATCATCTTGTGCACACTTTAGGCTAAACAGACCAGGACCTACAGTTTAAAGTGGATTCCAAACCACTCACAAGCATCCATGCCACCGCCAGGATTCGAACCTGAAGCCTGGGATACCAAAGGCCAGACAATGATGGAGGAATAGGACCAACTTCCCCAGGGAATCAATAAAATTTAGTCTAACCACCAATCATGTGAAAAAATGGCAAGCTGTCAAATCTGACAGATTCCAACAGAACGGCATCATATGGGAGGAAATGTCATTTAAAAGGGATTTTAATTCTAATTAAAAAAATTTTTCCTTTTTAATCCTTAAAATGCTAGATTACACAACATTAAAAGAAAAATAGATGAAAAAAATTTAATACTATTCTATTATACTTCTTTCAAAGCAGCTTTCTGTCCTGTCTGTCTAACTGCACCAATAACAAGTAATTGATTTGTTCACTTCCATCATTAAACCGAATGTTTATCATTCAATGCGATCCATGGTCTGACACCTGATTTTTGGTAAGTTTGGCATTGTAAGCTTTATTTTGATACTTTCAGTACTGAGAAATCTTATGCACAATCATCTGAGTATAATATAACTGTTGTGAGGTCATATTTAAAGTACAATATCAATGTTGGTTCTTAAAATTTCTTCCAGGTGGTTTTGGAGATAGTTGGAAAACAGTGATAAGTCTCTTAATTTTAAATCCCAGTATAAATGTAATTTATTTGAAAATCATAAAATATAGTTGAAAAAATGATGAAAAAAATAAATATGTTATTTTATAGCAAGTCTTTAAATGTCAACAATAAAGGAGGAAAGAAAAACACAAGACAAAAGGAGCTAATTCAGAATAATTAAAAACATAGAAATTATTTATTCAAATTTGTGAAAACAAAAATTCACAAATATTTATTAACAAAAATTCAATTGAATTCATGTGTGAACTTTTAAATTATACAGAAATTCTTCAATAAATTTCAATATGAAATATTTATAAAATGAACATAAACTAAGCAGCAATTCATATACTTGCCTTCAGTAAAAAAATTGAAGCTTAAAAAATGTATGATTAATGATAATGTAATATACATTTGATTTCTATAGTTCATCAGGAATGTTTTAAATTCAGTCCACATCCTTCCATCCATAGTAATCAACTGAAATGAACATGTAAAGAATAAACATTAAAAGAAATTTAAAAAATGCATAACAGATTACATTTTTACCACTACAATGAAATATTGTTAGTTTAAAGTTTTAAAATTTATTTAAAATAAAACCTCTTTCAAACATTCTAAAATAAATAAATTAATTACAACTATGCTGAGAAAATATTATTTCAAAATATTAAGCTATTTATTTGCATAATTCGGAACAAATAAGGAAGGAAAAATATTAAAAATATTACTTAAAAATTTTAATTAAATTTATGAAATTAAACGAAGAATATTTATATCATTTATGTTGCAATAAAAAGATTTTAGGAAATTATGATCAGAAAAATATATAGAAATACAAATAATAATAACAAAAATAATAAGGAAGAGAATAATGTTAAACATTTTGAATTCAAATCATTATTTTATAAATGTGTAACTATAATAAGTTGAACAAATTTTAATTATAACTTTAACAGAAATAAAACATCTACATACTATATTAAAATATATTATCCTTAGAAATAAATATCTAATGCAGATAATGCTTAAAATAGTTTTTTTAAGGTAAAGAAACAAAGAAAATGGGTTATAACAGACAACTTCTTATCTTGAATATATTATTGATTGATTTTTAAAGCAGGCCAAGATCAAGAAAATCATACAAATTGACAGCTTTTAAAATGCATTATCAAACCATCAATGTATGCAAAATGCAACACAAATCAAGCACATTTTTATAACATTGATATAAATAATTGAAGTTACACTAGTTTTACAGATGATCTAATAAACAGATGGTGTTACATTTGTTTTATAAAAAGGCAAGTAATAGAATTTTTTAAACTTATTTTTGTCTGTTTAAATTTTAACTTTTCATTTTAAATTAGTAAATATGTACATTCAGGCATAACATAAAATGCAAGACAATTTTAACTAAAAAAAATAAAGCAATTTTCAAAACAAAATGCTCTTTTATTTTCAATATGATGGTCTTTTTTTTTATGCCCCAGTTTAATTTAATTTCTTTTCCATAAGTAATCATTTCAATAAACAATTTTGAACAAAAAATGCAACTATATAAATCTATTCTTATTACAAATTTTTTTTTCCTTTTATATCAGTGGGCCTCTTATGTATACCATGAACAGCCCATCAATGAGTGATGAGAGGAGAACAGTGATATTTTGGTGGACCTTTGGAGTAACTGCCCTATTATTGCATGTTCTATGGGAGAAAACCTGGAAAACTTCCACTAGTCAACCTGTCTAACAAAGTGAGACACTTTATACGCATTATCACAATCCCCATCGAGTCTCTGAAAGAACAATGCCGTCAACAGATTCAAACCTCAGACCTCCAAGCATGCTAAAAGCACATGTTGCCACTAAGCTACAAGTCGGTCAATATTACAATGCTAAATTACATTTAAAAAGCATGGGGTTTTATGTCATTAATACATGTTTTCATCACTGGTAGTGAATTTCTTTTTACAGGTAAAATAAGAGTTTTTGATTAATCATAACATAAAAATTAAATTCAATGTTTAAGAATGGTTGCATGATAAGTCTGAACAGGGAAGATTCATGGTCTTGCAGGTTGGTCTTGGCCAGCTGGACATCTATTGATAATAACACAATTTCATAATGAAAAAAAAAACCATGAAAACTTACCAGATACTTTCTCTTTTTTGTTGTATTTTGATCTATGAGCTGTCTTACTCTCAGAGTGTGAACTGCCCCGATGTTGTCTTGACTTTCCAGTTTTCTTTACTTGTTGATTGACTTTATCTTTAGTTTTTGTACTTAGCAATGGATGAATTTCTGAAATGAAAATAGCAATTGTTTCATTACATGTGATTTTCAAGTATTTTTAAACATAAAACAAAAATTATTCTTGAGCACATGAAAATTAATTTAAATTAAATAGATATTTTTCACTTTGAAACTAAAGGGTTTAATTAAATTAATATTATGACAATATAAAAATAAAGAAATATTATTCAATAGTAGAATTAAAGAAATGTTATAGATGATAACAAATTTATATAAGTCAATATGTTTATCTACAATGTTTTATAAAATAGATAATAATAACAAGTAGTTAACAATGTTAATTAAATTTAAGTAAGTAAAATAGAATTTTTAAAAATAAAGATATGTTTTATCATCATTTTAATAAAACAGTCTCAATAAAAAATTATGAGATAACTTAAAGATAATAAGTACATTAAATTAGATTTTTCAATAATTTCAATGTTTTATATTGATTTTTTGACAAGCTTAAGAAATGTTTAGGTTGTTTCACACTCATTCTAATAAGTTTTATTGCTTACAAATCTTTTCATTGTTGATTGAAATGTATATTGATTTAATATTGGACATTATTGTACTAATTAATTTATACTAATTGTTATTTATAAATTTCAAATACAACTTAATGTCTTCATGCAAAGCTTTACTTATTTCATAATAATAAAATGTTTTATAAATATTATTATAAATTATGCAAAATTTCTTCATAAAAATAAAAATAATTCTTATAAATTAAAAATCATTTTAAAATAATACATTCATAATAAGTTGTAAATGTATACATTTTTAAATTTAAAAAATATTAATCAGAATTTCTTGTCCATAATCTGAGAATTATACATCTAAGTTTTTTATGTATAATTTTTGCAGTGGATTAAAAGACACTGTGCACAATCTGAGAATGTTTTCCCCCCTATTTTGTAGCAATCTATTCTATAAAATAACTATCTAAAAATACTTTTTGCAAAAAAAAGAGCAAAATTAATAAATTTCCTCTTACAAAATAAATATAGAGAAAAACTGAAATATTTATCAAGATTTTCATCTCTAACAATATGAACATTAATCATCAGAAAATAACAGTTCCTTTTGTTTTTATCATAATTTGTTTTTATTTGAATATATGTTCTCTACAATTTCAAATACTTAAATTTATAATATATCTTTATTCAGAAGTGCCGAGTCTAGTCAAAAAATTTCCAACTTCTGAGTCGGATTTTTTGTATCGATACCTAACCTTTTTCTATAATTTTATGATCTTTACAAATGCAATTAGAAGAATTTATGACAATTCAATGCCTTTTATTGAACTTGCGTATCAATAAAAACACTTTTTGCCTCACAAAGTATCTTCTACAAGCTTAAAAGGAGCATATTTGCACTCAATTAAAAGACATTCATCTCATTCAAAATTTGCTCACAAGAAATACAAACATATGATAAAAATAATATGAAATTAACAAGTAGCGAAATAGAATAGCTGAAGATAAATAAAAGAAAATTGTACTTTTTAATCCCAAATGTGGCATATTTGTAATATATTACATCTTATTTTATTCTTAATAATAGAATAGCCTCTATACGATCTTCTTTCAATATGGACCCAAGATAACTTTTCACAAGCCTCAAAATTACGGAAATTTTTCTGCAAGCTTATTGGTTATTGGATCCTTTTATTCATAATCAGAAAAAGATTAAATTTTAATTTTATGATCACAAATGAAAATTTACTTCACCTCAAGCTGCAAATAAAAAAAAGTAAATGAAACTATAAAATTAAGTCGAATATTACCATCTTTTGGTGCATTTTCAAGGATCATGTCAATAGTTTTTGTGCGTTTCTTTTTGGATGAATTTTGATCACTTGATGGTCGCTTAGATTGATTATCTTCATTCTAAAGACAATTTAATATTAATTGAATATTGTTTTATACATATAATATCAATAAAATATGAGATAGTTAATTCAAAATATTTATTTCAAGAGCAATTTATAAAAATTTCAATTATAGTGTAAATTTAGTTAGAATAATACATGTCCATTTAAAAAAAAATCATACAGAAATTAAAAAATGAATCAAAAGTCTTAATATTTTTAATACACAAAAATATTAAAAGTAAAAATTTTAACAAGATATAAATATAAATAACTAAACAGATATAAATTTATATAACTAGATTTATGTCAAGTATTTTTTTACATACATTGAACAGCTCAGTAAATAAATTTTTCAAAAATTATTGAGAAATTAAAATAAGTCATTTCAAAGTAATTCAAACCAGCAGAACGTAAAAGAACAATTGTAATATCTTTCATGCATTTTAAAATTATATTTCTACATAAAATTAAAATTTTAACATTTAATACATATAAATATAATTTTTTAATTAAATTATTTCAAGTATTTCAACTTCTAAAAATATTTGATACACACCGAGATTTCAAAATGCAATTTTACTAAATTATAAAGAAGGGTTATTTTTATATAAATTCAGCAAGAGATTATAATTTTTTTTAAAATTTTATTATAAAATTATGCAATTTCAAATCAAATGCAAACTAGATTTTGTTGTTGTGAATAACATATAATAATATAATTTTTTTTTTTTTTTTTTTTTTTTTTTTTTTTTTTTTTATTATTTCTTTTTTTTTAATTAATAAATTCTATATTTTATTATTAATCCACTAAAAATATACTTTTAAATAATTTTTTTAAAGTTTAAACAAGGAAAAGAAAAAATTCTACAAAATAGCATTATAATTTTTATAATTATTCTACAAAAAACTATTTGTCTTGAGGGAAAAAAAATTACCATTTCATTTTGACCCCAACTTTCTTCTGGGTCATCTATTTCAGGTGCAATTGGAAGATAAAGAAGAGCAGAAGTATCTGATGTTTCTTCATCACTATAAAACAAGACAAGTATTCATTTTCAACATGACAGCAATCAATAATTTTCATGTTGCAAAGAAAATTCTACAAAGTTGGGTTTTTTTTTTTATTTCCAATGACAAAACCAAAATAAAAACTAAAAGAACACAACAAAAATAAAGAAAGAAAAAGGAAACATAGATATAGATTTAATACAATAATTTAATTAAAAGCAATTAAAACATAAAGAAAAAAATCGACTACAGCCATTGTCTCAAAAGCTCTATAGTTTGCCATGGCCATCTTAGAGTGACTATCAAGTGCACAAAAATGATTTTGTGGGCTTTGTTCATAGGTTCCATCACACCACAAAGTGGACAATATGACAGATTGTCCAAACCAATATAATAGAAGAGCTCTGCCAGGTGGTTATAAAAGAATAATGGGAACAGGGCATCAGTTACATATTGAACACCATCAGGAATATTCTTAAAATCCTCATTTCTTCATTGCTTTATCTTGATTTTGCTATGCACTATTTTTTTAACTCAAAATCTGTTTGATGTACATATTAATTTAATGATAGACACCTTAAAATATGATCCTTGTAGACACAAGCCCCTTCATGCAAGGAAATCAATAAAAATGTTGTATTGCCCAGGAATTCACAGTTCAGGGCTTTTAAAAAAATAGTTTAAACAATTGCTTGCAATTTAAAAAGGAGTGTTGTGTTTGATATAGGAGGTTAAGATGGTAGAAAACAATTGAACTTTTCGTTTTTGGAAATTGATTGATTAGAATTGAATTGTGAACTCATGGTCAAACTGTAAAATCAGTCACACAATAATATTTTTTTGTGACTTAGCATGCTTAAATCTTCTCAGGAATCTAAAAGTTGCTTTTATAAAGAATACAAAATTAATTGTCATTTTTTATGAATTATTCTTTTCCAATCAAAAACTGCCACTAACAAGATCTTTCCTTGCAATTTTTAAATCCAAATTTCTGTGACTAAGATGAATAATTTATTACTTAAATGGATTATGTCGTTTTGCCTACAGATAACAAGCAAAACATCAATTTTCATTTCCAACTACAATTTATTTGAAAAAATTAGGATTATGGTCTGCTTTTTGTAAGTTTTTGCTGCTTTTTATTCATCCATTGAAACCATGACAACAGTTGTTGATTGTATTGAAGTTGTTGGTAGAAGCATTTAGTCATGCTAAATTAAAGAATTCTGCAATCCCTAAAGATGTTTCACAATTAAGGAAAGTTTTTTGCCTTAATAGATGGTACTTCATAAAGAGAAAGTTAAAACTTCATAATAACATATGATTATGATTATGGTTTGCCATGTTTTTAATACAATACAAGCAAGTGTAATTAAGGATATTATGGATATTTTGCATTAAAAAATATTTAAAAAGCGCACTATAATTAAAATGTTAAAGATCATATATGTTGGTATATAACTGTGCGAATAAGACAAGAACAATTTAAAAGCCCAGAGTTTGAAATTATTCAAATCATAAGAATTTTTAATTGTTTTAATCTATCATTCAAAGACAGCATAACTACAGGTATTCAGATTAGAAAAATGAACAGCATCTTAAATTATCAATGATCATATATCAAAATAATTCTATATATTCAGTATGTTATATGTTGTTGCCTCAAGAATAGACGAAATACACTGAAGTGACAAAAGTCATGGGATAGCAATATGCAAATTTTCAGACGGCAGTAGCATCACGTAGAACAGGTATAAATGCGCAGTGCTTTCGCAGAGCTTTCATTTCTGTTCAAGTTATTCATGTGAAGAGGTTGTAGCGACACCTATTGATGTAAAATGGAATACAAATTGAACGACTTCTACTTTCACTGTTAAAAAAGGAATTTTCCCGCTAGAATAAAAATAGAACGTAGTAAGCGTTAGAAGTAGAATAAACATGTTGTAATTGTGGAAATTGATTATCGTCTTTTATTTTGCCGTCTGAATTTTAATAACACTACGCAACCTTTACAATACCGCCACATACTTGGTGACCCGTGAATTGTTTGCAAACAGTGAATTATTTACAAAATGACTGAATCTAATGAATCGGTGAAAAAAGATGAAGTAGCGCGGGTAAGTGTCAAAATACCTCCTTTTTGGGCTGAAAAACCAGAAATATGGTTCTTTCAAGTTGAAGCACAGTTTTCAATTTGTGGAATAACAGCCGAGGATACAAAATTCAACTACTTAGTTTCGCAATTAGAACCGAAGTTTGTTGAAAGTTTGTGGGACATTATAAGTGATGATAATAGAACAAAATATACCGCTGCTAAAGAACGTTTGCTGAATACATTTAAAGAAAGCGAAAATAAGCGTCTTCAGAGACTGCTGACAGGACTTGACTTGGGAGATCTTAAACCTAGTCAACTTTTACAAAAAATGCAAAACCTGGCTACAGATGGAATTACTGATAAGGTGCTAACAACATTATTTCTACAAAAAATGCCTGATTCTGTGCGAGATATTTTACTAGTTAGTGAAGAAGGAATTGAAAAACTGGCATTAATGGCGGATCGTATTCTTGAAATGCAACCAAAAGAAGAACTTTACCGCGTAAGCAATGTTTCATCAGGATCAGATGCCATGACTGAGTTACAACAACAAATTACATCTTTGGAAAATAAACTTGAAAAACTGAGTGTCACAAGGAACTCTCGTTCCCAAACAAGAAATACAGGTGGTCGATACTCTTCTTCTCATCGAAGTAAGTCTCGCAATCGCTCTTACAATCCTACTGGCAAATATTGTTATTACCATTTCCGTTTTCGAGAAAAATGTTTTCCTGATAAATGCAAAGCTCCATGTGCATGGAAAAATTATCCTTCGGAAAACCAGAATCAGCAACAGAATTAACGGCAGACTCTGCTGCTGAAAATACAACACATTGCCGTCAATACCGTCTATTTGTCAACGACAAAACAACGGGTTTACGCTTTTTGGTTGATAGTGGAGTGGACGTAAGTCTTATTCCTTATACTTCTAAACAAAAATTTATTAGTGACTATAAATTATATGCTGCAAACAATACTGCAATCGATACTTTTGGTACAGAAATTTTAAATCTTGATCTAGGTTTACGCCGAGAATTTCAATTCCCATTTATTGTGGCCAAAATTAGTAAACCTATACTAGGTGCAGATTTTTTAAATAAGTTCAATTTATTAATTGATATAAAGCATAAAAGATTAATTGATGGTGTAACTAACCTTGCAGTTTATGGTGACATTGCACCTATCTCTATTAATGAATGTGTAAATACAACGAGCAGCTTATGTAAATATTCTGATTTATTTTCTATGTATCCCAATATAACAAAACCAAATTTTCTTGCTTCAAATGTTAAACATAATGTAAAACATCATATTATAACTAAAGGATCAACAAAAAAAGATCGACGCAAAATACCATGGACCGATGAAAGTAGACAAAGTTTTGAAAAATGCAAACAAGATGTTGCTCAAATAGCGTTAATGGCTTATCCCAACTCGGATTACCCTCTGGCACTTCTCACAGATGCATCTGATTGGGCTATTGGATCAGTTATTCAACAAAAAGACCAAAATGGATGGAAGCCAATTGCATTTTTTTCTAAAAAACTTAATGATGCTCAGAAAAATTACAGCGTTTATGACCGTGAACTTTTGGGTATATATTTATCCATTAAACATTTTAAGCATTTACTTGAAGGTCGAGATTTCGATATTTATACTGATCATAAGCCGTTAATATTTGCTTTTAAGCAAAACAATGATAAAGCCTCCCCCAGACAACTCAGACATCTACAATATATCTCACAATTCTCTACTAACCTATACCATATCAGTGGTCGAAACAATGTAGTAGCAGACAGACTGTCTAGAATTGAGGACATCGATTCACCTATTGTCGATTATGACTTGATAGCTGATGCACAAATTAATGATGATGAACTGCAACAATTGAAATTACATTCCAAATCATTACATTTCAAAGAACACCAATTGCCATCAGGAAAGCTCTTGTATTGTGATACCTCTACTTCCAGTATCAGACCATTCATACCAAAAAATTTTCGAATGACAATATTTAATACAATTCACAGTTTAGCTCATTCTGGAATTCGAACTACTGTAAAAGAAATAACTAAAAGATTCATTTGGCCAAATATGAAAAAAGATGTTAAACAGTGGACTCAAACTTGCATCAACTGTCAGAAAAATAAAATAACTAAACATACAAAATCGGAATATTCACAATTTCAAGCACCAGATGAGAGATTTAGTGTCGTTCATATAGATTTAATTGAACCTTATTCACCTTCTAATGGATACACATACTGCTTGACGTGTATTGATCGGTTTACCTCTTGGATGGAAGTGGTACCGTTATCAAATATCACTGCAGAAAGTATAGCAAAAGCTTTTTATGAGCATTGGATTACCCGATTTGGTGTACCTACTTGTGTTATTACTGACAGAGGCACTCAATTTATTTCAGAACTATTTCGAAGTTTGGCTGCGCTATGTGGTGTTAAAGTAAACCATACGTCTTCTTACCATCCTCAGAGTAATGGAAAAGTGGAACGTCTTCACCGTACCTTGAAAACAGCTATTAGATGTCATAACAACGTTCGTTGGACGGACGCATTACCAACGGTTCTTATGGGTTTGCAAGCTGCTCTACATGAGGACTCTAAGTATACAATTGCTGAAATGGTTTATGGAAAAACTATTAAATTACCAGGCGAATTCTTTGAAGAATCTAAATTGCCAATATCTGATGATAATTTCGTAAGCAATCTCCGAAAACAGATGGCTGACTTAAAACCATACCAATCCAAAAACAAATGTAAACAAAAGATATTCATTCCAAAAGATTTGTACACATGCTCACATGTATTTCTGCGAATTGACAGAGTTAAAAAACCATTAGAACCCCCATATGAAGGACCCTACTTGGTATTGCAAAGATCCCCGAAAAACTTTCTTCTATCAATTAAAAATAAACAAGTTAATATTAGGTTGGGGAAAAAGAAATCCATTATTTTTATATGAACTTCAGGACTTTATTTAACATGCTTCGGATTGTCCGATTTGGGTCAAATATGCACCGTTTTGTTGTATGATTTGTTGCCATTTTAAAGGTAACTTCATAATGCCTCTCTCATAGAAGTCCTGGTCTCTATTTACAAAAAACTCTAGTATTCGATTTTCACAATCCTCCCTAGATGCCAATTTTTTATCATTAAAGAAATTTTGCAATGCAAGAAAAAGATAATAATCACTTGGTGCCAAGTCCGGACTGTATGGCGGATGCATTAAAACTTCCCAACCAAGCTCCGGAAGTTTCTGGCGAGTCACTGTAGATGTGTGTGGCCTAGCGTTGTCCTGGTGGAACACGACACCTCTCCTGTTGGCCAATTCTGGCCGTTTCTGGTCAATCGCTGTCTTCAAACGGTCCAGTTGTTGACAGTAGAGATCAGAATTTAGCGTTTGGCCATATGGAAGCAACTCATAATAAATAATCCCCTTCCAGTCCCACCAAATGCATAACAGAACCTTCCTGGCCGTTAGTCCTGGTTTGGCCACCGTTTGAGGTGCTTCACCGCTCTTTGACCACGATCGTTTTCGCACAGGGTTATCGTATGTGATCCATTTCTCATCTCCAGTCACCATCCGTTTAAGAAATGGGTCTATCTCATTCCGTTTGGCCAAGGCTTCGCAGATGGAAATTCGATCCATCATGTTTTTTTTCTGTTAATTGGTGTGGCACCCAAACATCGAGCTTCTTTTTGAATCCAGCTTTGTGTAAATGGTTTAAAACTGTTTTATGGTCGATCTTTAGCTCCTGGGCGATGTTACGACTGCTAACATGCCGGTCAACTTCGATCATTTCTCCGATTTTATCGACATTTTCGACGACCGGCCTACCTGTGCGAGGTGCATCTTTAACATCAAAAATTCCTGAACGGAATCTACGAAACCAAAATTGCACATAATTGGCTGTTACAGTATCGGAACCATAAACACCATTCACAATTTTAGCCGCCTGGCTTGCATTTTCGCCTTTGTCAAAGAAAAACTGTAAAATGTACCGAATTTTCTCTTTGTTCACTTCCATTTTTAACACCCTGTAACTCCCAACTGAATGGACCAAACAAAAAACAGAAACCACCTTTCTAACGAGCATAAATCTGAAATTGTTTAATTGATACTTTACGTGATATCGATCACTACAGCCATCTATCGAAAAAATAATGGATTTCTTTTTCCCCAACCTAATATTTCAGTCGATAGATTAAAACCGGCATATGTGTTACAACCTAATGAACTTCTGAATCCAACATCATCAAATGATCATACATCTGTGCCGAGTGAACAAACATTTATACCAAGTCAGCAAGTTGCACAACCAAACACAACAACACGTTGTGGAAGACAAGTAAAACTTCCTGTTCGTTTCAATGACATTATTGACTTTTCTTCAAACTTATAATTCATCCATTCCATTTTAAAAATTAATTTGATTTATTGTATGTAATTGTTTAAATGTAATTGTATTTGTAATTATTTTGTGCAATTTAAATTTGTATCAATGTGTATTTGTTCGCTATTATTTGTATAGATATATTAATTCGTCTACCATTTTCAAAGTAACGTAACTTTGTTACTGGTCGGGGAGTGATGTAGCGACACCTATTGATGTAAAATGGAATACAAATTGAACGACTTCTACTTTCACTGTTAAAAAGGGAATTTTCCCGCTAGAATAAAAATAGAACGTAGTAAGCGTTAGAAGTAGAATAAACATGTTGTAATTGTGGAAATTGATTATCGTCTTTTATTTTGCCGTCTGAATTTTAATAACACTACGCAACCTTTACAATACCGCCACAAGGTTTTGACGTGATGATGACCGCACGACGGGAATTAACAGACTTTGAACGCGGAATGTTAGTTGGAGCTAGACGCATGGGTCATGCCATTTCGGAAATCGTTAGGGAATTCAACATTCCCAGATTCACTGTGTCAAGAGTGTGCCGTGAGTATGATATTTCAGGCATAACATCCCATCATGGACAGCGCGGTGGTCGACCGCCTGCACTTAACGACCGAGACCGGCGACGTCTGCAAAGAGTCGTAAATTCGAACAGACAAGCAACACTGCGTCAAATAACCGCAGAAATCAATGTGGGTGTACAAGGGACTTGTCTGTTAGAACTGTGCGGAGAAATTTGGCTTTCTTGGGCTATTACAGCAGAAGACCGACACGAGTGCCTTTACTAACAGAACGACATCGCTTGCAGCGACTCTCGTGAGCACGTGAGCATATCGGTTGGTCCCTAGATGAATGGAAAACCGTGGCCTGGTCCGATGAGTCACGATTTCAGTTGGTAAGAGCTGATGGTAGGGTTCGAGTGTGGCGCAGACCCCACGAAGCCATGGACCCAAACTGTCAGCAAGGCACTGTTCAAGCTGGTGGTGGCTCCGTAATGGTGTGGGCTGTTTTTTCATGGCATGGACTTGGTCCTCTGGTGCAACTGGACCGAACATTGACTGGAAATGCTTATGTTCAGCTACTTGGAGATCACTTGCAGCCATTCATGGACTTGATGTACCCAAACAACGATGGGATTTTTATGGATGACAATGCGCCATGTCACCGGGCCACAACTGTTCGCGATTGGTTTGAAGAACATTCTGGACAATTCCAACGAATGATCTGGCCACTTAGATCACCCGACATGAATCCCATCGAGCATTTATGGGACATCATCGAGAGGTCTGTTCGTGCCCGAAATCCTGCACCATCAACGCTTTCACAATTATGGACGTCAATCGAAACAGCATGGCTAATATTCCTGCAGAAGACTTCCAACGACTTGTTGAGTCCATGCCACGTCGAGTTGCTGCACTTCGCCGGGCGAAAGGAGGGCCGACACGATATTAAGAGGTATCCCATGACTTTTGTCACTTCAGTGTATTTCAAATAAATACAAATTAAAAGACCAGAATATTAAACACATAAGTTATAAAAGTTTTTGAATTTTACGTTCAAAGTAACATTCACATGAACTAAGCCACTTTTAACCTAAAATCAAGTATTCATTGTTCTATGTTCCCTTTTTATAAATAAATTTAAAATAATTTTTTACATTTTTTTTAATCAAAATATACAATGAAACATATTTTAAATGTCAAATAAGTCATATATAGGTGTTTCATTCATTGTTTGTTCTTAACAATAAAAACTACTAACTAAGTAATAATATAATAAAAGTAAAACCTGCTACAAAAAGCAGCTATGGGCTCAATGGTTACCACATCGACTATTTCGTCTTCATTTTGTTTTTCAGCATGAAGCTGGGGACTTTTATCTTCATCTTCTAGATCAAATTCGCTTTCTCTCTCTTCATATTCTACATTTTCATCTAGTTCTTTAAAATCTGGAGCAAAGGCACTCCAATTTTCCTAAAAAAAATTATAATTCTATTGGAAATATATCATTTAAAAATAAGAATAATTGCTTTCTTTTCTAAACAAAATAATTAGCAAGCAATAAAATCTTGACATAAACTAAATTGAAAGATATGCAATTTAGTAAGGAATAAATAACATTATTTAGGGTAAAACAAAATATACTTTTGCCTTCTGTAGCATGTATACTATAATTATGCTTAAAGTTTATCATATTCCTCTAATAATAAATAACTACCGATTTTTAATCAAGCAATATCACATTTCAAAAAGTTTTAATTAAATATTTTTTTTAATTTGCAAAATTAATAATTTTATGTACTTTTCATTTTGAATTAAAAAAAATAATAATTTTAAGACTGAACAAAACAATTGCATTCCCAGAACAATAATTACATTAACATAAAATTTTTACATATTTAATGTTAGTGAGAATGAAAAATGATTTAACAGAAAAGAAAATTCTCCTACCACTTGAGGTTGAGCCCATATTGAAACAACTCCGCTTGAAATTGAAGCAATGATAGGTCTTACAGGATGCCACTAAAATAATTTGAACATTAAAAAAAAAAGCATTTTGATTCAGTGTAATCTTAAATAAGTAGTTTTTTCATAAATATTATTTTTTTCGTTATTTTTGTTAATTTAACTGGTTAAATAATAAAAAGTATTACTTGTAAACACTGCATACAGCTAGGGATTGCAAAACCGGTATGCCAGGGATACAGAATACCGGTATTTTGAGCCATTTGTACAATTTTGTAATACCGGTATTCACAAGTTTATATACCGTTTTTTCGGTATTTACTAGAAATTTAGAATTCTTATCTGAAAACTAGAAATTCTTATCTGTGAAAACAAGGTTGTAGTTGTGAAGAAAGGTGTAATATTTTAATATTTTTTTAATTGGTGAGTTTGTTATTCACATTGTATTTGCATATCATACTTTAGAGTTCAAAATATATTTCAGATTTATTATATATATATATATATATATATATATATCCCATAATAATGAATAAGAATGACTTTAAAGAACATAAAAAATCAGTTCATAATACTTTAGATCACAGTTTAGTACTTAGATTTTTAAGATCACATTTCAAAAATTTGTAATAATGTCACAGACTGAATAGTGATATTTACACTTTTTTGTGATTCTTTATATACTGTTATAATTTATAGGTTACAAATTTTTTTGTAATATTTGCATTCTCTAATAAAACTGCAAATAAAACAAAAAAACACCTGTGTTTTCTTCCTTTTTTTAAAATTTCTATTACTGGGATTAAAACCGGTATTAAGATCTAAAAAATACTGAATACCGGTATTAAACTTTTGGTCCAATCTTGCAATCCCTACATACAGCAATCTCTCTTTAATCTGCCATATTTGAGACCCCTGATAAAAACCAGATTATGTGTCAATATAGTTTTAAAGAGGGATCAAAGGTAAAGAACTCCAGATAAAAATTTAAAACTTGTACAGATTTAATGTGTTTACACTTATTTTGAATCCATCTAAATGATATAAATATCTAACAAAATATGATGTTATTCTAACAATACAAAATTACTGTTCGAAAAACATACAACCACTTTCTATATTCAGATTGCAATGAAACTATTTTTCTTTTTCAATGTCCTGTCTTAGAAAAAAATAAATATAAGTAATATTGAATGTTGAATTCCCTCATTATGAAGCTTCAGCTCTCACCTTTTTCTAACAATTAATTATCTCTAATTTTTGCTGTATACTGAGAGTCACAGGCTTAAGCTTACTACAGGGGTGGAAAACCAAAAAATGATTTTTGTAGCAGCTTCGTATCAGGGCAAATTGCCTTTTTGTATCAGCTTTCAGTGATTTTGTAGCAGGGCAATTTACATTTTTGTAGTAGCTTTCTCTCTGCCTCAGTGGTTTCATAGCAGTATATTTTTACATTAAAAGTTCTTCAGATTTCAAATATATATTAATTAATGTTACATTATTTAGCTATCATTATGATTAATATGAAATAAAATCGCACAATTTGTACTGCAATTGAATTAAACTCAATCATTTTGTATGATATTCAAAACTCAATACGAAGCTAATTTAATGATGTAGAATCGAATGTTAAATTTTTTTTTATTTAATGCATAGATAATAAAATAATTTTTTATTTAATGTATATTAAATCTATTGAATGTTATCGAATATAATCTAAATTTAATGTATATTAATCTATTTAATGTTATGGAGTTTTAATAAATGCATCATCATTGAATTGGACACATTTCAGTAATGGATGTATTTATAAAAGCTTTTTGTATTTTTTAACGGCTAATAATTTTTCTTTACCCTTCTTACAATTTGGATATTTTGGAATTCTTAGCAATGAATACTTTTAATGGAAATATTGACAAATAAAAATTTGATTATTAAATTAATTAAAAGAAAAAAATATAGTAAATTTTTCTCTAAATTTTGTTTTGGCATGCTATTTTTACATTAAATATGTTATTTAATTAAAATAAGAATTATTTTAAATAAATGGTAGTAAGGAATAAAAGATTCATTTAAAATTTCAAAGTATCAAATGATATACGAATTTTGATTGAGTAAGAAAAAAAAATGCTTATATGTTTACAATAAGTAATTTTTATTTGTACAAACCAAAATGGTGTTTTTTAGTTTTAAAATTAAATCTAAAATTATATGTATCCAATG
Source organism: Caerostris darwini (assembly GCA_021605075.1). Taxonomy (NCBI): domain Eukaryota; kingdom Metazoa; phylum Arthropoda; class Arachnida; order Araneae; family Araneidae; genus Caerostris; species Caerostris darwini. The sequence continues at coordinate 415,754 of BPLQ01007847.1, forward strand.
TTTGAAAAAAAACAAAATGTAGCAGAAAAAAACCCCAATATGTCATGCATAAGGAGAATGAGCAATAATTACATATAGATAAATAGTGGATAAGTGTCATAAATATGTCTTCAATTTTTATTTAACCTATCTTATTTTTGAGAATTTTAATATTTCCAAATATAACATAGTTGCACATTTTCTGTACAAAATACATGTGCTTAAGAAATTCAGTTTAAATCATAAATGGGAAATAAAGAACTGCTGTAATCCTTCAAATGACAGATTACAGCTAATTTTTAAATTATTTTAAAATTTGGATATTATTTAACAAGATAATAAATAAAAAAGGGACAAATAAAACATTAGTTGTAGAGAAAAGATTCAAAAATTTTTAGAAATTAAAAAAAAATTATGCTTGGTGGTGAATAATTTACAAATGTAAAATATTAATAAAATTTGTAATTAATTTAAATTTAATACATTTATTTGAAACAATTATTGTAGAAACATTTAGTAATATATGTTCCCAAACAAAATAAATATCCTATTTATTGCTACAAAGAACAATCTCGCCTAGAATCATTTTTAAAAAAAATTTCAGCATATGACTAATGTTGTTATAACTAATGAATATCTCCAGCAAAAACGTCATAAAAACAGAACTCTTAGAACATTGGTTAATTCTTACCCCCTCTAATAACGATCTTAGAAGATAAACTCATTCATATTAAGCTATTTTTCTTGAATACTAAATCAAATATCTCATTTTTTGGAGCAGTTTGGTGCAAAATTACAAAATTTTGTTGTTTTTGTAGCAGAATGTAGCAAGACATGAATTTTGGCACAGATTTTCCACTCCTGTTACTAGCACATGAAAAACATTAGTTGAGAATCAATAACATTTTCTATGTGGTACATTTAGGGATTACAATATTGGACCAAAAGTTCAATACTGGTATTTGGTATTTTTTAGATCTTAATACCAGGATACCAGTTTTAATACCGGTAGTAGAAATTTTAGAAAAAGACAGAAAACACAGGTGGTTTTTTTTTTTGTTTTATTTGCCAGTTTTATTAGATAATGTAAATATCATGAAAAACACTCGAAATGGCAAACCATCTAATGCTGTCATTTTACTTATAAATTCGTCCAAATTATCTTTTTTTTTTTTTCAAAATAATCTAAAATCCCTGATGGCTTGGACTCAGAAACTGCGCTTAAGTTTGTATATCCGTCGCAATTAGATTCTTTCCACATTAACAAATTTGTATCATGTTTCGTTTTTAAATGTGAGTGGAGTTCGCTTGTACTTCCTCCATTCGCTTTAATAAATCTTGAACATTTTTTGCATTGTGCCACCATATTCTTTCCATCAAATAAATAACGAAATTGAATCGAAGTATTATCATCTGATTTTTTATGTTCTTAAAGATATTCTTATTCATTATTATGGGGTATTATTTATGAGTATATATATATATATATAATAAATATGAAAAATATTGTGAACTCTAAAGTATGATATGCAAATACAATGTGAATAACAAACTCACTAATTTAAAAAATATCGAAATGTTACACACTTTCTTCACAAGTACAACCTTGTTTCCACAGATAAGAAATTCTAGTTTTCGGATAAGAATTCACAGATAAAAATAAGAATTTCACAGATAAGAATTCTGTCCCAGATAAGAATTCTAAATTTCTAGTAAATACCGAAAAAAACGGTATTTAAACTTGTGAATACCCGTATTACAAAATTGTACAAATGGCCCAAAGTATCGGTATTATATTGCAATCCCTAGGTACATTATATATACACAGTTGAAATATTGTGCAAATGAAATATGTAACCCCCAAGAAAACTTTATTGAATCTAAAACTAGACAGTTATGATAGACACTGGGTAAAAATACACATCGCATTGTGTCGCCATCTGGTGGTAAATCTCAACAAACACACAAATCCAGAAAATATGAAAGTGAAGGCTAGATTGGTGTTGGATTATAGAATGTACTAAACTATTGATTGTTTTATTAAAGAGAGGTTACTGTATAATATACTGCAAATAATTTCAAATGCATGAGATTTTAAAAAGCTATGATTTTAATTTTTTTCAATAAAATGGAAATAATATTGAACAATTTCAATAAATATATAAAGAAACAACCATTGAAAAATTACAAAATGGGAGCTCTTAAATAATTTTAATTTAATTATTTACACAAATAATTAAATTAAATAAATAATTTGTCTTAAATTGTCTTTTAAGACAAAATTTACAAATAAAGGATTATTTTAATTTATTAAAAATCCTAACTGAATAAAATTTTAATGAATATTTTTCAAATCTTTATTCTGAAATCTTAAATGGATGACAATTACTTAATCACTAAGTAAGATTTTGTTAAAAAAATTAAGAATACAAAATTCTAGTTTAAAAAATAATAATAACAGAACAAAATAATAATAATAACAATAAAGAAACTTATGTAGTAAAATCTGATGAAATATAGTTCTTCATCGCTTTTAACAATAAATTTAAAAAGTAACAAAAGAATACTTATACTGTATTGCAACATTAATTTGATATGATTTGATGAGGTACTTTGAGATTTATGTTTGTGTAAGCTGTTTTATTTCAAGTTATCCAATTGCTCTTAAGAAGAAGTAACAAAAAATGAATACATATTAAAACATTTAAAAACAAAATCTTTGACTAACCACAACATCCAAAAGAAGTTCTCCTTTTGTACCATGTAAGATTTTGACTAAATTCCCAATACTTTTTTCCCAAATATAAAGAGAATGTTGCCTTGCAGATCCAGCACAAATGTATTCACCATCTCCAGAAAAACAACATTTTTTCCACATGGTCCTAGAGATTTTTTAATAAAATTATATCTAAAATTCTTAATATTAATTTTCATAATGCAGAAAAAGCAATGCAAAAATTATTACTTGTTCACTAAATCTTGTAATTTTTGCATCGGTTCTGGTTCCCCATCTTTGCCACAAGTAAGAACTTCATGACTAGCATAAACTCTTATAATTCTGTCAGCAGCGTTTACTAAGAAGTAACTAATGGAAAAATTAAAGGTTAATAAGTAAATTTTGTAAAGGTGTAAAAGGTGTCAAAAACAATTCTAATATAAATTTTTAAAAACTACAATTTATACTTATTTATTTACAAAAATGTTTAAGTACATTTATAATGGCTGTTCAATATCTTTACAAAATTAATTAAACATTTGAAATAAAAATATATATTAGTTCCACAGAAAATAATACCAATTCTTTTATAAGGTGCTTTTATATCAATCCTTTTTTGTAATGGTATCATAAAAATATAATTGATAATAATACTTTATTTTATTACACTTATGACATTACATATGTATCTATCATAATATTGAAGATGTTATTATAGTTGAAAATGCTTATTGAAAAACAAAATATACAGGTAAAAATTAAGAATTTTTAATAGAGAATAAAAAACTGCATTTACTTACAAAATGAATATGCTATAAAGATATTTTCTTTTAACATTTTAGTAAAATAAGAAATGGTTTAAAATAGAATTTATTTATTAAACATATTAAAATGTTTTACCTTCAAAATTAATTTAAAAAATAATGAATTATCTTAAATAACTTTGCTTATACTTTTTCTTCATTAAATATGTAGTTTTTCAAATATCAAAATAAGTTAACAAGAAATAACTTACTCTCCTCTCCGAGCAAATTCAATTGATTTTATAGATGTTGTATTTGAAGTGCCTGTCATCACTCGAAATGAGGCTATTAATTTTAAATCAGGTACAGATAAAGCTAGAATCTAAATGGAATAAAAAAAAAATCAGCAATTTTTAAGCAGATGATTTCATGTTTAATATTAAATAATATTATATTTTTAAAATATTAAATTTTATAATTAAAAATTATTTATTTGTTACACATCAATATTACTTATAAATAACATCGATGCATTAGATGTTTCAATACATTAATATTTCAAATATTAAAAAAGAATTTCAAAAAAAAATAATTCCTAATTCAATTTTAGAATTGAAAGCACAATAATTTTTGTAACATAATGCTTTTAAAATTTTCCTAAAATTTTAAATAATTTCAATGACACAAATTAATAATTTCATAAATAAGAGAACTTACTTTTCCTTTTGCATTCCCAGTGTAAATATGACGACCTTTTCTATCAAACGATGCAACAATATTCAAATCAGACTGAAAAAAATTCATATTTTCAAGTTTATTCAAGTCTTTAAAAGCTTTAAATGCTTAAGTCTTTAAAAAGCTAGTCATGAAGAAATTAAAAATCACTGACTCTAAAATCACAAATATATAAATGTATATACAATTATGATAGAATTAAGTGCAATAAGAAATCTTAATGAATAATTAAATAATAAAATGAAAAACTTAAAAATTTTTCAATTTTTTATTTTATTAAAATAGAAAAGCACAGAAATTAAAAACAAAAAATTAAACACATTCAATGAAAAAGACCATCAAAAAAGATAAATTTCCCACAACATATTTACCTCATCATCTAAAGGCACGATGGAATGGTTTTCATCAACATTGACCAATATTGCAGCATGTTTCATCGGGCACACGAGTAACATTTTACTGAAATGTAATTATATTAGTTTGCAAATATAAAATTAGTACTACACCCTGTTCCAAAAATATAGACAAAGATTGAAAATGGCATTCCAAATTGAAGTACAATTCATTTATAAACAAGGATGAATCAATTTGATTCATTGATTTATTTGAATTTATTATACAAAATATTAGACAATAATTAAAACTAGTATTGAAAACTCATTAAATTGAAAATAATTCTGTCCTATTAATAAAGACATCTCCTCAATTCAAATTAAATATATATATATATATACATATATTATATTCTGCTCTTTTAAAACAGTATTTTTCATGAATTATTTTTTAACAAATTCTTCTAAATAAATATTGTCTGGTTTTCATCACTTTTATAGCTTTAGAATATGATTTTAAAATTTTGTTAAAATGCCAAGAGCCAAAGAGATTTTTAAGAACAAGGTTATTAAAATTTTCTGGATCTGGTAGTTAAAAGAAATCATCTCTGCTGAAGGACAATATGATATTAAGCATGGCCTTCAGGAAAACTATGCCAATGTCACAAATTGTATCCATACTGAAAAATCCAATATCATATAAGAATAAGAGACTTTAAAAAAATAACTAGAAAATGCTTAAGAAGTCATATTTAAAAGCACACTATAAAAACATGACTGCATTGAGCGAAGGAAACTATGTCTTATGGTGATAAATAGCTCTCTATTATAGTTAATGATGAGAAAAAGTGAAATTTAGATGAACCTGATGTATATGAATTTTACTAATTTAATGTTTTATAGATTTTTACAAAATTGTTTAATAAACAAAAGGGTAGAGAATTAATAATGACTTATCCTAAGTCATTTTAGATTGATTTTAGATTTAGTGAAAAACATTCTTGCAGTAAAAAATTGAACTCTTAAGAATTATTAAGTAATATTAGAGGATCATTTAACTTCTCTACAGGATTTACTGGAAAAACTTGATTGTATTTTCAACAAGTAATTTGACAAAAATATACTTTTTATAGAATAATACTAAAATTTACATTTCTACATTTAGTATCGATCTTAATCCTATAGAAATTTTGAACAGGTCAACTACGACAAAAAAGATTTGAAAATACATGCACATATTTTTCTATCATAGAGCATAAAATAGCAATCTTGGCATGGACAATCATAGAATTTATGAAAAATCATGTATTTTCCAGAAATGGAAACGCTATCACTGTATTAGTATTTTTATGTAGTTGAACTTTAAAATTGATCTAAGAAATATTTCAGTGACTATAATTATGGGACAATTATAATATATATGCATGATTATATAAATATATATATGTATTATAATTATTAATATATATATATGTATATATATATTAATTTTCTAATAAATTAACCCTCAATTATATTTCCTATAATATTCATAATTATGAACATCACATATTATAATGCACTTATATTTATATTTTTGGATGTCTACACAAGTAACTTTATAAAGAAGTGCAATTTTATATTAAAAAAATTCATTAAAACCATTTAATTATTTTATTTAACATAATGAAAGTATTGAACTTACTCATCCCGTGGATGAAATTGAACTTTTAAAATAGGAGACTGAAACCGATATCTGTATTCGCATTCACCAGTCAACACATCCCACATGGATACACTGTTATCAGTTGATGCACTTAAAAGTTTGTGTCCAGTTCTACTCCAACTAAAAAAACATACATAGAGTATTTATATTAAATAAAAACAATTATTTTATGATTGCAGAATAAGTTACAAAACTATTAACTCGTTTTGTGGACTAAATGAAATATAGATGATCGTACTCTTATAAGGCCTACAGTATTTGTGTTAACCTAATTAGATGTAAAAAATTTCTTCCTTCCAAGCTCTTCATGGTTTCTTTTCTTTTAAAAAAAATGGCCTCACTGCAAATGGCTTGATGTGACATGGGTGGTCTGCAGAGAATATTACTATCAAGTTGAGAGTTTGTTTCTACCTTCTTTTCTTTTTCACTTTTGAATATCAGAATAGCTTCAATTTTTAAACATAGTTTTTATTTGTTATATTTTGAACAATAGATTTTTAAAGCAATTTTAAAATTCTGATCATAGAGCAAACAGAAGTTGCCAGTTTGAAATCAACATGACAGTTATATAGTTTCACATCCAATTTGGTTTTTCTCCTATTGATTTGTATGGAACTCATGCCTTGTTTACTTTTTTTTAAACTAAATAAATGATAAATATGGCTCAATGATTGTGTTGAAAATTGGTGAAATGACTTTACTTACACTTTACACAAATACATAGGAATTTATTTTTTATATTGAATTTATTTATTTCTTATATTGTTTTAAAAGCAATTTTATTGAATATAAGAAATTCATATCTGATTTATATTGTAGCCTACAACATAATATAGCATGTTAAATTATTTTATTTTAATGAATAGCTATAATGTCCATCTATTGATCAGAACTAATTTATGCTTTTATTTCAATGTTCTCTAGCCTAACATATGCGATGAAAGCTTGGCGATTTTTTGCAACTATCTATACTGCTGTAGCAAAGGGAAAAAAAGTAATATTTCATATTTTCAAAATGTTTCCTTTTTATTAGCTGTAAATAAATGAAAATTTTATGTTTCTAATAATTTGTCATTTTTATTCTATAATTTTTTTTTTTATTTTGTGCATTTTAATAAATTGTGCACACTATGTTAATTATCATTTAAAAATAAAATTAGAAATTTAGTCATGTAATCGAAAAACAATTCATTAACTCTGAATTTTTTTTTTTTTTTTTTAATGCTTGATGTGATGTTAACTATCCCTGCCCTTTTAATTTTGTTAAGGCAATTCAACATATTCAAAACTTAAAAGCTATAAGTGTTTTTAAAATATCAAATAATCATTCATTTATAATACTTAAATACTCTCACTTTAATTAATAAATTTAAAACTTGTTTAAAAGAATTACAGAAAGCATGGTGATTTTTATTGTTTAAATTTATACAAATTATTTTATGTGGGGAGGGGGGGGTATTTTTATCCAAATGATTTAAATTTTTCATTGTAAATTAATCAAATAAATCAAAATTTTATTTTAATGAAAAAATTTTTAAGTTTGAGATAAAATTTACAAATTAAAATTTTATATTTAATTTAGTTTAAGTGTCCAGCACTCAGTACCGCAGGTTTTGGGTTCGAACACTGGAAGTGCCATGGATGTTTGTAGTAGTTCAGAATCCACTATAAACCGTAGGTCCTGGTCTAATATGATCACAGAGCGTTGCAGGGGTATTGTTACTCCGTGTCCATAGCTTATCTTAAGTTAAACATGCCCCCTGGATGGTCCTAAATGAGTAATGTCACTACAGTCCTTATGGCATAAAAAAAAACATAATCTAAGTATTTTCCAGCTGCATTAGAAAAAAAATTAGTTAAAGTTTCCTTCTTATAAGTCAATATTGCCCTACTGCTTATTTATTCAAAATAAAAATCCCCTATTTGCATTTTATATAATTTTAGATGATAATAAATGTTTAATATTGTACTAAAAAAACTTTAATACTATTCAGAATTATTCGAAAGCAAAAAGGCTAAGAGCTCTAATGTGAACAACTAAGCTTTTCTAATTAATAATCAATCAAATGTTTCTTAGGTATGTTATCAAAAAACCTGTTTTTAGAATAGAACTTTATGAATGAACAAGGATTAAACATATTTTTTTACAGATATCAGATCTCACCAATATTTTTCAATTTTAACAATACTTATAAAAAAATAAAATATGTTAAACTACTATTTTACAGTAAATTAAAAAGACACCAAACAATTTTTAAATACCATAACTTCCTGTCTGTAATCTGCAGACTATATCCTAAAACTTAAAATTTCAGGGTGTGAATTATAGGCCACATCACACAATCTGAGGGCATTTTTTTTTCCAGATATTTCATAAAATTAGTTCTATAAAACTGCAGCCTAAAAATCTTTTTTGCCAACAGGAATTGGCAAAACTTTGCATAAGCGAGAAAGAAAAAACAATCTTCTAAACAGAAACAAACTTAAGAGGACAATAGAAGGGATCAGGAATTTTACAAAATGCTGCATACCTGGTGTATGCAGTATGTATATATTGATGTATGCTAGTGTTATTGATTAATGTTGTTGTTGTTGTTGTTAAAAAATGTTACTTTTGTTTTTGCCATAATTCTTAAATGTTTATTTTCCATCTGGTTTTAGCCGTCTTAATTATTTTAATATAATTTTTTCTATAATTGTGGCATCTATAAAATTTTTTTAAAATTGAAAAATGTTTTACTAGTTTTATGTCATGGATATAAAAACAAAATTTGATTAGTATATGGTATGTCAAAAAATAAGCACAACTCTCCACAGATTATAAACTTCATATTAAATTGCAGTAAATAGAATTCATTTGTTATATTTTAACAAAATTGTGGAATATGAAATAGAATCAAAAGTTATACCTTAAGGAACATACAGGATGGATATGCGCACAAATTATTTTAGCAATTCCACGAGTTAAAAAGTCCCAAAGTACAATTCGACCATCATTACATCCCACAGCCAAAAGTGTCCCATGCTTATTGAATGTACATGTTACAGCAAGACTGATGCAATCTAAGGCTCCATCAAATTCCTGGAAAATAATTCCTTTTCAAGAAAATATGTGCACATATATTCTCTAATCAGTTTTATAGAATTTTAGCATCTGTAAATTAAAAATTATCAACGAACCATAACATAGCATTATATAAAAAAAAAAATTTAAAAAAAAAAAAAAAAAAACATTAAATTGATGTAATATCAAATGAACATATATTCTGCATTCTACAAGAACATTACTACTTTGTAAATTATAAATTTATAAGTTATTCATGCTATAATTGGATAAAATCAATATAAAGAAGCTAAAAAGGGAACATAAATCTCAAGGTCAAATAAAGTATAGAGACAATGTTAATCTGTGATATACAAGTATTTATTTATTTATTTATTTATTTTTTTTTTTTTTTTTAAATAAAAATTTTAACTATACATTTTTATGTAAGCAAAGCTATTTTTTAAACTTATACCCATACTTCAAACTATCCATTTTGCTTAATGACAATTTTTGCTATTAAGCAAGGATAGCAAACAATCAAAAAAGATTATACAGTACATGTTCAAAATTTTTTTTTTAACTTACTTGTAAAAAAAAAAAATTTTTCGAACAACGAAATTTAAAATCTTAAGTTCAGGAATATCTGATTTGATAATGTCAGAAATTGGTTCTATCACTATATAGATTGCAGCAAATAAACTATCTGGTAATGGCAACTCTTTTCAAATTGATCAAATTAAAATTTAAATACTATTATTGTTAGAAAATTGTAAATAAAGAACTGATTAAATTACACATTGAAAAAAAAATGAAATTTAAAATTAAAACAAAAACTATACCTCTGGATAATTCTGGCCAAATGATTCTGAAAAAAATAAAAAATTTTAATACAATAAAATGATACATTTATATCAAAAAAATTTTCAAATTAAAACATTTGTATTTATAATACCTACGATAAAATTGGTTACATACAGTTGCATAATTATTGACAGATTTTAAAAATAAGTATAATGCCCAATATATATTTTGGTGCATTTATGAATTATGTATAGTTTTAATAAATTTTATCTTATTTTTTTCTTCAATTAAGTAAAACTAAAATTGAATAAAATTCAACATAGAATTTATTACTTTAAATGTACTGAATTTTAGAAAAATATAAAAATTTTTTTAGTAAAATTTAAATGCATAACTTTTTACAAAGATTTTAAAACAATTAATTAAAAGTAATAAAAGTATAGTATTAATAGTAAGGGTATTCATTTATATTAATAGCAATTCAAAAAGTAAGAAGGCATAATAGAAAATTCTTATTGAAATAATTAAAAATTCACCTTTTTTTATAGATGAATATTTTTTTTTAATGATCTAACATGATTCAATGATTTTTATGTAAAATTTCATATATTTGATCATATTAAACATACATAGTTAAATTATACCAATGAGCAAATTTATAATGCACAAAATAAAATATACTTTTAATAACAACAATAATTATTTAGCAATCTATGAATTTATCTGAGTAATTCAATAATAATGTCAAATTTGCTAGTTAAACACAACAAATAGAAATACAAACATGAATTTCAAAGAACAAATAAGGAAATAACAAAGAATATAAAGGTAAGTAATAATATTAGGATAAGTAATAATAATTAAATCTTAAATGAAATAAAATACCTAGAAGTTCCAAATTCATAATAACAAATTTGATCCTTGCAAATAAGTGAAAAAGAGGTGCAATGTTTCAAATAATTATACAAATCTAATACTTTATTTTCAATATTCAGTCTTTTAATTTTAAAATTAAAAATAATTCACTTTTACATTTTATTATGTTAAAATAAATTGTAATTCTTTTAACAGTGTCGCCTGTTCAAAAGATTTTAACAAAACAATTCAAATATTTATGTTTTTGAAAATAAACAAACTTCCGCGGTCGCAACCAACTTTACACTAACAGTGAAACTATAGCAATAGTGGATCCAGTTATTATTAAAATATAGTTAAGAATAATTTGTTTTGCATGACTCTATTAAAATAAAGAAAATTTGATTGCGCAAATAATATAAATAACAATAAATCAGTATTAATAATAGCAAGATAAAAGTTTATAAATGGTAAATTAAAAATGAAACTAAAAAATTTCAAATTCTTTTTAGCATCTGGCAATTTAAATTACACTTGTGAAATGAAGTGAAAATAAACGTTGTTTATTTACCTATTTAAAATAGTGAAATTAATTTTTTGAGTATTAAAATGGAATGTTTAAGAACTTTCATATTTCGAATACCTCCTAAATGCAGATTGTCAGTTACAAATGTGATACGCTTTAGTCATTCATCGGTCAAACCTCAATCATCAAATACTTCCAAATATATGCCACCAATGATATTAGCAAGTGAAAAGAAAATAACCGTATTTACTAATTTGCTTCTAAACTACGGTTTTAGCAAAGGACAAGTTAATCACATATTAAATTCTCCTGCAGGAATTCTAAACTTAAATGAGAAAGATTTAACTGCAAATCTCCTTAATTGGTATTCATTTGAAACTAGCAACAAACTTTATACTGCATTGACTGCTAATGCAGAACTCTTAACTTTAGATCCTAAATTTGTGAATTCTAGATTTACTGAATTAATGACCTTATTTACTAAAACTGATATTAATAAGTTATTAAATACGTGCCCGAAAGTTTTTCTGGACGATTTTGATGTTATAAGGAAAAAAGTAGAGTATATTGTAAATAACATGCAGGTTGAACAGAAAAGTATTGTTAAATCATATGCACTGCAGTTCGATTTAAATCACATCAAATGTCGTCACAATTTCATGATCCGTACCGGCCATTACAAGCGTGTTAAGAAAAATATCAAATCAAAAAATGCTCCTCTCGATAAGATTTTTAGCAGGAACATTGAAACTTTTATGAAACTTACGAAGTTGACAGAAGAAGAATATTTAGTGTTTTTTGATATTTTTGTTGAAGAAATTAAAGACCAGCTCAGTGAAGAAAGAGCATTATTAAATGAAATTAATGAAAATGATGAAGAATAAAAAACAGTTATTAAAAACTCAATTTTTATACCACTAATTATTTTATGCTTCAATTAGTAATTTTGGTGAACATGTATAAAATAATTATTTAGTAGTCTTAATGTGATTGATTACATAGTTTTATATGTATTATTAAAATTAATTAATTTCTGTTTTTTATGTATAAATTCAGTTACCGAATCTCTTTAGAATCTATATTTTTTATTTTCAGTTTTATATAATAAATTTTGAGCATGTTCCGAATAAATTAACTGTTGTTTTACATTTATGAAGATTTATATTTTAATTCTTTTAAAAGTAAACTCAAATTTAATGTAAAATAAATTCATGAAACACTAAATATAATAGCTATTGTGTTTCAAAAAAAGGCTTTTGATGGTTCAAAAAATATAATAGATGTTATATAAATCTTTCAAAATGCAAAAAAACTCAAAACTTATTTTATTAATAAAATTGAAATATTTTCTTATAAATCTTTATTCAGATAAATAATTTAAGTTTGAATTTAAATAAAAATGTAATTACTTTATTAATAAAATAATTTTCTGTTTATATACAAGTATTGCATCCATATATTAACTTATGTAAATAATGAGTAATAAAAGATCATGTATAATATCTATCCTATTTTAATAAAATATTTCAGCATTCTCATCCTAGAAAATGTATGTAGAGTAACTGTAGGTTCTTTTTATATATTCTCTCATACTTAAACTTTTTTAATAAATGAATATGAAACTATTCAATACTTTTTTCCAGTTTAGATAAATTCTTTCAAAACTAATTTTCCGACTAGTTTATAAAATAATATAATTCAATATTTGTTAGATGATAGAAGATCATTAAAGTGTTAGAAGATGTGAATATTATTTTATGTTTAATAAATAATTTACTGTTTATCCTTTATTATTAAAATTTATAAATTACAAAATAATTTATGTATATCAAAGTTTATAAATTACTTATTTTTTTGTTTAATTTCTTATATCATATACTTCAATATTTCTTGGATCGTTCAATCTAACACATAGTCAAATGATTCATCATTTTTAAATATTTTTTCTTTAATTTTTAATTTTATCCTTTTGAAGAAATTTAATAAATTATCTGGCTTTTTTTTTTTGTTAGCTACAAGATGATCTTGGGCAAAAAAAAATATGTTTGCTTTTCGTGAAAAAAAATTCTACTAAAAATGTTTTCCTGACATGTTTTCAGGTTTGGAATAATGGCTGCCTTACTTTTTATTCTTTAATTATACTTATAATTCTGTATTTAAATCAATTTTTTTAATGTAAGGTTAGAAGTTATTTATAAAAATGCAACTCTAATTGGTGAGAATAGTTTTTATAACCCTTAATGGTGGGGGAATTCATCATGTCTGGTCATTTGCACACTTGTTAGTTGGTCTGTCCCTTTTAGACGAAATAACAATTTATCCTTTTTTGGAGAGTAATGTTTTAATATGGCACATGGCATGGAAAACTCGCCTGCTTTTTATTTATTATCAGAAAATTTATTAATTTCTACAGTATTTTTTAGATAAATACAAGATTTACTATATACCATTAAGAATGCTACTGAATTGTTATTACATTTTATAAAATCATACAATGCACTAATTTATATGTGCATGATGAATCAAATAAAGAATTACTTCTGTTCAATATTAATTACATATTTTCTAATAGTCTTTTATTCTATCAGATATTTTTGTTTATGTAATGAAGACCATGGCAATTATGATATCAAAAAAATATTTAATGTATTTATTGGTCACATTAAACTGATTTTATAATAAAGCAGCCTTTTCATGTTCAAATGAATATTTATGACAAAATGTTAAACTTTTTTAACTGTGAAATTTGTGATAGTGGAATTCAAGCATTTTTTAAGGAGTCAATTTTTAAATAAACTCTCGCCTCTTTTATAAAAAAAAAAATTCTCCAAATTTTGGAAATTTATGTTAAGACTTTTCTCAGCACTGAGGTTTAAAAAAGCTATCTTAGATTAATGAAAGATCTTATAGCTATTCTATTACTTAGAAAAAGTAAGATTTAATGTAGTATAAATATAACATCCTTTTAATTAAACTGCACAATTTTCTTTAGCATGTCTTAAGCTATTCTATAATACTTTTGCACTAGTTAATTTAGTACTATTATTTTTATAGTAAGCAAATTTACAAGGTTGTTTTTCTTTTAAGTTATTTGCAAATACTACATCTATAAAGTTCTACAAAAACTGTTTTTATAGGTACATGAATTCAATAAAATTCATGCATTTTTTTTACAAATTATTCTAAATTCATTAGTAAAGAATCGAAAGTTGAAAATTTTTTAGCGTATTCCTCACTGCTGTTTAAAACATAACAATGGCAGAATTATTTTAGTGAATTATGAATTTGCTCATGTCAAAAAAAAAATTTTTTTGTCTTAGCTAATGTATTTAATTTCCATTTAATTAAGAAAACAATTAAATCTTTCTCAGTGTGAAAAATACCAAAATAATTATGTAGCACTTTATTGTCAAACACCTTAAAATAAAACTTTCATCATGAAAATAATCTTTATTACAAATAGTTTTCATAACTTATATACAAATACAAAAACATTTTGATTTAAGAATACAGTAGAATAAATGTTGATCATGATTAATCAATTTAAATGAATTATATTTTCATAATTCTATACTTTATTACAGTCACATTTTATATTAACCTATTACCACAATAAATATAATGACACTTTATGTATGAAACTACATTATTTGTTCGGTAGTCATTTAATTCTGTCAGACAATTAAACTTTTAATGAATCAAAATTCCAATACATTCATTTTTTTCTTTTCAAAGTAAAAGCTTAGTACTAGTCAAATATTAATGAGAATCGGATTTAAAATATACATCTTAATTATGATTGATGAATTTCTTTTCATTTATTTGTTTATTTTTTTGGAGGTAATGTTGCCATCACACAACACGGTACTCATAAAAGTTCATAACATGAAGACAAATGTTGAAGCCACCAATTAAAAATATTATGTACAGAAACACCAATATTAGCAATGGATAAAGCAGCACTTGAGTATTCTCCAAAATTGGTAAAGCTGCAAATAAAAAACAAAAATGAGAATGTTATAAAATAGAGAATTTACGATTAATTAGAGAAGAATGAGATTTAATTAATTAATTATTAGAAGAATGAGAATTTACAATAATATTCTGGTGAATAAAATTAACTTACCACTATAACCAAGGAAAGTAATATACAGATAATACCCCAGGGCTATTAACCAAAAGGCATTGCCGACAAATCTTGAGATGAACCAATCTTGACTGATTAGTACTAAAAAATTAAATGAAGTTATTCAGTACAATATGAAATACTTTTCTAATCATTATATTTATCCTACAAAGTAATTTAATTACATTAAACCTATTAAGAGTTTATAATTATAGAAAGAAATTTAACAATTAAAGTATCGCAGAAATAATTTTTTACAGATCAAATTATATTTCTAAAACTTTTATAAACTGTAATGATTAAAATAATATGTTTTATATTTTCAAAATTATAATTATTTAAAATAATAGATAGATGCAGAAGATAAGACTAATAATCTGTTCAAACATGACATAACTACTGAGAATAAACATAAGTATAATAAACTCTACTGAACAGAGTTTTACATAAAAAGATTTAAAAAATCTAAAAATACAGAGAAAAAGAAAAACAATTCAAATGAAAGAACTATAATTAAAAACTACTAAGAATGAAATAGAAAAAAAAAGCGTCATTACATAGAATCTAATAAACTGATATAAAACGTGTATAGTCTTAACACCAAAAACATGGAAAATTGGCAAGCAGCCAAGTTAGACGGATTCAAGAAGAGTTGTGTCATAGAAAAAGAAATGTCATTTAAGAAAAATTTTAATTACAATAAAAAAAATTTGAATTCTTAATAGTTAAATTTTAAATTATACAATATTGAAAAAACAGATGAAAAAAATTCCACTCAAACTACACTTTTTTCTTTCAAAGCAGCTTTTTGCCACTATCTGACTAGCACCTCCTAACAAACTGATTCCTCTTTTTCTACTGTTAAACAGGATATTTATCATTCCATGCAATCTGTGGTCAGACTATAATTTATTGAATATTTTTTTTTACTAATAACTAAATTATTGTATACAATGCATGTCTTTTTTTTCCCATGAGTTAATAACATAGAGAATTAAATACTTACTGTGGTAAAAAAATAGTTGAAATATATGAAGAATAATCAAAAGAGGAAAGAAGGCATTAAGATGTACATCAAATGCATAGCCCCATTCAACATCTTGATCCTTGCACGAAGGTTTTCTTAAATATCTATTTGAAATCAACCTAAAAATACCATAAATTTTACAAAATCTGTGAAGAAATTGTTTATGTACAGCCATTTTAAGGTTAAATTTCCAATCAATCAACAAGAAAAATTTATGGAATAAAGCAAGATAGATTGCAAGACCCAAATCAATTTAAATAGTAAAGGAGATTTGTTTACAATTAAAGAACATATTCATTGAAGAATTTTTATTATTATTTTCATGAGTTATTTAAGTTCTACCCTTCATATAACTTTGCATTAAAAACAGTTTTTATATATTTAGGTTACCACAATATTATATTATAAATTAATTGGAAGTTACATGTAATTAATTATGGAAATTAATGATTAAGACTTTACACAAATTGAATTCGAAATAACATATACAAATTTTGATAATAATTTTCAAAGATGAAAGCAAAAAACTGATTAATATATTCCATTAGAAGTAAATTTTGTAATCTTTTGATTTTTCAAATAAAATTCATTTTCAAAATCATTATTTATAGAATATACAAAAAACTAAATGATGTATGCATGTAGTTTATATTTCTAAATTTTTCAAAAAGAATACTTTCAACAGCAGAATTATTGTTCCTTTTTAGATTTAAATGAAATTTAATGAGCATGAAATATAATATACAAAAAAATAAGCTAAAATAAAACTAATGAAGGATCATAGAAACTTTTAAAGCTAATATAAAAATCACATTTAATAAATTAAATTTTGGCATTCGTTGATAGAGTAATTATAAATGTTGATATTTTTTGATAAAATGTTTATATATATATATATTAATCTTTTGGGTCTAAATTTTTAAAACTAGCACAACAAAATTAAAAAAAAAAAAAAAATTTATATATAAATTGTAATTAAATATAATTTCTGACAGAAAAAAAAAGTTAAAGAAATATTATGTTTACCATAAACATGTACAAATAAGAATCCCAACAGCAATACAATCGATGAATATAACCCACAACAAAAATTTTAAGAAGCTTAAAAATTTCAGTTTTAGAACAACTGCAAATCCTATTGACGATACTGAAAATAAACAAAAAGTGTTGGTTAAAATACAAATCACAGTATAAAAATTACAAAACATTAAAGCAAGTACAAATTTAATTAATAAATAATTCATAAAAAGTTCAAAGATATAATTTTTAAAATGAATCAGAGAAATAAACTAAACTAAGACATACTTGATTTCTGACTTGTCTGATAAATTTTCATATAATAAGAGTGTGCAAAGCATATTCATTAGATTTAAATAATGTTACTTTTGCTTTACATTTATATTTCAGTTTATTATTATAAAAATTATCATGTAATAAAAACAGCATATAATTTTAAATGTATTTTTTTTTTTTTAATTACAATAAGATTATAAAATTTGTAATCATGTCAAACAGAAAAGCAAAGACAATGAAAGCAAGAGCAAATGTTTATTCAATTTATGGATGCTAAATTGATTGAAACATTAAATGATAATCGCAATTTTTCAGTATAAGCAATAAACAAAAAAAGCAAGAAAGCAAATGTAAGAAATATTAGCACATAACAAACAAATTAAAAAAATTTAATAATTATATGCTTTTTAAGAGAAATTTGTGTATTTAAACAAAAAATTTTCCATCATAAAATAAAAAACAATTTTTAGAAATAAGATCTTTCATTGTTATAAAAAGTTAAAACATATACTTACCAATTAACCAAAAGCCAAGTAAAACTAAAAATGCAGGATCATCTCTAGCAAATTGATTTTTTGTTTCTATTAAAAGAATAAAAGATTATTCACACAAAAAATTATTTAAAATGAAAAGCAATAATAAAATAAAAATAAACATACTAATATCGATACAAATGAATGAATGAGTTTGTTTCCTATCATCTTTATATATATAAAGTCTGACCACTGATAACATGGAAATTGGGTAAGCGGCCAAGTCGGATTCAAAAAGAGCAGTAACATAGGAGTGGAAATGTTATTTAAGAGGGATTTTAATTGCAATAAAAAATTTTTAATTTTTAATCTTTAAATTTTTAGATTATATGATAACAAAAGAAAACAAGAAGAAAAATTCCACACTAACTATTATATCTTTTTTTAAAACAGCTTTGAGCATAAATCTGACTAATATATCTAATAAGTAATTCATTCATCCCTTTAAGTCATTAAACTGGGTATTTACCACTCTATATGATTCACATTGGGACAAATTCCATTAATATTTTACAGTAATAAGCTTGACAAAGAATTATGGAATTAAAGTTATTTATATGACAACTTTATATATAAAATCAAAATTTCTGTAGATAAATTTATTTTCTATAATGATTAAAAAATATTTATTGCTACTAATACAAACTTAGAAAATAATAAAAAAAATATATAAACTTTTATTTTAATATCTATAATTTAAAAATTTATTTTATAAATAATATTTTAACACATATTTAATATGTAATAATATTATATATTAGCATTTAATAGTAGAATATAAACATTAGGGAAAAACTTACGTTTTCTATACTGAAAATTTCTATACCTAAAATAAACAAATAAACATCAGTAAAAGTAATGTAATCATGCAATGTTAAATTTACTATGACACCAAAAACCATTAAAAAAAAATTTTTTTTTTTTTCTTAACTAGTGTTGTTTACATTTTTTTCTTCCTTTTTAAAATGGCACGGTAGCAAGATAGATCTAACAACTTTAAGCATTAACTATAAAAATTGATTTTAAATTTAAAACAGATTCTCAAAAAATAATTTCATGATATAAATAATCAATTTTTAAATTTAATATATTAAGGAGTGTAGAAATTCATCCTCATACTTTGAATTATTACAAATTTGAATTATTGTAGAAAAAGAAAAACTCATTATCCGATCAACAATATGTAAAAATAATTAGACATAGCTCTTTAATAGTTCTGTTTACTAGTTTTTTTCATTAAATCATTTTATTTTGATTTGAGTTTGAAGGTAAGTTTAAGGGTTTGAAGGTATTTTTCATATTTTCAAATAAAACATTATTCCATATATTTAGAATCTTTTGTAGTAACAAATAATTTAAAACACTTGATTGTAGAATGAAATATAAAATATACTGCATTTTATATTAAACTAAATTCAGAAATATATTTGATGACATGTTAATATAAACAGACTATTCTCTATTATTTTTGTAAACAAAATTAATTTAACTCAAAATTAACTTTTCTCTACTGAAATTTTTTATGTTACAGAACAAAATCCAACACCTTCAAGAAAAATTCTTAAGAAATAAATAAATTAAATTAAATAAACAAGAATTTACTTATACAAAAACAACTTACACTTTTTGAGGCGATACAAATAAATTAAACATCTGCCATAGAGCAAATTCGAAATCCATATGTTTGAAATAAAACAGCCTACGTAAAAATTTAGATCTTTTTGCAACAGCTGTACTTCCACAACGATATGTGGGAACAGGGGAAGGCAAGGGTGAGCTACTTCCACTGGTATTGAAGGAAAATGATCTCTCAGAATAATTGGACATTCTAAAGTAAAAATTAAATTGTCTTTTAGTTTAATAAATACAAAAAATTGCATTAATAAAATATTTTTAATACAATAAAGAAATAAGCATAGGAGAAGGTAGCTAAAAATTGTAATACTTTTAAGAGCTTAAAATTCTGTTATAATTTCTAAACAAAAATAAAAAAGATATTTTATAATACATATTGAATCCCTTTTAGTACTCATGAGCACGAGTATTACACAACAGACAAATATGAATGAATAGTATTATAATTATTATTATATTTTGTTTACTACCGATTTAAAGCAAACCATTTTATAGTCCAAACAGAAATAGAGTGGAATGGTAAATGCCCTGTTTAATGGCAGAAGCGCATGAATCGGTTACTTGTTAGGGGTGCTAGTCAGATAGCAATATTGCATTAAAATACCTCCTAAATGGCATTTCCTCTCCTATGACACCACCCATTTTTAATCTTTCCGACTTGGCTACTTGCAAACTATCAGTGGTCAATGGGAAATATTTTAATTATTAATAAAAAGCTTGGAGTTTTTTAAACTAATAATGATTATTTTAATAGAGCCAGTCTCCTTTTTTACAATTTATTCATTTAATTATTTTTTATATTTATCCGAAAACAGCTTGTAACTTTTGTGCTGTTATGTTATTTGAATACACAATGCCCAATTTATTATTTCAAGTGAAATAATTTTTTTTTTTTTTTATATTAGCACATATATTGGGATATTTGAAGATAATTCAAGGATATATTCAAGGATATTTGAGAATAAGCTACTACTCTTCAAACTACTCTAATAAATAAAATGTATTTATTTCATCACGAAAATAATCTTCATTAAAAATAAAATTTTGATAATTTTCTATCTAATTAATCATTTTAATGTTCAAAATTTAATGCCTTCAACAAAAACAAACACAGAGAAAAATATTCAGCTAAATTTTAGGAGACCCTAGAAATTAGCAACTTTTTTTCGTTGCCAAAGAACTATAATGTCCTCAATGTCATAAACTTGATTTTCAATGCATCTAAATCTATTTCTCCAGAATTTTTGGGTTTTAAATTTTTCTTTTTCTTGGAATGTTCTGAGATGATTTGATGTTCATTAAAGGCTATTGATAGTCATGTTCTCAAATATTTCTTTTTTATGGCATAACACCCTGTAAAATTATTGCAGTGTAAAACATGGCAGTATGGCTAATAATTTTTTTTTTTTTTTTTTTTTTTTAATTCTGTTTCATCTGTCATCTCAATTTTTTTTTCTTGTATGATTATTGAAATTTTTCATAATTTTGGGATAATTTAAAGGCAAAGTCCAGACATTAATTGCAATTCCACGTCGGGTGCTACAACAAGAATTTCTTCTAAGATTTGAAGACGGCAAGGTACACTAAAAGTAATTGAACGTTGTATATTTGAAGGCTTGATAACTAAGAATTTTGAATGTTAATGGAAGAGATATAAGTATGAAAGATAAATCACATATGTGATGATGTATGACAAAGTACACAGTGTGAAGAGATCCATTTGAATTAAGTTGTGGTTATCTCCTTCACATAAGAGTTTATGAGTATTCTTAAAATAATGTATCACTGGATCTATAGATATTTAATTGCAAATATTTCCAATGAGGCTGAATATTTGTTAAACACCCTGACTAACTGGGAGTTTGGTTTGGTTTTTCACTGTACGGTCATCTTGTGCACACGAGGGCTAAACAGATCGGGACCTACAGTTTAAAATGGATCCCGAACCACTAATAAACATCCATGCCACCATCAGAATTCAAACCTGAAGCATATGATACCAAAGGCCAAAGCACTAGCTACTTGACCACCTGACTAACTGAGAGAGCTTCAATAGAAATTTGCAACTAAAAAATCTAAATCTTGTGATCAAAAATTCCAAATCCGAAAAACAAAGTTATTATCTTTCAGCCAAGAATTACATAAAAATTCTTAAAATTTGCTATGTTTTCACATTTCCACAACAGTATTCTTCCTTTGATGAAAATAATGCTTTTTAAATTCAAGAATTGCTTTATTAATTTTTTTTTTCTTCTTTGCTTTAATATCCGCTTTCAGTATTCAAAAAAAATTTTTTAAATTTTATCACTTTTATTTTCATAAAATCAATTTTTCCTCCAATTTGCTTAAAATTCTGTTACTAGTAAATCAGCAAAAATGTTACTATAAAGTTGTTTTTAAATTGGAGACTCGACTCATAATTGACATCAACTTAATGACTAAAAAAAAAAATCCCCAAAATTACAGGGCCTCTAAAATACCATATCACTAAATAATTTCAAGAATATAAAAAAATAAAGGTTGTTTTTAGTGTTTTTCTTTAAGCTGCGTGTCAAATAGCAATAAATATAAAAATATCATCATTAATCATAATGTAGTGAGATACAATCTTTGCAATTTTTAGTAAAAGGGTTTAAGTCCCTGCAGCAATTATACACATTTTGATCTAGCACCCAGCTAACACGAAAATTTTGAAAAATTTTTTTTTTTTTTTTTATAAATATCTTTTATAGCAAAGTGATAAAAAACACATTTCAATAACAAAATTATAATAAAAACCTTATGAAATATTAAGTTATAAAACAAAAAATACAGATAATATTACATTTAAATAGCAAATGCTTAATTCTAAATAAATTAAGCAAAAATCTAAATTTAAATATAAAATCAGCAACTTTATAAAAAAAAATTTTAAACAAGATTTATTTACACTTACTTGCTTATATTAAAGCAGAATTTCTAAATTCACTAGCCTGGAAAATAATGAACATGAATGTTGTATTTTAAAAAAAATAAATATGAAATATTATTTAATTGACATCTTTACATATATGTTATCTAAAAATTATGTTAACAGTTTTTAAAACAGCACACATATTTTTTTTAATTAGCCAATTTAATGAATTTTAAATTCATTAAAATAAAATGAAATAATAAATAATTTCATAATAAAACAGCTTTCAAGTCCCACTAAAAGCTCAATCTGTATTTATGATTAAAAATATATTGTTTAATTTAATAAAAAAAAACCAAAATGATGATAAGAATTTTTTTAATTATTAGCAAAAAATCAGAAAGTTATGAATGAGATTTTTCCTACCTATAATCCAAATATTAAATACTGTGGAAACATCATACTATTTCACTACAGAATTTTGTTTAACTTTCATTTAGTTTCCACTAACATGAAGAAAAAAATTTTACAAAAACTATGTTTCAATACAAAAGTTTTTATTTTAATAACGAAACTTAAATCGTATTTGTCAACAACACTTCATCGGATTTTAAATAACTCATTTTGCATCATCAATATTGTTGCCATCGACGAAATAACTTTCATTTCATTAATCTTTATATTATATTTTACTACGAAATTAGAAAAGTTTTTTTATGAGTTGAAAATAATTAAATCTTAAATAAATTATTTATTATTGGGCAGTTTGTTTTTTGATGCAAATTGCGCATTTAATCTTGCAATTATTTCAGGAAGTATGATTCAGAACTTCCTGATTTGATGATGGTTACTACGGAATATGAAATACTCAACAACCGGACGCCCCTCCTTTCTTCTTAAAAAAATCTAAATTTGTGGGTGTGCGCTGGTCGCACACTTAAAATGACTTAGAAATTTTTCAATAAAAATGAAAAAGTACTCTGATTTAAAAATAACTCTAATTCTCTTTCGACCGGAATTTTCTCATGTTGTAATTTGAATCATTTGTTATCGCTACTTAAAGTCATGAATATAAGATTTTGTAAAAGTAAGTGATGAGTTAACTTTTATGTATTATAAGCGAATTAAATTTTAAATGACAAGGCAAACCACGTTTTCTTGCAGATTTTGCAAGTTTAGCAGTAGATGTAATACTACTATTTTTTTGATTTTCGTTATCAAATTGTGAACGCAAACAAAATTTCTTGCTTTATCTGTATGTAGTCTAGTATAAATGCTTTTTTTTTTTTCCAATATAATATATTTTCTTAGATGAATAATTGTATGAAACTTAAGTTCTTTTGTATATCTTATCTGACTGATTCTTCTTCATGATTAAAGTGTGCATATACTACATTAATAAAATATTTGCATCATGGTGATATGCTTATTTGCTGATAGAAAAAAAAGTAGACTGTAGCATTAAATTTTTAACCTGAATCAGCTGAAACGTCACTTTTAAATTCTAGAAAAGAAGTTTCTAAAATAAAATTATGGTTGTTAATAATTTGACAAAAGCTTTGCGTGTATGTTACCTGACTTTAATAAGGAAAAAAAGCAAAGGTAAAAGTTGTCTGTCTCATTCATTCATAACATTAATTTATGAATGATCCCTCTCATTTATGAATGATCTCCCCTCATTTCCTATATTAGAGAATAAATAATTAAATAGCATTGTATGTTGGCTGATAATTGATTTTCTATAATGTGCTTATTTATACTTCTATTAATTTAAATTCAATATTAAAAAAATGGGCAACATAACTTAACATTTTTGATTTGTTTACTACTTAGCACTTATTGTAAATGTTTATAATCTATAACTCATTTGAGATAAATTGTTATCTAATAAAAGTAATGAATGTAATATAAAAAAATATCTAAAAACAATTATATATTTTAAAAAACTTTTAAAAATAAACTTTCTAAAAATAGATACTTTGTTATTTTTAGATGAACTTCAAGAATAATATATTAATGTATTTTTATTATGTGTGAACTATATTTTTAGTGGCATTTTTCTGTAAATATTGTATAAAATTTGTTTGACCTTAGTAATATTAATGGCTGATCGTGTTTTCAATCTCTGTTTTTATTTGAAAACAACATTGGTTACTTAAATCAAATTAAATATCGCTTCACTTTTGATTTGGTTAGTATATTTCAAAAAAATTTACATGTTTATTAGAGTATTTAGTATTTCAATTTTCTATTTTGAAAATTTTTTTTAAATTATACCCTAAACTTGCTTATCATTCTTTTTTATTACTATTAAATTATGAAGTGTAGTCTGCATTATTGTGTAACGTAATTTGTTTGGATGAATTTTCATTTTGAACAGTAGCATATATGGAATATTGTTTGCTTTTATGTTAAAAAGAAGCCATTATGAGATTAGTTAGAAAAGGTAATATTGAAAATAAATATTTTAATTAAATTTAATAATAATTTTTAGTTAGAGGATATTTCATTTTGAATATTAAAATAAATATTAATTACTAAAAAAATATTTTGAAAGTTTTAAAATTATGTTGTAATAAGATTCATATGGCATTGATTTAACATAACAGTTTATACTACTAGTTATATTTATTTATAAATTCTTATAGTTGAAATTATTTAAGTAAATTGAAAAAAAATTAATGTTTGTAGAGCAGTTTTGTCATTATTAGATTTTGCAAATTAAATATTTTATTCATTTACTCCCTTCGTTAGCCAATTAGTTGTGCAAATTAATTTTTTGTTTAAATTGAATTGATTGCAACAATTTAAATTACGTACATGTAAATATTAATTTTATCTATTTATTAAATCATTTATAATTGATTAAGGTTTTTGAACTTTATTTTGATTACTATTTTATTTATTTTTAATATACAACATATTTTTTCTCTAGATTTATCTAATTGAAATGTTTAACTACTTGTGTCTATATATGTTTTTTCTTATATTTCATTAAAATTCTTTATATAAATGTGTAGTTTTATTGTAACCTGTAGAAATTTCAATAGACAGCATCAATTATAATTATATGTATTACTAGTGGTTACTTGCTTTTTATCAATTTAATTATAGTATTTTTAAATTTTGCAAAACTCCATTCTATTCTTTTTAATTTAATTTTTAAATGTTAGAATGCCAACAATTTTTTTGCTAATATAATTCTTTTGCTTATATTTTAAATTGGAATCAACTATTCTTCATTTTCTTTAAACACTTTTATAATTTTTTTTCATATCTTATGATCTTCAAACTTCTTTGCTTATATTCTTAAATATGAGATATCATCTTACTATTCTTCTTTTTCTTTCTAAGCACTCTTATAATTTTTTTATTAATTTTGTTTCTCATTTTTTCCTACCATTCCACTTCATAACAATGTGATTTATTGATAATGTTTTTATTATAATTTTTTGATGTATAGAAATATTTATTTATTTTTTAAATTCAAAATAGGATCATATCTTCCTTGGCATTTTATTCTGACAAGGTCATCATCACTTTACCAAAAAGTCTGCTGCTACAATGATACAATACAACATGGGAAACACTGTAAGTGATATGGGTTGTTAATCTACTTTGCTTATGTCATATACCTGTTATAAAATATTATTTACAAATATTAAATCCTATATTCTGGACTATTGGTTTTAATAAATTTTTAAAAAGCCTACAATGGTAATATTAATTTAAATATATGGTTTTTTATTCTGACAAGGTCAGCTACAGATTTCGATTTACCAAAAAGTTGCGCCAATCTACATGATAAAATTTTTGTGACAAATCATAAAATATATAAAACACTTTATTTAAACTCAAAACACTTTTCAAAATTAAAATACTTTATTTAAAAACAAAGTATTAAATTATATTCTGGGACTATTGGTTTTAAATAGATTTAAAAGTCTCTATTTTGGCGCAATGGTAATATCTAATTGGCATTAATAAGTAAGTACCAGTTTTTTTATGTGAATTTGTTGTATG
Organism: Caerostris darwini; assembly: GCA_021605075.1. Classification (NCBI taxonomy): domain Eukaryota; kingdom Metazoa; phylum Arthropoda; class Arachnida; order Araneae; family Araneidae; genus Caerostris; species Caerostris darwini. The sequence goes on from BPLQ01007847.1 coordinate 442,722, forward strand.
CTTAAAACAAATTTGTCTTATTTCAGCAAATAATTTTTGTGGTTTCCTATTGAATATAATGATCACATTAAAATGATGCTTTAAATTGTTATAATTAATTTTTCTTAAAATATTATCAAACATTTTAGTTGTAAGACTCACAAATATAATTGAGAATCTCTTTACTAAATTGTTCTTAAGAATTGTTATAATGAATATTGTATCATGTATAAAAAATAGTTGAAGCTGTTATTTTATTATTATTATTATTGCTTCACAAGATTTTATAGATCTATTGTAAAATACAGATTTTGGTATATTAAATTAATTCCTTAATTCCCACTAAAAACAAAAGTAAAACATCTGTATAAGCTATGATGCACTGAAGTCAAATTTGTTATTTAAGGAAGAAACATAAAAGGTCAGCTATCATTTTATGTACATGCATATTAATTCTTAAAAGTGGAGACATCACTTTTCCTTGGGAAAATATTATATTATGTTAAATTACTGTGCATGTGTAAAACAAAACCAATCCTAGTATTATGAACTTCTAAAGTATATTTTCAGTTGAGAAAAAATGTTACATAATGTTTCAATCATATTGAAAAAATTTTCAAACATAAATATTCAGAATTATATAGTTGTACAAATTCTTGATATTGAAGTAGGTAATCAATTTTAAAATATATTACAAGTTAGCATTTATTGATTTATTTCAGTATTATTCATATTCATTAATTTTTTAAAAATTATTACTAAATGTTTTTCTTTCTTTTTAGGTGATTTCCTTGGTAAACATCTAAATCTAAGCAGTAATGTAAAACATGCCCTCCATTGTTCATTATTTATTACCCTTCTTTTAGTTTTTGAGATTTTTGCTGGAGGTTTATGCTTCTGGTCCTGTGATACTGATTATGCTGACCCATTTGAAAAATATGGTTATATTCCTGCCGTTTTTTTATACTTATTGCGTTTCTTGACTTTCCTTGCTTTACCACAATGTATTTGTAATTGTTTTGGACTTTTATTTTTTAATGCTTTCCCGGAAAAAGTACAACTTAAAGGATCACCTCTACTTGCACCATTTATTTCAATTAGGGTTGTCACAAGAGGAGATTACCCAGATCTGGTAAAAAACAATGTAAATCGAAATATGAATACATGCCTAGATGTTGGCCTTGAAAACTTCCTATTTGAAATTGTCACTGACAAAGCACTTAATTTACCTAGACATCCCAGAATTCGAGAAATAGTTGTTCCATCTACTTACAGAACTAAAACTGGTGCTCTATTCAAAGCAAGAGCTTTACAGTATTGTTTAGAAGATGATGTTAATGTTCTAAGCGACTCTGATTGGATTGTTCATTTAGATGAAGAAACAATTTTGACGGAAAACTCTTTGAAAGGAATATTGAATTTTGTCTTGGATGGAAAATATCAGTTTGGGCAAGGCATGATTACTTATGCAAATGAAAATGTTGTAAATTGGATGACAACCCTAGCAGACAGCTTTCGAGTTGCTGATGACATGGGAAAATTGAGATTTCAGTTTCAAATTTTCCACAGGCCTTTATTCAGCTGGAAAGGATCCTATGTAGTTACTCAAGCTGGAGCAGAACGTAAAGTCTCATTCGATCATGGATTAGATGGTTCAGTTGCAGAAGATTGTTATTTTAGCATGGTGGCATACAAAGAAGGTTATACATTCAATTTCATTGAAGGTGAAATGTGGGAAAAAAGTCCATTCACCTTGTGGGATTTTCTGCAGCAGCGAAAAAGATGGCTTCAAGGAATATTCTTGGTTGTCCACAGTCCAGCAATACCTTTTCGAAACAAAGTCTTTCTAGCATGTGCTCTTTATTCTTGGGCTACTATACCCCTCAGCACTTCTAATATAATTCTCGCTGGACTCTTTCCCATACCATGTTGGCAAATAATTAATTTTCTTTGTGCTTTTGTTGGTGCAATGAATATTTACATGTACATATTTGGAGTAATCAAATCCTTCAGTTTGTATCGTCTTGGTTTCTTAAAATTTTGTTTATGTTTAGTGGGAGCACTGCTCACTGTTCCCATTAATATAGTTATTGAAAATATTGCTGTAATTTGGGGATGTTTTGGAAAGAAGCATCGATTTTATGTTGTGAACAAAGATGTTAAATCTACTTTAACTGTATAATACTTAATTTATTGATTTTCAAAATATCATCTGTTCCACTTGTCATGTTTTATCATTCTTAAATTATAATGTCATGTACAAAAACCTTTTCAATACTTGCAGAATAAAATCTTTTTATGAGAGCAAATTATGTCCAATTTTCTTTATAGTTGATTTTCTGGTTAGATAAGTGTTTGTCGCCAATGAAAATGTAATGTTATCAATTGCAATTTTTTTTTTATATTTAATTGATGTATTTAACAATCTCTCTTAAACTTTCATAGGGGATTTTTAAAACACTTGTAAAAATTTTAATTTCTATGTGTTATTGGAATATCTAAATAACAAATACTCTTTCTTTTGCTAATATATTATTATTTATTTTTTCCAGTCATTAATTTTTTTGATGAACATATTTTAAGTACATTAACTTTCTATTTCTGAACAATTACTGGAATTAATCTACATGATCTAAATTTAAATGAGCATTATATTTCATTATTCATCAATTTCGCTAGAAAAGTGCAAGTGAATAATTCAGAATCCTGCTGAAAAGTTTTCTCAATATTATTTTATACCGGCTATTCTTTTTCAAGGAGGAACTTGGTTAATATGATGATAGGTAAGGTTGCAGATTTCAAATAATCCATACCTTGTCTATTTACAACTACCTTGCAAAAAAAATGTGACATACCGAGAACCTCTCTTAAAATAGCTAAATCTAATTTCTTTTCTTTTTAAATTATTATTTAGATATTAAAACTATTTTAAAAAATGTCTATTTTTTTTTTCACCTTCAATTAATGTTTATTAATATAATTTGTATGTATTGCTTGCTCATAAAGAAGTGTCAAGTTTTTTAAACTTCCAATTTTGCAGGAGTGTAAAAGAAACATTTTTTAAAAGCAAGGATACAAACTTGTTTTGAACCATATAGAATTCTGTGAAATGGACAGATACTATAAAAACCTGAAAGTAATCTGCCATATTTTTATTTATATTTTCAAAGAAAAATATAAAGTTAATAAATTTAATTAAATCCCTTGCATTAAGTACTTAATATATTTTTATCATAGAAATTAAGGATCAAAATATGCTATTAAATGGTTATGATTTATTAATTTTCATAACTAAGACAGTTATGATTAGATATGCTGATCAAAAAGGCTAGTGCATTTTAATTGTTGAACAATGATTTTAAATTGTTTTTATTGACAATAAGAGTCTTTATTAAATTTGTTTCACGAATTCTACTCATTTTGTATGTCAATAAATGCTAGCTAGAGTGATTCTTGTGAATTATTATGTTGCAAAACTATTATTATTGCTATTTTTATACTATTAAAATAAGGAGTGTTACATTTAAAAATAAAAATATTAACTAAGATAAAATATTGTATTGTATTTACATTTTTTGAATGGATTTCATTTTCACATTTTTATCAAAGGTTGTTATAAATTGTACATTCTTTTTAGCACTTTCCCTGTAGTCAATTTAAATATTACTGTAATAACTGATTTTAATTCAAAATACCATAAAGTAAAGTTATTTTATTAATTTGGTAGAACATTAATACAATACATCTGAATATATATAAGATACTCCAAAAGGTCATTTACATATTTAACCAGTCAGATTATGATGGACAATTTTTTGATATGAAGTTGTGTCTGAAAATCAAACTGTACAGTGATATAGCAATGTAAACTGACAAGCAAAAAAGATGGAATTGATACCAGTGTTAGCATGACTTTATAAGTAAATTTAGTGAGGGTAAAATTTTAGTTACATCATAGAGGATGTTAAAAATTCCTTCTATTCATCATAGCGTTTGCTTCACAATATTGTGTAGCTTAACAAACCTATTCATGTTGGGCATTTGTGCCTTGAATACGTGCCACTTCTTCCAAGACACAGAGTATGTCTGAAATATCAGTGACTTAGTGTTTCTCCACAGGAATTAATCAGAAGGGGTTAGGTTAAAGGATCATGATACCCATGCAACTACCATTTGAGGAGGAGAATAGGTCCTATCAAGATAGTTGCTCTAATGCATAAGTGGTCTTTCAACATTTGAATCCAGATTTGTCAGTGAGAATCTGCTGGAAGGCCACTCATTAAATTCACTAACACTTCTTCAAAAAAGTTACAATAAGTAATCCTGTAGAGGAGCTGGTAAGAACCAATTAAAAAGTCACTGATTATACCAGCCTACACATTTATGGTGCAGCTCTATTGGCTTGCATGGGTTTGTGTATGCTTTGGGTTATTATGTGTGTTATTTTTGTCTCAGTTGCATTAAATGATAGCAGTTCCATTCCATATCATAGTTTATCAGTTTTATACTACATAATTTTTATGAAAATTTGCTTATTTAATTTTAGCTGCTTCCTGCTTTATAACTAACTGGATAGTACTGTATTTGATTTTGGCTCGATAAAAAACAATTAAAAACATACTCCTTATAAATACTTTGTTATTATGGCTGCTTAACATTAAATTATTTTTAAATATAAAATTGGGAATTTCTTGCTAATAAATATATGTGAATATTCAAAATTATTTTAAAATAGATTATTAGTATTTGTATTCATTGTAATATTCTTCAAAATGATTTATTTTCATATACTTTGAGATATTAAATTTTTGTTTGTGTAAAATAAAATAACAAATTCCTTTCAATCCATTTATGTGCTTCACTATTTGAGAACTACATAATTAATAAAAGGAATTACAAATTTTTGATGTTTAAAAATTAACATATAAGAACTGTCCTTTTTCAAAAATACTGAATTAAATAGTTTTCATTTTTATAAAAAATCTTCCATGAGCAATCAGTAAAACCTTGATGAGAAATTGTTTTATACCAGATAATTTGTAATGTCTAGTATCTTGAAATTTATTGTTAGAATATGAAATAGGCTATACAAAAGGAGATTTGTCTTACAAATAATCTTGAGCTTTAAAAACAATTCCAATGAGTTTTAAGAGGTGTGTAGAAATGGTATTTGTTTCATTACTAGTTCGTTTTGTGAATGGCATTTAAGAATGAGTGAAAGTGTTATCTATGCAGGCCAATAGAATTGTTACATTATTACCATAAATATATTTTCTGAATATGATTAAAAATCATATTCAGAAAATATATTCACAGTAATAATTATGTACTTAAAGTATGTTTAAGTACAAGAAATATTGAAAATCTTATTTATCATTCTTACTGTGTAAATGGCAGATAAACTTTTCTGGAAAAGAAAACAAGAACGTAATATTTCAACAAAAAAAAATTTGATTTCATATATACTAAAAATTTCGTTGTGAAGTTAGATTTACTATAATATAGTAGTGGGCTGTTAATTTAAAGCACTCATAATAAAGTGCATTTCAATTTAAAAGACTAAAAATGTAATTCAGAATATCAGTAAACATAAATAATGCATTTCAAATAAAAATATTGGTAATTTTTTTTCTTTAATTGATTAAATATTATTTACTGATAGTAGTGATCTCCCAAAATTACAATTTGTCATTATAATATTTTTAAATATTTAATTACATATATGATTAAAACTTTATGAAATATATTGTTGATACAAATAGAAATAAAAATTGTGATCTCCACTCGAATTTTCCAGTGAGCTGTTGATTTAAAGCAATTATTTGTTGTTTTTTCAGTTTAAAAGACTAATGGTAAATAACAATGCTAGCTATTTTGTGAGTTCCTACGTTCTAACAAAATAGATTTGTTTATCTAAACAATTTCATTTAAACCTAAGATACGTAACCTTAAATTAAGCAAGATAAGGGAGATAGATAAAGTAACCTAGAAGTTAGATAACATTTATACTTTAAGCTAAGATATAAATGTTGTCCCTATTTATATCTTAAGATTGTTAAGTTAAATGCCATTCAACAATCTCGTAAGAAAAATTAATGAGTAATGTTATATTTTATCAAATGATTTTTAAATTCTTAAACATTGTATAGTAGGAAATTATCTGAAAGCTCATAGCTCAGTTATTAAAAATTTGAAAAGCTTTTTTGTTTTTAAATAAGCAATTGAATGTTTGGCATCAGTGTTAATATTTCTATTGTGTTGCCTTTATTTTACTATCTCAAACATATGTAATAAATGAGAAATTCAAGATAAAGATTTGTCCTAAAATTAAGCTTCAAATAATGGAACTCATTTTTAAAAAAGGACAGTATATATTATAATATTTTTTATAAAAATGAACAGACAATTATATTAATTCATATTAGAAATAATTTCAGTATCATATCGGAGGATTTTATTACTCTGATAAAGTATCATTGCGATTTTATTTGTACATTCACAATCAGCATATATTGTTAATTGATAAAAATAAAATTCTTATGTATATATATATATACACACATGCATACTTCTTGCTGCTCAACCTTTTGACTTGTGTTTATTAAATGACTTTAAGTTTTGTTCCTTTTTTGGATGGGAGAGGAGGCAAGTTAAGAGTTTTTGGCATTGTAAATGCTATGATGGTTTTGTTATACATTTTGCGTGCAGCGAATACCGACAGTAGCGTTTCTGATTCAATCCTTGTCAGTTCTCCTTTGGTTTTTGTGTTCTCTGAATTATATTATGTTTAGTATTTTTATTACAAAAACACTATCTTTAGTTGCGGGTTTTGTATTGGTGCACGTGTAACCCCGAAGGAAAACATGAAAAGTAATTAACACGTTAAATGAAGAAAATATTAAACACGTTTCTAGATTTGCCATATTTATGGCGATGAGCAGCAGCAGCGTCATCCCCTTACCCTTTAAATAATTCCATGGCAAAACGTTATTATAATAGTACAATATTTAAAAGCTATTTGCACAAGGCGGAGCTTGATCTACACTAATGCTCAATCGCACGTGCGATCGAAGAAATAGACCGCGAAAACTTGTTTATGCTGTTGGAAGTGGCAAGAATAATATCAGAAAATGCACCTCACATACTTTATCTCATAGCTTTAAAGCCATCTTCACACCAAGGAGTAAAGCGTTGATCAATCACAAGCCTCAACGTCTAACGCCTGAAATGAGCACTCGAAGTGCACTAATTTTTAACTTTCAAACGCATGCCCCGTTATGTGACTTGGATTGAGCCAATAAACTTCATAGGCATAACTGGAACTTCACTCGGCGGCGCTTTAGTTCATCTATACAACTCATTTTACTGATTAGTTCATCACTAAATTTAATTGTAATTTGGTTAATAGTTTTATTTTTAAAATTCATTTTAACTTTGTCTTCAAAAAATAAAAATAAAAAATCCTTTTTTTATCCTTGAATTCTTATTTTAACTGTTTATCCTAATAGCCCTGGTCGTATATTCAAATATAATTCTAAACTGCAAATTAAAAAAAAAAATTTTACTGTTTTTGTGTAAATAAAGAAAAAAAATTGACCTTTTTCCCAACAGCAGTTCGGTTTTTTTGGCCAATTGTAATACAGCTACGAGCGCGCCATCTATTGGAGCTCCGGCAATCACTGAATCAACTGCCTAGCTGTATTTTGTAAACTTGTTTATCTTCATTTTATGCAATTTTGATTTTAATTCATTTTTTCTTAATTTCTCCAAATTTTTATTATTTTTATGTTAATTCTTAATTATTATTTTTTTTTTTTGGGGAAGGGGCATCGTCAACGGACTCTTAATTCTACCTATAGCTTTAGTTTTTTCGGTTTCTTGCTTTAATTGTTCTCAAGCAAGAGATGTTTTTCTTAAATTCTTTATTTTTCTTTTTTATTACTACTCTTATTTAAGCAACTTCATTTTGTGCAAATATTTTAACTACTTTAAGATGTGGAGGTTTTCGTGGTTCTTAAAATCACATAGGAACTCCGTGACATGTACGCCCGTTGCTGCTCAATGTCTGGGTGTGAAGGAGGCTTTTGTGCTTAAAAACCGAGGCTCACAATTATTTCTTATTCGCGCAGATTCTCCTTTGATTTTTTTACTTGCGGTTGTTAAGATTTTGTACAACTGCATATAGACATTAATCTGTCTTTTCATTTTATTATTGTATTTAAGAACTAATGGAAACTGTTGAGAACTTTTCTTATTCTGAACTTCACCCCTCCGTACCTAGGGCTATGTAACCCCAAATACCAATTAGAAAGAGGATGGTGGAACATCTGTGAGCCTCGTATATATCACGAACAACCCACCGACAGATATTGAAGAAGGGCAGTGCCTTCCGGGAAGTTTTTTAGGTGTAACTGTCTCTTATTTGCGCGTCGTATGGGAGAAAAACCAGCAAACTCCTGACTGTCGATGCTAGAGAGTTTTACACGCATTGGCGCAATCTCCACCGATTGTAAACCGAAAGCAGTGACTACAACAATGCCACCAGCGGATTCGAACCTCTGCCCTCCTGCACGCTATCTATGCACGTTGCCACTCCTGTGGTCTAATTAGTCTTCCATAGTTTGTTATAGAAAATAATTTGCAAACTAAGTTTTTGGAGGCTAATTATTTTTATTATTTCAATAACCACTGCAGAAGCAAAAGAGGCTTTTCAATTTTAAAACGAGTTGGCATTTTTAACTTTTTGATGCCGTTTGTCACATATATGGACATTTATTTTTTATCTATTATAATTACTATCATTAATAAAAAGAGCATTTTAATAATACATTACTTACTACAAAATCTCTCCTCAAGAAAAATACTAATCTTATGATTTGGCTGCGGGGCCGAATGGCTAGCGCTCTGGCGTTCGGTACCGCAGGTATCGGGTTCAAATCCCAACTTTGCCCATGGGTGTTGTAGTGGTTCGGAATCAACTTTAAGCTGTAGGTCCCGGTCCTAATAGGATCGTAGAGCGCTGCGGGGGCATTGTTACTCCGCGTCCGTGACTTACCATCAAGTTACACGTGCCCCCTGGGTAATGCAAAGTGAGTAACATCGGTGCAGCCCTTATGGCCGAAAGATCACGGTCTATTTGCCAGCTGCATTAGAAGAAAAAAAAAATGATTTGGCTGCACATATAACGGTATTTACGGTGTACAGTTAGGATACGAAAATAGCTTAAAATAGTATTTCAACTGTCAATATTGTTGTATTATTGAAACAAATCGTTAATATTTGATAAAAAATAATACTAGATGTATTAAATATATTTAGTTTCAATCAATTGCCCGGAATAATAGTGAATAATTTATGCCCGTAATGTATGAAATCATTTCACTTATAAGTTATTACTGCTCAGCTCCCACAAATGTGGATGTTATGGGTATTTTTTTTCTTTTTAGTGTGCATTTTTATTATTTATTCAATTTTTTTTTTTTTTTTTTTTTTTTGTCTATCAATATAAAATGAATAAATAAATCTTTTTTTTTTCCTCTATAAAAAAAAAAAATCGCCTCTGAGGAAGTCAAAAAACATCAGTAGCGACTGAGTGCTCTAATCATGCTCCTCTTAGATAAAAGAAAAAAAAATATATTGATTTGTTTCCCTCAAAAATAATAACAAATAATATTAAAAAAAAAAAAAAAAAAAAAAAAAATTAAAGTCAATTCCTACTTTTTTTCCACTATATTGCAGAAAGTCCTTTATAAATAATTTTCATTCATTTTTTTAAGATAGAAAAAATTCTCTCTCTCTCACATACACACTTTCCATCTCTCTCACTCATTTATTCACAGGTTTCATTTTGTTCCCTCCTCTACTCAGACTAGAGCCCAGAATGAAAAAAGAATCTGAAAAAGAAATATTTTTCCAGCGATCTACACGCTTCGCCACTGATGGAATCTATTCCTAAATTTATATCCTGCTAAATATCTTATGTAAGAGAAATCTTTTTCTCCCATATAAAACTAAAATTAATTAATTAAATTTAATGAACGAATTAATATTTGAAAAAACTGTATTTACATCCAGTGTCATCCACTACAAGTAAAAAAAAAAAAAAAATGAATTTGAGTGGATGAATTAAAAGTATTTTATTAACGATTGAAAATTTGAACAAGATATATATAGGGAGACTGTGAACTAATAGAAGGAATTGAAAAAAGAAAGAAGGCACCTGCGTAATTTTAAATTACAAAAAAAAAATATTATAATAATAATAAGTAAATAAAAATGTATTTGAGTTACCAATATGTAAATTGTAATCAATATCGTAAACAAAAAGAAAAATGCTATTGTATTTCTTCCTCTGTGAACTTGTTTATTTCTTGGAGTTGCATTATTTTTTATTAACTTGTTGGGAATGCAATTGTATTTTAATCTGTAAGTTAGTAGAACTTCCAAATTTTATTTCCACAATTTATACATTGTGAACCATCTTTATCATTGGAATCTTATTTTTATATATAAGTATATTATATATAATACATTTTTATATCTTATTTTTTTTAATGGAAATTTATTTTATTCGAATCCTATGAATTATTTCTAAATATTCTTCCTCATAGTTATGACATCTATAAATTTTAATTACAAATTGTCATGCCTGTGATTTGCTATATAATTTTTCATTTTAATCACTTTTTACAATTTTTTTTATTTGTTTATATATTACATGTAATATATAAATGGTTTAATTTTACGTAGAAAACATTCTGTTTCATTTATTTTTAAATTAATATTCTTTAATTTGATATTAATTATTTTAAGCAAATTAAAAGCAATTTAAAGTTTTAAATCTATAGATTAATACGAAATTTTCAACCCTGCTAAGATCACAAAGAAAAAAAAATTTTAAAGTTCGAATATACAAAAAGAACACAATGGCTGATTACAAAATGCCTATTATTCTGATCATAAAAGGTCAAATCAAAACTTGTTCTCGCAACACCCTGTAAATTTAAAGGAAATGGAATAGTAAAGAAAAAAAACTTTTGCAGTTCTGAAAAGTGCAACCTTGCGAAATCAACAATTCAGGAAATAATTAATGTACCGAAACAGTTTTGAGAAGAAAGTTATTTTTAACAGAGAAAAATCGGATGCAAAATTTTTAACTATTGATTACTTAAAAGAATAAAAACAAATGGCGAATGCTTTTTTTTAAAACAGAACAGGTTTGGGAGATGTTACTCGATGAAAATGCAACTTAATGAAGTCTTAATAAAAATAGAAAAACTCGCTTCTCATATTAAACCAATTATTCTTTATTGTGAAATGAGTTCTGATTTAAAAATACGATCTTCGTATGCAAGAGAGTTTCAGGTTTTATACTTTCGCAAAGTTGTGTAATTCAAGGTTATATTTGGGAAACAGTAAAGGTTATTTTCAAAGTAAAACCGTAAAGGTTATTTCTCAAATCTACATAATAGAATCGTAGGAACGAACAAAGATATCATTTTCCTTTTAATGAGTATTTTTAGTAAGGTCATTATTAAGGTTAGTTACTGAAATTATAGAAATATGTTTTAACATCTTATGTATTTCTTTATATAAAGTATTTTTTAATTCACAACGAAGTATGTTTTTTTTTTTAAAAAAAAGAAAATTGTCTGAAATGTATAATTCTTACCTTTTCTTCTCCCATAATTTGTTCTTTTCCGTAATTTTTTTTTTTTTTAAGTATTGAAAACAATTTGATTCCAAAAATGATTTAGATTAGAATTTTTTTTTTTTTTTTTTTTTTTTTTTTTTTTTTTTTTGAAAATGCACAAGGAAAGAAAAGAATAAGATTTATAGGCTTTAATCTTTATGTATTAAAAAAATTAGTATTGAAATACTTTTAGAAATAGAAAAATGTAATTAAATATAATTAAATTGTAATTTTTTTTTTTTTTTTTTTTTTTTTTTTAACTTGTGTTTATGAATTGAATTAATGCATGCATAGATAAGCTATATTTTTTAATTTATTTGAAAGATGTTCTTATGAATGCAAATATGTTGGAGGAATTTTATAGTTTTGACCGATTCGTATCTTAGCAATAACGTGCAGGAAGTTTTATAATTAATTTGCTTATTACTGATCAAATCAGTTTATTGCTGATTTAAAAAAATATCTTCGTAAATGTTGTATTAATAGATTAATATTGAATTTTACAACCACGCTATAGATATTTTTTAATTACAATTATCTTGTTCCTCTATATAAGTAATGTATATCTGACTTACAAATTTGCTATCAAGATGCCTGGGATAACGATGAGAATGATCCAGCTGTCATAGAAAATTGCTCCCTAGACCATAATCCTAGTGTGTCTACGATGCAGACAGATTGGCTCTAAGCGCTCGCCTGATGGCCTAGAGCTCTGGTCTTTGGTACCACAGGCTTCATGTTCGAATCAGGGCGGTGGCATGGATGTTTGTGAGTGATTCGGAATCCCCCTTAAACTTGTAGGTCCCAGTTTAATTAGCCTAAAGTGTGCAAAAAATGACCGTAGAGCGACAAACCAAACCAAGCTCTCGCCTAATTTCCTCCTAACCAGCTTACGGTCATTACTGAAATATTAGAGAGTTTTTGCATACCGTACGTTAGTTACCGTAGGACGTCCGTTAGCTTTTTCTCCCTAGCGCGCATGCTCAGTAGGAAACTGAGCATGCGCGCTAGGGAGAAAAAGCTAACGGACGTCCTACGGTAACTAACGTACGGTATGCAAAAACTCTCTATTACCAAAATAGATGGGGCTGTCGTTTGAGAACGCAACACATTTCCATTCCGCCCTGGAGTGAGAGACCTGATTTTCGAGTGGCTAGCGCTCGGTACCCCAGGTTTCGGTTCAAATCTTCGCCGTGCCATGGGTATTGGTAGTAGTTCGAATCCACTTTAAACATTGGGTCCCTGTCTAATTAGAACTCGTGGGCAAAAAAAAAAAAAAAAAAAAAAATGATAGGAGGAGATTAACTTACCCGCCCTTCAATGAACTCTAGTTTGACACCATTGACGTCACAAATGGCTGTAAATTAGAAATTAAGAGGCATGAACATTACTGGGTTAACGAGCCTCTGATACCAACAGAAGCTCGAATTTGAGCTGCAGATGTATTATATCCATGCGGTGAATACCGAAGTAGTTCCTTTCAATAATGATCCATGTGCTGTTGGACCCCGGTCTTCTTGATAGTACCTTCCCGTGACCACTACTTTCAACAACATACCTTTCAAATCTTTCTGCAATATCGTTATAAGAAAGTCCATCTCTTCTTATCAGTTTGATTTGTCTCTATGGTCATTTTGTTCATACTTTGGGCTAATTAGACCGGAACCTACAGTTTAACGTAGCTTCCAAAACACTACTACCACATCACACCACATCACTTTGCCTAGAGCTGAGTTGCCCCTATACAGTTTGGCAATGATGTGGTGTGAGAGAGAAGTCTGACTAGGCTCTCCGTGATGCTCTTACAGTCATATGAGACCGGGAAACCTACTGTTTAAAGTGGATTCCGAACCACTACAAACACCCATGGTACCGCGCCGAGACTCGAACTCCAAACCTGTGGCACCGAGCGCTAGACACTCGGCTATTCAGACTCCAATTCCGAACCACTAACAAATATCCATGGATGGATGTTTGTTAGATGGATAACAAACACCACAGGGATTCGAACCCGAAGTCTGTTGTACCACTTGCCAGAAATCTAGCTATTTGATCATCAGGCCGCCTATTAAAGGGTCTCTTACAAGCTTAATATTGCTGTCTTCTGCATTTCCTTAAAAGGCATTCTTGACTCAAAATCTAACTTGCAAAGCATAATCCGGAAGATAAATATTGCTCACAAAGTTTTCGTCGCGTATTTAAAGCAAACACGATATTCGTGTTTATAGCGGCATTAGTAGCGCCACTCTTTATCTTTCTAGCGTGAAATTTGAATAGACGTCATCTTTCAGATGTGCAAACACGATAACAAATTTGTTTACCTACTACGAATCCTTCTTGGTGTTGGAATTTTACTTTTCGCCAGTGTACATTTTAATGATTGCTTAAAAGATTCATGTAGACTAATCATTGTGGTCCATTATAAATTTTCTTAAATCAAAGAAATTTTTATGTAAATGCTTTTGAAACAGAACATGTTTAGGAGATATGTAATCTCATGATGATTCAACTTATAGTATCACTACAAATAAAAGAACCCAGAAAATAAATATTGCTCACAAATAGTATATAAATAGTAATAGTATATTATCTATGCAAATAGAAGAATTCACTACTCATATTATACGCACTGTATATTTTTTAACTCAAATATACCAAGATAAGGAAAATCAATGAAGCTGCTTATTAATTTAAAATAATTCTGCTCGGAAAAAAAAAATTATAAATTCTACAAAATTTTGCTTCTCTTTCGTGGTGGACAATTTAGATTGTATTTTATTATTGATTTTATTTTTTGATTGTATTTTATTATTGATTATTTTTATTTTTATTTTTTTTTTCAAACTTCTTAGCCTCATATTTATCGTTAAATTAACAGTATTCTATGTATATTTCGAGACAGGTTTTTTTTTTTCCCTTCATAAAGTTATGGGTATTGTTTTGAGGAGATGGGTTTTTCATGTCTTGAACGATTTTCAATTATTCTTATTTATTTTTTAAAATTTATTTCATAAGCTTTTTTTTTCCACGAGCTTTTTTATACATAATATTTATTTAAATATCTTTTAAGCTAATAAACAATGTAAAATTGTTCAAAAAGATCGTCTGGTGAAGGCAAAGAACAGTTTTGTTCCAAAGTGAAAATGAGATTTTTCAAGAAAAGAATATCGTTTGGAATTCTATCTTTTTATTTTTATTATTATTATTTTTTTTAAGATGGCTGTTATGGGTTTTGTTCTTACATTACATTCTAAATTTTAGGGGTATCCCGTATATTGGCCCAGCAGATTATAATTTTTTTTTTTTTTTAATTTTCATTGTTTTTTTTTTATTTAATTCGTTTCATTTATTTTTAAAACAATTTATAGGAAATGTTTTAAAAGAAGTTAAACAGCTGTTATTCTCGAATCCGTATAGAATACTTAAATTAGAATTCATGATTTAATGATGGATCTAAAATCCTTTTACATCATAAATGATTAGCAGTGTGACTGGTCAGTTATTAAAACCATTTTTTGCCGTGTATTTACACATCAACAAAAGTTTTACTTGTAAATACGCGCAAGGTCAATTATTTGTATATTCGTTATATATGCGTATATATATTAAAATTATAGCGATACAGAGATGATAGCATGACCCTTGCACCAGAATTACAAGCAAAATCGTGAAATATTTTTTCCCCCAATGCGGTCTAAGGAAGCTTAAATATTTGACACCCTTGGTTCGAGATTATTTTGGCAAAAAAAGTTCTAAATGATGCTGGATAGGCTCCAAGAAATCTTTTATTTTAACAAAACAATGACTCTAAGCATTCTTCAAAGAACAGGAATAAAAAAATTAAAGAATTAACAAAGAATATCTTTCTTTAAAAATCAACTATGTAATCTTTTTTAAGTCACAAATATTAATATCGTAGAAAATCTACGATGTTTGCTTAAGAATGTAAAGAAAAAGCCATTTGAAAATAATTTTTTTTCTAATGCAGCTGGCAAACACTTAGACAGCTTGGTCTTGGATGCCTTAAGGCAGGCGTTGCACAGATGTTACTCACATTGCATTACCCAGGGGGCGCGTGTAACTTGAAAATAAGCCACGGACGCAGAATAACAATACCCCCGCAACGCTCTAGGATCCTATTAGGACCGGGACCTACGGTTTAAAGTGGATTCCGAACCACTACAAACATCCATGATACCGCCGGGGCTCGAACCCGAAAAACCTGTGGTACCGGGCCAGAGCGCTAGCCACTTGGCCATTCAGACCCTTTTGAAAAAAAAATATAATGAGATAAAGTACCGTCAGATATAGCAAAGAAATTAATCCTCTTTTTTCCAGGATGAGTTTAAACTATAATAAAAACTTGTTATGTAATTATATGCAGCAAAATATAATTTTAATGGTTTAAATTATTTACAAAGTTTTGATGTATTATCAACTGTACAAAACAAAAATTTGTGTTATTTATTTTCGAAAAAAAAAAATATTGGCTTTATTTTGAAGGTCAAAGATTTATAATTTTGTTGTAACATTAACATAAATAGAATATTGTGGCAAAAAAGAAGAATGATTATCATTAGGAGAGTCACTAATTTTATTCCGAGACCGAATATCTTGATATCTTGCTAATTTCTAGATTCACAGTATACACAGATGTGAGTTGAGTACAGGTGTGTTGATGTAAATTTTAAATAATGTTTGTGCAAGCATAATTATTGAATATTAATTTGACTCGGAAAAAAAACGAATTCACTAACAGTGAGTGATTTGATAGCATTGAATCAGATAGTTTGAAATATGTTGGCAATTTTGAAACAAAAATATCAATTGCATGTTTAAAAATTAATTAACAGAAATAGATCCTTGAAAAAGCTTTAAAACAAGCTTGAACTTTTCAATGGATTGGTTTGGTTTGTCGCTCTACGGTCATTTTAGGCACACTTAGACGTTTCAGGCTAATTAGACCGGTACCTACAGTTTAGCGTGGATTCCGAACCACTTACAAACATCCATGCCGCTGCCAGGATTCGAACTTGAAGCCTGTGGTACCAAAGGCGAGAGTGCAAACGAATTGCCCCCCTGCCCCCTTGAAACCGAGGATTGGGAGATAAGTAGAAAA
>BPLQ01007849.1:0-11031 GCA_021605075.1 Caerostris darwini
TTACGAATTGGGAACACGAAAACAGTATTTTTTTCTTATCAGCAAAGATAAATAATTGAATGATGCGATCTTTGAAAGTGCTAAATTATATTTCAGATATATAAAATATAAAAATTCAAAAATAGTGACAAATTAAAAAGGGAAAACAATTATGACAAAAAATTTTTAATTATTTTGTATGAATTTAAAAATGCCTTTAATATATCACGGTTTTAGCAATACTTTATATTCCATTGTCATCTGGTTGGTTAGAATTTTCCTCAAGCATAATGCAGAAGAGAGCAAATTTTCCGTTTAAATTTGTCCAGGAAGACATTTCTGTTCTGCTAAATATGGGGTAACAGGAAGTTTTGCCTCAACACCCTGATCATATCTGCTCAAGTCCACAGTATCAGTAACGAATAACCTTAAGGCCTTGAAGTGGGAAAAACGCTGATGGTACCTACTGTGCCCCAAATGTAAGATCAATTATGTTTTTTTCAATATTTTTCTTTATTTATTCTTCCAAATTTATTTCATCGCTTTCAAAGTAATCCCCTCCGGACACAATGCACATATGTCAATTTTTTTTTCCAATCCTCAATGCATGCTAAAAAGTCATCGGCAGTTATAGTCTTCAAAGCCCGAGGCGATTCACGTTGAATCTCTTCAATCGACTCAAAACGGTGTCCCCGGAGTGGTCTTTTGAGTTTGGGGATATAGGAATCCGATATAGGAATGTTCACCGAATGCCTTCTGCAACATTCTATACGTTTCAGCAAACAAAATTGAACGCAAGTGTTTTGCTCAATTAATTCAGACATTTCAAAAATTGCCGAAATCAATTTTAGCATCTCACAAAACCAAGCGTAATTCAAGCACCAATGAATATTTTGACGTCAAATTTCACACAGATGTCAAGGACAGTGCGAGCAAGCTAAAATAATATTTAAAAAAAAAAAAAAAAAAAAATGAAATTCTGTAAGCCTTGAGAATTTTAAATTGAAAATTGGTTTTACTTTTTGGACACAGTAGTATGCTACGATTTATAAGCTACAGTAAAGCTAGGAGGTAAAATGTCAGCGAACTATTATTTTAAACGTTCCAACATTTACCTTACTAATGTTTCTACTTTATTATTAAAAAGATAGAAATTTTATGTGTTTGAATATTTTTATTTTTGTGGCAATGTTCATCTGTGTAAAATTTTCATTTTGTGTCTTCAACAGCTGTGGCCCGGTGACATGGCGCATTGTCATCCATAAAATTCCCATCGTTGTTTGGGTACATGAAGTCCATGAATGGCTCCAAGTGATCTCCAAGTAGCTGAACATAAGCATTTCCAGTCAATGTTCGGTCCAGTCGCACCAGAGGACCAAGTCCATGGCATGAAAAACAGCCCACACCATTACGGAGCCACCACCAGCTTGCCTTGCTGACAGTTTTCGGTCCATGGCTTTCGTGGGGTCTGCGCCACACTCGAACCCTACCATCAGCTCTTACCAACTGAAATCGTGACTCATTGGACAGGCCACGGTTTTCCATTCATCTAGGGACCAACCGATATGCTCACGTGCCCACGAGAGTCGCTGCAAGCGATGTCGTTCTGTCAGTAAAGGCACTCGAGTCGGTCTTCTGCTGGAATAGCCCAAGAAAGCCAAATTTCTCCGCACAGTTCTAACAGACAAGTCCCTTGTACGTCCCACATTAATTTCTGCAGTTATTTGACGCAGTATTGCTTGTCTGTTAGAATTTACGACTCTTTGCAGATGTCGCCGGTCTCGGTCGTTAAGTGCAGGCGGTCGACCACTGCGCTGTCCATGGTGGGATGTTATGCCTGAAATTTCATACTCTCGGCACACTCTTGACGCAGTGGATCTGGGAATGTTAATTTCCCTAACGATTTCCGAAATGGCATGACCCATGCGTCTAGCTCCAACTAACATTCCGCGTTCAAAGTCTGTTAATTCCCGTCGTGCGGTCATCATCACGTCAAAACCTCTTCACATGAATAACTTGGACAGAAATGAAAGCTCTGCGAAAGCACTGCGTATTTATACCTGTTCTACGCGATGCTACTGCCATTTGAAAATTTGCATATTGCTATCCTATGACTTTTGTCACTTCAGTGTATAAATCTCAATATCAATCGTAATCATACTGTTCAAATCCAATATGTGAATTACCAATGTTTTATAAATCTCATATAATTCATTACAATTGAACTGCTCAATTTCATTATGTAAGTTATTGGGTTTCTTAGTGGGCCCGTTTCATAAAAACAACTGATTATTATTCTTTTGTAGGATTTATTCGCGTTGGAAATTTTACAATGTAATCAAAATAAAGTGTGGCCGGCCAGATAATGCAGGTTTTTTGAAGGTAGAGCACGAAGACATATAACTTGGAGACCCCTGATCTAGACTGTTCGAATTTTTAAGTAACCTTTTGAATATGTATTTTTGCATCTTAATAAAGTGCACATTTAGGGCCTGAATGGTCAAGTGGTTAGCGCTCTGGCGCTCGGTACCACAGGTTTCGGGTTCGAGTCCCGGCGGTGCCATGGTTGTTTGTAGAGGTTCGGAATCCCCTTTAAACCGTAATTCCCGGTCTCATATGATTGACGGTGCAAAAGTCAGATTCTACCTGCGGGTGCTCTATCAGAACAGAAGTTGCATCCTTCCCCTTCAACCATGAGTCCATACGAGTTCGTGGGCTTGGTCTAGATTAGATATCTGCCAATTGGGATAAGCAACAACAACAAAAGATTAAACCCAACTACTACTGTTAATATAAACAGTGCACGAATGGTATATTTGTAGAGGTTCGGAATCCACTTAAAATAACACTTATTAAGCACTGCTGTTAACTTCAAAGCATATTTTAATTTCAAATTTCGCATATTTTTATTTTTGGCTAAGATTTATTTAAAATAGTAAATTATTTAACATTTGATTTAATAACAGGATCTGGTATTGTAGGGGTGTTTGAGAAAGACTTTGTTTCCACATGTGTGGGCCAATTTCCTTTAAAAATCCATTACGAAATTAGAGCAACAAGTTTCTAAGAAAATATAATCAAATTAAGATTAAAATAAAGCAATCAACACATATAATGATCGCAGATCTATAATATAATTGTTAATAACAGTAATTTTTGATACAGAGAAAGTATACATAATAAGAAATTACAGTTTATGATAAACAATTACATAAAGAGGCAACATTTGCAATTAGTATATAATACACTGTTTTATTTTTGCACTGATATAGAATCAGATTTTTTTTTTTTTTTTTTAATTTTCAATACAAAAGAGGGGTTTTTGGTATCGCTTTTTGGTTAAAAAATAAGATTAGAACAAACAAATTCTCCATCATGATTGAAATTTCACTTTTTAAAAGCAAATAAAACAATTGCAAGGAAATATTTTTTTTTTTTCAAATAATTTTATGAATGATTTTTGCCGACCAGTTGGGGACCGTAGTGAGGATTTTTATTTTTATTTTTTAACTTATTCTTTTAAGGGGCCTCAATGACCGAGTGGCTAGCGCTATGTTTGTAGTGGTACGGAATCCCCTTTAAACCGTAGGTCCCGGTCTAACTTGATCGTACAGCGTTGCGGGGGTATTGTTACTCCGCGTCCGTGGCTTATCTTCAAGCTGCACGCACCTCCTGGGTAGTGCTAAGTGAGTAACGTTTGTGCAGCGCTTGAATTAAGGCATCAAAGACGATTGTCTGAGGGGTTGCCAGCTGCGTTGGAAAAAAAAAAAAAAACCTATTCTTTTAAGTGAGACAAAAGGGACAGTATAATTAAAAAAAAAAAAAAAAGCAATAAAAAAAAGAATAAGAAATCTGAACATGAAAACATCATAATCTTTGATTTAAAAAAAAAAAAAAAAAAGAAATGTTGAAATTTTTATTAGCTCTGTGAAGACAGTTTCTTGATGCAGGGAATTCCATTTTGGTGATTTGTTTCCTTCTTTCGTAGGCTTCATTTCTTTCTTTTTTTTAAAAAAATGTTTTTACGGTCTCTGCGGCTGCTCTTTAATTACACCGAATTTTTAAACCGTCATTTTATTTATTTATTTAAATTTTTATTTAAAATTCTTTTTTCTCTGTTATTCTTATTATTAATCTTTAAAGCAACCTTTATCAAATTTAATCAATTTTATAATCCTTAACCTTTTTTTTTTTTTTCTTTCTAATGCAGCTGGCAAACACTTAGACAGCTTGGTCTTGGATGCCTTAAGGCAAGCGCTGCACAGACGTTATTCACTTTGCATTACCGCGTGTAACTTGAAGATAAGCCACGGACGCGGAATAACAATACCCCCGCAACGCCCTACGATCAAGTTAGACCGGGACCTACGGTTTGAAGTGGATTCCGAACCACTACAAACATCCATGGCACCGCCAGGACTCGAACCCGAAACCTGTGGTACAGAGCGCGCAGCCACTCGGCCATTCAGGCCCCCATCCTTCACCTAATAATGCTAAATAAGCAGCCAGTTTTGAATCCTGATTCAATATTATAAATTAAGATGATTTTAAGGGAATAACACACACGAAATTCCTTTTTATCCATTTTTTCAAACTAACGAAAGTTGCTTCACTAAAAATGCTATAACTCACATACTATTAGTGCAACAGCTGTCACAAATGACTGGCCAAATGACGTCATATATGGCCAGTCACGTGGTGTAAACACCCCGCGGTGCATTAGGGGGTAACCGAGGCGTCTGTGGAGAGGAATTGCGCACTGTAAAACAACAATTTAACCACCAGGCGGCGCTATCAGTTTTTAGGGAAAGGGAATTTTCCCTTCAATTTGTAGGGAAGATTGTACACCGGATGCGTTTAATTACTGTAGCGTGCTAAAATAATTTCTTAATTTATATTATTTATTTCATGTAATTGACTTTATTTTATTATAATTTATTAGTTATTTAGCGCTTTAGTGAATAATTTTTTTTGTATATTTAATTGCTGTATTCTTAATTGTTCTGCTTTGTGTCGCCATTTTCTCGATAGCTTTGTCGTACTACAGTTTTTTAAAATAATTTCTTAATTTATATTATTTATTTCATGTAATTTACTTTATTTTATTGTAATTTATTATTTAATTAGCATTTTTTTTTTTTTTTTACAGATTTAATTGCTGTTTTATAATTGTCTTAAAGAAGGCTGATTCTAGACTATTTTTAAATATTTTGTTATTTTATTTCAGTATTTCAATTGTTGTATACTTTTCAATATACTAATAATCAATATACTATATATACAATATACTAATTAATCCCTTTTTTAATTAACAGGTTTTGTTTCGATTGAAAAAAAAAATTCATAGCAGGAGCATAGCTGGTTTAGCCTAAAGTTCTTATTATAAAAGTAGAAAATTTCCTCAAATAATTGTATAATAATTTTTAAATTATTCAATAGTAATTGATAATGTATTTAGATGATTCCTTATTCAACTGTGAAGAGCTCGCACCTTACTATATTCTACCCCTCCCAAACGGAAGGACTTTACGGTTTACAGATTTAGCATGCCTATCCTCAGGGTTACAGTTTGACTTCGATTCTCGAGTTTCAAAGCTGCCTTATTCCAAAAATTGCCAAGTTTTATTGCTCATTTTCAACAATGAGTATTTTTTGTGCGAATGGTTATTTCATTTTAATATATATATATTATTATATATGCATTTTTTTAGTATACTGAATGAGTAGCAGAGACTTAAAAAGCTATTTGTTATTCAATTTTTTTTTAAAATAATAATCACTAATATTCCAATAACCATTTGAATCATCTCTAGAAATTAAGCACTGGATTCAAATATTTTAATTATCAACCAAATTTATCTTTCGTTAAAGTTTGTTGATATATCATCCGTTAAAAGCTTCAATAAAAAAATTTTAAAAAAAGAATTAAGGAATACTTGTTTTCTTCATCAAAAATCAAATGTCAATTTTCAAGTAAGTCACTGTTGAATTAAAAGGAATTTTCATTTAATTTTATTCATAAAATTAATAAATTATAGTTATTTTTATTTTGTTTTCAAACTATATCTTTCTGCTAATATTAATAGTGGGTCCTCCTCTGTTAGTCGAAAAATATGTAAATGCGCTTTCTTCTTCCTTCGTAGTAACTAGAGCAGTAGGAAACGTGAAAACCCATAACAGATGTCTGGCCTTACACTGAAGTGACAAAAGTCATGGGATAGCAATATGCAAATTTTCAGATGGCAGTAGCATCGCGTAGGACAGGTATAAATGCGCAGTGCTTTCGCAGAGCTTTCATTTCTGTTCAAGTTATTCATGTGAAGAGGTTTTGACGTGATGATGACCGCACGACGGGAATTAACAGACTTTGAAAGCGGAATGTTAGTTGGAGTTAGATGCATGGGTCATGCCATTTCGAAAATCGTTAGGGAATTCAACATTCCCAGATCTACTGTGTCAAGAGTGTGCCGAGAGTATGAAATTTCAGGCATAACATCCCACCATGGACAGCGCAATGGTCGACCGCCTGCACTTAACGACCGAGACCGGCGACGTCTGCAAAGAGTCGTAAATTCTAACAGACAAGCAACACTGCGTCAAATAACCGCAGAAATTAATGTGGGACGTACAAGGGACTTGTCTGTTAGAATTGTGCGGAGAAATTTGGCTTTCTTGGGCTATTCCAGCAGAAGACCGACTCGAGTGCCTTTACTGACAGAACGACATCGCTTGCAGCGACTCTCGTGGGCACGTGAGCATATCGGTTGGTCCCTAGATGAATGGAAAACCGTGGCCTGGTCGGATGAGTCACGATTTCAGTTGGTAAGAGCTGATGGTAGTGTTCGAGTGTGGCACAGACCCCACGAAGCCATGGACCCAAACTGTCAGCAAGGCACTGTTCAAGCTGGTGGTGGCTCCGTAATGGTGTGGGCTGTTTTTTCATGGCATGGACTTGGTCCTCTGGTGCGACTGGACCGAACATTAACTGGAAATGCTTATGTTCAGCTACTTGGAGATCACTTGCAGCCTTTCATGGACTTCATGTACCCAAACAACGATGGGATTTTTAGGGATGACAATGCGCCATGTCACCGGGCCACAACTGTTCGCGATTGGTTTTAAGAACATTCTGGACAATTCCAACGAATGATCTGGCCACCTAGATCGCCCGACATGAATCCCATCGAGCATTTATGGGACATCATCGAGAGGTCTGTTCGTGCCCAAAATCCTGCACCATCAACGCTTTCACGATTATGGACGTCTATCGAGAAAGCATGGCTCAATATTCCTGCAGAAGACTTCCAACGACTTGTTGAGTCCATGCCACATCAAGTTGCTGCACTTCGCCGGGCGAAAGGAGGGCCGACACGATA
The DNA here is from genome assembly GCA_021605075.1 of Caerostris darwini. Classification (NCBI taxonomy): domain Eukaryota; kingdom Metazoa; phylum Arthropoda; class Arachnida; order Araneae; family Araneidae; genus Caerostris; species Caerostris darwini. The sequence goes on from BPLQ01007849.1 coordinate 7,356, forward strand.
TTAAGAGGTATCCCATGACCTTTGTCACTTCAGTGTAATTCTAAATCTAAACGATTCCACTCTGGTGTTAAATGAGGCTTGGTTTCTATTTTACTAATTGAGCAAGTTGCAGGCATGCAAATTATAAATTCAGCAAGTGTAAGTAACTCGAAGAATAAAATTAATTGGAAAAATTAAATCAATTTTTCTCACCTTAGACTGGTAACCTTATGAGGCTTGATAACCTTATTAAACAAATATAGTTCGGTTTCGCTCAATAATTGCCTGATTTGAGGTAGTATTCAATAAACTCGAAATTCACCTAACTGATAATATTCCTACAACGCAAAAGTCCTGCCAAGTACAGTATAATTTAAAGTCAGGTATAGAAATACAAATCAACATTTTATTCGATTCAGGGATTATTCATCCTTCGACTTTAAGTTACGTTGTCGTGTTTTACGGGCTAAAAAGTCAACACCAAATTTCCTTTGCTTTTTCTTTCTTCACATGCTGTCTTGTAATCAATTATTTCTTGAAAGTTGCCTTTTAATTACCTATTTGTAATAAAATTGCAGTTCTGAAATATGGTGTAAACATACTGGTATCTTTTTCCTAAAGAGAAAAACGGCTTTCATTCACATGGTAGCTCTGCTTTCCCATCCTATAGTTTGGATATGGTCCTAAAATCTTAGAAGTTTACTTCGTATGTGATTTTGCAACAAAACGCCGATGATCCTATTATAATGAGACTATGGGAAAGACAGTGTGTATTCCATAATAATGTATTATTCACTAATATTTATTCAATTTTTTTCGGTGATCAGTTAGCACTTATTTCAAATTGAAATCACAATATATATATATTGTAATTACATATTTTATTATACAATATATAGATTTTATTTTTATTAAAAAAAAAGTCATCTGTTTTATTTATTTAAATTTTTTTGTAATCACTTTCTTTCCAGTTATTGGTTGTAATTATCTAATTTATAAGTTTGCGTATAAATAAGCAAAGCTATTCTTTATAAAATCTTTGTTTTATAGAATTGGTAGACATTATGTAAAATGTATTATGATTTTTTTTCCTTTCAGGAACGAGACAAAGTTTCAAGCCTTCTACCTATACTAGTCTAGATTTTAATCTGGCGGCGCGCAATGCATTAGCTGCTGTCATGAATTTATCCAAAACTCCTATAATGCCTGTCAGACCCAAAAGAAGGGACTCTACAACGAGACCTACAAGATCGTCCGCTTCAGGGCTCAACTGCTTTGAACCAACTAGACACCCTCACTTAGAAGTTACCTCCGATTTCATTTATTACCCGACAAATAACGAAAGTCACTCGCAGTCAAGTAAAACGTACAAAAAGATACAGATGCCTTTCAATCCGTCGGATCCACTTATACACCTAAAGTATGTTATCAAATCAGTGATCATATCTTTTTCATTTCCTAAAGACAGCAAAAATGGAGTAGTTCTTTTATTGACATATAATTAGTAGTGTTTAATTTCACTGTGATTAAGTTGGTAGGTAGGTAGATGGGCAGTTTTGATCACGCTGCAACAAATAATTGTTGTTGTTTCTTATTCCACTTGATAGACATCTAGCCCAAGTCCACGAACCTATATGGTCTCATGATAGGTGAGAAAGTGGGACAACTTCTGTTGCGATTTAATTCTTTAATTATGTAATAGAAGTGTAGAGATATCTTTCTCTTAGGAACTCTACAAAAACACTACTTTTGCCTTTGTTGTGATGGGGCACCGGAGGCAGTCTGACTTGGCTTCGTGACGCTGACTTTTTACGGGGCAGAGTGTTCAGCCCTACGTCCAACGCTCTACAGTCATATTAGAGCGGGACCTACGGTTTAAGGGGGATTCCAAACCATTACAAACTTCCATGGCCCCGCCGGGACTCGAACCCGAAACCTATGGCACATAGCGCCAAATACACGGCAAATCAGGCTCCACACCAAATAATTGACTATATTCTTAACAAGAGTATGCCTAATCATTTAACAAAAAATGAATCTTGGAAGAATTACAAGTATGGTCAAATAAAAAAGCGTTTAGCGTCATTATAAAAACTTATCGCCCATCTAAAATAATATTAACGATTGGGTTTAATTAAAAGATTAAATGCGCAGAATTTTAAAAATTGATGATGTTGATTGTAAATGCTAAGTATCTATAAGTAACCAGGAAACAAGATCATTTTATGATTGGTTCTTTTTTATGATGTTTATCCTCTGAATTGCTTAATTACTGCAGTAACGCTTTTTTCACTGTCATCTGACATACTCTACATGCAGGTTCTGATACTGTAGAAAACGGTTTTTTAAATCTGTTCATTTAATATTGAATCATTTGAATTATGTCTTATTTTCCGTTTTATTTTTTCTGACTAAATGATCTTTTGAATGAGGTTTGATATTGGTTCTGGATCTGAAAGAAACATAATTTATTTGGGTTAAGGAGTATATGTGCCTGGCCATGGTATAACAAGTTGCTGCAAAATTATGACAGTATTTTTCTCAAATATGAATGGAGGCTGGAATTAAATTGTGGTTTCTTTGGAAGAATAATTAATGGTATCGGCTCCATAGTGTTCAAATTTTCTTTGTGTGTAAATGTATAAATGTATCTTTCAAGAAAAATCAAAATACTTTCCGTAAAATCTGGGGTGGTAGTTTTCCGAAATTTCGAGATTATTTGTTCTGTTACGCCTGGCCTGGCTGGCCAAATGACGTCATACGTGGCCAGTCACGTGGTGTAAACACCGCGCGGTGCATTAGTGGGTAACCGCTGATTTCGAATGAATGCGCGAATGAATATGAATATGAATTCTGCGCACTTCATTTGCAAGCTACTCTACATTCTCTTGATCATTCAGTCTACACGTTTTAATATCAATGATGATTACTCTACCTTTCTTTTTTGGCCTTTAGCTTTATAAAACACATGAATTTTATTGCAATGCAATACTCATGTTTTCCATATTATGTTAATTATATAATTCAGGCTGAAAAGTTCATAGGCTGACACATAGATGGCTATAATAGTATTAAATCCATATGATTTTTAGTTAGCCCTAATCTTCAAAAGATACGTGTATAAATTTGACAGCTGTTGCACTATTAGTATGTGAATTAGAGCATTTTTAGTGAAGTCATATCATTTTTAGTGTTCATCACGTGCAGTCCACTCGGCTGACTGTCGATTGGACTCCGGTGTGAAATGATGGAGCTATGTTTCATCCATTGTCACATATCGAAGCAAAAATTCGGGTTTATTACGATTGAACAGCTCCAAACACTGCTTAGAATCATCGATTCGTTGTTGTTTTGAGTCGATTGTGAGTTCGCGTGGCACCCACTTTGAACAGAGCTTTCGCATATCCAAATATTCATTCACGGTATGTCAACTTCACTTCAACTCAATCAACTTCACTTTACGGTTATCAGAAATTATTTTGTGGACTTTTTTGATGTTTTCGTCGGTAACAGCCTCCTTGGGGGGCCCACTGCGTGCATCGTCCTCGGTGCACATTTCGCCTCGTTTAAATTTAGCAAACCACTTCTCTACGGTTGATTTTCCTGGTGCAAAGTCCGAATAATGTTTATCAAACCAAGCATTGGCTTCAATAGTATTTGTTTTCGCCAAAAAGCAATGCTTTATTAACACACACGA
>BPLQ01007850.1:0-14217 GCA_021605075.1 Caerostris darwini
ACAGTCTATTGTATTGAGAAAGCATTGTGTAATGTCAAAAAAAATTACGTAATCCGAATTTATAAGTCAGTTTCATGTTTATAGTTGCTTATATTTACTTTGTCACATTCGTAATATTTATACTAAAAAATTTCTATTATGTAAAATGGGAAATAATTTACATTGTGTTTATCATAATAAGTATTATATGTACTATATGGATAGGAACGATTTAATCCATTGAATTACACTGTTAGGACACAAGATTCCTTATAATTTCATTTCAAAGTATAATAAAGAAGTGTAAATTTTGCTAAAACGTGAAATTTTTGCTATGAAAAAATAACTGTTTTTAGTAACTATTTAGTTTTATTGAAGATATTATGCTATGTTAAAGCTTTAGTTTGAGCTCATTCTGGACAAATACAGCAATAATAAATTGTAAATGTAAAACGTTGAAATGAATCGAATTCCATGATTCGAATCAAGTGTTTAAAACCATTAATATTATTTGATGAAGTGAAATGTTTTAAATTTGAATAACAGTCGATGAAAGGTTATTTCGATAATTCTACATGATTTTAAATAGTTAAGTAGTTGAAAATATTTTGTACTTATTAGTCAAATAGTTTTGACGGAATTCATTAAGAAAATATTTTAAAAGGTACTGTCAAAAGTATTTAGACTTGGTATACATTATACTTCATTGCTGTGCTATATTGCATCACTCAGTATTCTGCAATATTAATTAATAATAAATAAGAACACTGTAACGTATTGATTTGAGGCCATTTGGCTAATATATCATTATCTATAAATTAATGTAATTTTTAGCATTTATAATCTGTACATAATAATTTTAAGAAGTCTGCCATGATTTCAGATTAGACAATTAGACAACAGATGGCTTTTTCAATATTTACAAATTTTAGTAATTCTGCATTGAATGGGGTGACAGTTCGATAATCTTTAATTTTGAGAAGTACTCTCATATTTTGCAATAATGGCAAAAATCGCTTAAGTAGAAAAGCAATTTAAGTAAATTTATTACAATTTACATTTATTTGGTTTAGCTAATTTATCATTCAAAAAATATTTTACATATTTTCGTTTTAATTTTAAAACAGTGATTGGATTTGTTACAATGTTATGGCAAAATTTAATACAAGCAAAATTTTATTCCTCAACATATAATTTATCGAATAAAATGCTACATATTAACAGTCAGGATTATCAGACCAGATGATCAACGATATATTATTGTAAGTATAAATGAGTTCCACAATATAAGAGTGAATTTCATTTAAATTTTAGATTTTTTTCTGGAAAAAAATAAAAATGTACACCTAGGGAAAAAAAAATGTAATTTCTTTTATAAGAAGATAATATATTACAAGTGTCATGTTTTTACCTGTTTATAAATACATATATTTTTTAAACTTATATTAATATTTTTGTATAACAACTTACTGTTTGTTAGAATATAATTTTTATCTGCCTGTATTTTTGAAAATTATATGCTAACTTTTGAAAAATTTACGCATTTCTTATAATTATAAATTAGTGCTACATTATAAACACATAATCAATTTTTGCGTATCTCACAATTTTTATAAAGACTGCATTGCTAATAAATGAAATTATTAATTTACGAACAATAAGAAAAATAGTTTAGATGAATAACCTCATATCCAAGCAAGGATGGAAAGCAGTGCGCTCTAATCCGTTTTTGTTATATCGTGTAGATGGCAATCTTTTAATGGTTGATAGGGAAAAAATACCGCCTAAAAGTGTTTCAGGATTCCTTTACTTATGCATATATTGCAGAAATGAATTTTATATTAGTTCATTAAGTTCATATTATATCTGCAAATAACACATGTGCATCTTACATTAGTCAATTTCAAATGTGATGAAACCTCAGATCACATAACCTAAATGCCAGGCTTTAGAAATAAGTATGTGACTCTTGATCATTAAGATAAAATTAATTTAATAAAAAAAACATATTTTAGCTATTTATATATTGATTTAAATTTTGGAAAGAATTCCTAAACAAGTATGATCGGAACTTAAAGAAGGGAAAATAAAAAAAGTTTTCATCAGAAAAAAATAAAATCAGCGTTTGGACTGAAACGAATTACGTTCTGAAAATTTTATACTGTGTGCAATAAAGAAATATTTGGGGCCTGAATGGCCGAGTGTCTAGCGCTGTGGCGATCGGTAACACAGGTTTCGGGTTCGAGTCCCGGCGGTGCCATGGATGTTTGTAGTGGTTCGGAATCCACTTTAAACCGTAGGTCCCGGTCTAACGCGATCGTAGAGCGTTGTGGAGAGTGACATATTAAAAATTATGATAAACTAACTGTTCATATATATATAGTGATTAGGGGATTATAGTCTTTGTTGCTTCACATCCCCATATACCACTTCATTCATCATCATCGAAATATTTAAAAATGAATTCATTTATCTTGTTTGGAAAGTCCTTTTTTTTCTAGAAGTTGAGATTTACAGTTATATTCGTCGATTATAACTATGCTAGTTTTCATTAATCTCACTGCTTCAATGACCCTGCATAACTGCGATCGCGTTATCAAAGAGTTATTAATTTATATAGGGGGAATACTTAGGGTTCTGGCGCTCGGTGCCACAGGTTTCGGGTTCGAGTTCCGTTGGGATATTGCTTGAAAGGAATCGCATCCTTTTTGATATTCTGATGAACAAAGTGTATAAATGTCCAACAGCACAGCCCGATAAATCATAATACTAACTTCGTTTGCTCTTAAAATCGAATAGAAATGTATGCCTTGCTATAAGATGACCTTACACTTTCTAGATATAATCTCAACGAAAGGACGAGGATGTTTTATGTACATGTGTGGAAACTATTATTGAAGCTTTGGAAACCAGAAACAAACTTGTCTGAGGAACCTTGGGGAGGACTGATGCATGAGAAGAGTACAAACATCCATGGTACCGCCATGTTTCGAACCCGATACCTGTGGGACCGAGCGCCAGAGCACTAGCAACTCGGCCATTAGGCCCCCTTCCGGTGAATATAAGAAGGCAACAATGCTTTCTAAAAAGTTGCAGTTTATGTGGGGAATACATTATTTTCATGAATTAAAAGTGTTAAAAAAAATTAGAATGTAATTTTTTTATCCGAAATACAAAAAATTAACATTGTCAAGTCAATCGTTTGGAACTATAATTTATTTTTTATTAAATTTGCATATTCGCTTGAAATTTTAAAGCTCGGTATAAAATATAAGAAAATAATCTACCACCATGCATCCTGGTTTATGTTGCATAAAATTAGAGAACTTTACACAAATTACAATGATTTCTACAATATCTTTTCAACAACTAGTGAATTTACTTGTCCCTGACATAAAAAAAAAAGTTAATTGAAGATAGCAGTAAATCGTACTTGGTGCAATCTCCCGCTCAGTCACTCGCGAGACCTTGTATAATCCACCTGGTCGGTAAATACATCGGATGTAGCAAAAAGAAAGAGCGAGCTTTTTCTCTGTGTATAGGAAACTGCAAAAGTATAAGCTATTGTTACACGATCCATTGGTAAGAACTACGATTCTGTCGTCATGGACCGTAGGCACGCCGCAGTTAAAAAATTAAGTTAAAACATTAAATAAACATTTAAGACTTATTAACACAAAAACTTAGACAGTTGTCTTGGAAGCCTTAAGGCAAGCACTGCACCAACATGACTTACTTAGTACTACCCAGGAGGTGCTTGTAGCTTGAAGATAAACTACGGATGCCGAGTAAAAATACCCCGTAACGCTCTACGATCATGTTAGACCGGTACCTACGGTTTAAAGTGGATTCCGATCCACTACGAACATCCAGGGCACGAAAGGGACTAGAACCCGAAACTTGTGATACTGAGCACTATAGCGCTAACCACTAGGCCATTCAGGCCCTTGTCATTGTGATGTCGATAAATAGTTTCACCTAATTTTATCTTGATATTTATTTAATTTTAGTTCGTTGCCAGAAATGCCACGCAATTTCTCATTTAATACAAACTAATAGTCAAAGCTGTACATGTGATCTATCATCTTCGAAAAACAGTCGTGTCTTAAAGAATTGTTATTTTAATTGCTTGATGGAAAATTTTGGTTATCATCACAGTTCCTGTTTGATTTTTATTGCATTTTCTAAATTGAAGAAAAATAACAACAAAAATACCAAAGCTACAAAGCAAGACAAGTCAAGTAATAACATACGAGGCGATTAATTGTCAAGCGTTTCATCCTAATTGCACTAACCAAGTTTAGCTCTCGCCCTTTTAGGGAAGAAGACGCATTCTTTCCAGATAATAAGACCGTGACGAAAGTATTTTTAAATTAATGATGCAATTCTGATTATTGTAATTTATTTTGCTGACATTTTAATATAATTGATATTTTAATTATTTTATCTGTTCGATTATAAAAGAACATTTTTTTGTAACTTTATTGTAATTTCTAATATTTATAATTAAACATACATTTTATTTGATATAAACATCATGATTTGTAATATTTGTTATAAAGAATTTATACATGCGACTGATTTAGAAGAACATTATTCTAGTCATAAAAGAAAGGTGCACAAGTGTGATGTATGTGAAAGAACATTTAGATGCAACAGTGAGTTGGAAATTCATTATCGGACACATACAGGAGAAAAACCGTACGTGTGCGAACAATGCAATACGCAATTTTCGTACAAAAGCAGCTTAAAAAGGCATGCTCGCACACATACAGAAGAAAGGCCGCATATGTGTGAAGAATGTAAAAAGACATTTTCAAGGAAAGACATATTAAAAGCTCATGCTCGGACACATACAGGAGAAAGGCCGTATATATGTGAACAATGTATTGTGGCATTTTCAGACAAACGCAATTTATCAAATCATGCTCGAAAACATTCAGGAGAAAAACCGTTTGTGTGTGAAGAATGTAATAAGGCATTTTCAGTCAAATTCAGCTTACAAAAACATGCTTTGACGCATACAGGAATAAAGCCGTATGTTTGTGAACAATGTAATGAAGCATTTTCAGATAAACGCAAGTTAATAACTCATGCTCGGAAACATTCAGCAGAAAAACCTTGTTTGCTTGAACATTGTAATAAGACATTTTCAGTGAAATGCAACTTAGAAGATCATGCTCGAATTCACAAAAATGAAAAGCCTTTTAAATGTTATAAGTGCAATAGTGTTTTTAAGCATAAATTTGAATTAAATATGCATACACTTATTCATAGAAATGAAAAACCATATAAATGCTATGCGTGTAATAAAAAATTTAGGACCAAAAGTAACTTTATTCAACACAAATATACTCACACAAAAATAAAACCGTATAAATGTAAAGTGTGTAATTCAGTATTTTCGCAAAAGAGTCTTTTAAATATGCATGCTCGTAGACATACGAATATAAAAATGAAAGCATATAATGTTAGTAACGAAGCACCAAGTCAGAAAAGAAATATAAAAGGCCGTAGTAAGCAGCAAGAGAAACAAACATCTGTTGTCCAAGAAAAACATAATACTATTGTAAAAGAAATTAATTTGGAATGTGATTTATGCAAAATGCAATTTCCCAATGATATCAGCCTAAAGAAACATTATTCCAGCCACAAAAAGGTAGGATTAATTTGCCATATTTGTAGCAGAGCATTTTTTTTCAAGCATGAATTCAAAAAACATGTAAAGGCTCATTCAAAACACAAACCTTTTGGGTGTGGCCTACACCAACAACCATTCTCTGTAGAGAACATCTTGAAATTGGACAGCAAAACTTCACACACGGACAACAAAGGTTGAATTTTACTTTTCATGTCATCAAATAGGAACACTTTTTTCTGATTGTTTTTTTTAATCAAATGATGATTATTTTCTTTCAACTATAACTGTCAATATTTTGTTATTAAACGAGTAGTGTATATTTAGTAAAAACGTTTCTTAATTGTTTGTTATTAATATTAGAAAATGTTTGAAACATTCATAACAGAAATTCATTGTATTTTTAAAAGACGTAATACAAGTAAATTATGTGGGAAAAATATTAAGCAGCTAGAAGTTTTATATAGGAATAATCTAATAATGAATTGTATGCAAATGTTGGTTAAAAGGAATGTTCATTTTCAAGTTAATAAAATCTTTCCGAGTCGAATACGAGAAGTTGAAATGTATGCGTGTTTTACACTTTTTGGTTTTAACTGATTTTTTTTTCATTGTATTGATTGTAAAAATTGTTTTAAATTTAATATGAATATGACTTCCTTCTTTGTATTTCTTGATGAGTTTAATGTCGCGTTCAATTTTATGTCAAAATGAATAAAATATTTTATGATTGCTATGTTTTAAATTAAATAATAAAGTAATTTTTATGCTTTGCGCATTTATAAGGATTTTATATTCAAAAGTTTTTTTTTGTAATTACAATATTTAGTTTTAAATGTGCTTTTTAAATAAACAATTTATAATACTTTAACAAGTGAGTTTTGAAGATTTATTGTTTATTTCAAGACGTAAATTAATAATTTATTAATCAAAACTCCTTTTTAATTTTCATGATATAACTATACATCCTTTTTAGTTTGACGGATTTAATCCTATTATCACCTTCTAAGATTTAAGTAAGGAAAAATAATAATTTTCTTTATTAAAAAGAATTACATTTGTAGGGGTTTATTAAAATAATAAAGTTATTTTTAGCCAACTGTTTAAAAGCAATTTTTGCATCTAAAATTGCTTAATGTATATTTATCTATTGAACAGATTTTCTTACACCGACACGCGCTTTTGCATTTAGGAGAAGTATTGTTAACCTAAAAATGAATTACATATTTTTAAAATATTTTTATAGTGGCTTATATTTATTTGATCACATTCGTAATACTTCAGAAAATCTTCCGTGTTATAAAATTAGAAATTATTAACATATTACTTATCATTATTATGGGGATATTTAATGTATACGTTGGAACAATTTTAATCCCATTTTAGCAATATCTTTAATAAACTCTTTAAAACGGGATATTTTTCTTGGAAGGAATAAGTGTTTCGTAATTAGTCGTTATTTAGCTGTATCCACCATATTCTGCAACGTTAAAGATTTAATAATAGTTGGAGCCTAATCTGAACAAATACAGAACCAATAAAATGTAAATGTGAAATCTTGCAATGAATCGAATTCCATGATTCGAATCACATTTTGTAAAGCCATTAATATTATCTGATGAACGAAATATTTTAAATATGAATAAGAGTTGTTGAAGTGTAATTTTAATAATTCTACCTGATCTTAAATAGTTAAGTAATTCAAAATACTTTGTGCTTCTTATTCAAATAGTTTTGCCGTTTTTCATTAAGAATCTTTCTAAAAGGATTTGTAAAATATTCAGGCATTCGTATACATCAAGGTTGTGCTACATTGTTTTACGCAATATTCTGCAATATTAATTAATAATTAAAAGAACACTATAACATATGCATTTCAATTCATCCGACTGATATGGAAGATACTATAAATTATTGCAATTTTTAAAATTTGAAATCAGTACATAATAATTTAAAAACTTTGCCAAGCTTTCAGATTACATAATTACACAACAGATGCCTTTTTGAATATTTACAAATTTTAGTAATTCTACAATTAATAGGATATCTGCTATTTAAATATTGGAGTATTTCTCCAAATTAAATATTAATCAATCAACAGCGAAATGGTTCAGTAAAAAAGTAATTTGAGTAAATTTATAATAGATAAAGGAAAAACTAGAAACGGAATGTAAACTTTATTTTTAATTGGTCATCTAATTTATGATTGAAAGAATATTTAACATATTTCCGTTTTATTTTTGAAGCAGTAATGGCATTTGTTGTCGTTGTCGTATCCCTCATGGAAGGAAGAATTCAGCTTTTGTACTGATGGAGCACCCGTAGGTAGAAGTCTGACTTCTGCTCCGTGACGCTCATACAGCCACAGGAAACCAGGACCTACGTCTTAAAGTTGATTCCGAACCACTACAAACATCCATGCCACCGCCGTGACTCGAACCCTCTGGAACTCAGCGCCAGAGCGCTAGCCACTCGACCATTCAGGCCTATAAAAATATAATTCAGGTGGGATTTGTTACAGTGTAAATAAAAAATTTTAATACAAGTGAAATTTTCTTTTTTAGTATAAAATTTATGGAACTATTTCTACATATTTCACCATAAACATTATCAGACTAGATGATCATTGATTTAATATTGCAAGTATAGATGAATTCCTCAATATAAGACTGAACTTTATTTAATTTCTAGATTTGGTATGCAAAAAAATAAAAATACACCTAGGCGAAAATCAAAGTAATTTCTATCATAATAAGATAATATATTATAAGTGCCCTCTGTTTACATTCTTATAAATGCATATATTTTTTAAATTTATTTTGCTATTTTTGTACAATAACTTTCTTTTTGTTAGAATAGGACTTTAAACTTCCTATATTTTTGTAAGATTATATAAAATTTATTGAAAATTATATACTAATTTTGAAAATATATACACATATTTATATTAATTAATGCTAAATTAATAATACATCATAAATTTGCATACGTCGCAACATTGTTATGCTAAAAAGGAAATTATAATTTTACCAAAAGTAACAAAAAATTGTTGAGATGAAGAATATACTTATATCCAAACATTCTACTCAAATCCATTTTCCTTGTATCGTGTTTGTTGGATTTTTTTATAAACGATATATGCAAAAATTATCGTCAAAATTAATAACAATGAGTAAAACTTTAAAAATTTTTTTTTTTGCATAATTGTCCTAAAGTATTTCATCTTTCCTTTACTTGTGTATATAATGCAGGAATGAATTTAATTATTTAATTCATGTTATATCTTCAAATAACAGGGGACTGAATGGTCGAGTGGCTAGCGCTCTGGCGCTTGGTACAACGGGTTTCGGGTTCGAGTCACGGTGGTGTCATGGATTTTTGTAGTGGTTCGGAATCCACTTTAAACCGTAGGTCCCGGTCTATTAGGATCGTAGAGCGTTGCGGGTGTATTGTTAATCCGCGTCCGTGGCTTATCTTCAAGTTGCACGCTCCCCCTGTGTAATGCAAAGTGAGTAACGTCTGTCTAGCGCTTGCCTCAAGGCATCCAAGACCAAGTGTCTGAGAGTTTGCAAGCTGCATTAGAAAAAAAGATCATCAAAAATAACATAACCTAGGGGTTAAATAGCTCCAAAAGGAATAAATCAACCAACCGAATAACACATATGCATATTACATCAGCCAATTTATCTTCAAATATGATGAACCCTCTGATCATATAAACTGAATGTAATGCTTTAGAATTAAGTACATGACTATTGATCATTAAGATAAGATTAATTTAATTAAATATATTTTAATTATTGATATATTTCTTTAAAAAAAAAAAAAATCTGCGTTTTGCCTGAAACTTTCTACAGCGTGCGCAATAAGGATATATTTAAAAATAAATAGTTCATCTTGTTTAGAAGTTCTCTCTATCTACATTTTCACACTTACAATTGTTTTCTACGTTTTAACTATGTTACTTTTCATTATTCTTTCCGCTTCAATAACCCTGCATAACTGCAATTGCGTTATCAAAGAGTTATTGATAGATAAAGTGGAAATACTTAGGGTTCTGGGGCTCAGTACCACAGGTTTCGTGTTGGAGTCCAGGCGGGATATTGGTTTAAAGAAATTGCATCGTTTATAGTATTCTGATTTCAGTGTATAAAAGTCCAACAACAGAGCCCAGCAAGTCATAACACTAAATTCGTTTTCTATTAAAAAGGAATAAAAATTTAGGTCTTGGTATAAGATGATCTCCTGCATTTCTGGTATAGGATCAACTGAAGGACGAGAATGTTTTATGTACATGTGTGAAAAAGATCAATGCATGAGAAGAGTACAATACACGTATCCAAGATGCATCTCGGTAAACAGTCATAATTTTGACTTACATAGATTTTAAACAAAAATAAACTCAAAAAGAGGAATTAAAACAGCAGCCGGTGATTATACGCATACAACACTGCTTTCTAAAAAGTTGCAGTTTGTGTATAAAAATGGGGAGTACATTATTTAAATCAAGTAAACTTTCTTATGACCATAAAATGGGGCAGAGTGCTAAAAATATATTATAATTTAATTATTTTATCCGAAATATAATATATTAACATTGTAAAGTCAATCATTTGAAACTAGAATTTATTTTTTTATTATAATTTATTATTCGCTTGAAAATTAAAAGCTCTGCATAAAATATGTGAAAACGGTCTATGAACTTATTACTCTGGAGACTGTACTGACAAATCTCCGTGATCCATTAAGGGCTATCATTACAGTGAATGTCACCAGCGAAAAATACAACTATCATGGATGTCTGGCTAATAGGTGTAATTTTAAACATGAAACTAAAATTCCGTTCCCTTATTTAGGAGTATATTCTCAGAACAAAGAAGGAGGATTATGGCACGACGCTACCACGAGGAAACAGAAGATCTTTATGTCAAAATATGTGGTGATTTTTTTTTCTTTTGACTTGCCCATGTTAGATTCGATTGACCTCAAGACACTTGGAAATTTGCCTTACTATAGTACGTTAAATAATCTACTCCTCCCTATCAAATACGATATTAATTTAGTTGGCGATGATTACAACTGTAGAAAGAGAAATGAGCAAACATTTGAACAGCCTTGAATCCGAAACGACACTGAAAGAAACGCTCGAAATATATGTGGTCGTGAACAGTCAACCTAAGAAAAGTTGGACGGTTTTAGTTAGGTTTGTCGCTCTAGGATAATTTTGTGCACACTTTAGGTTAATTTGACCGGATCCTGCATTTTAATGAGGATTCAGAACCACTGACAAACATCAATGCCACCGCCATGATTGAAATTTTTGAAGAAAATTTGAAACTGACATGGAAGGATGTTGAAGTTTTATCCAAAGAAAATTAGGAAATTACGACTAGGATATTTTTCATTGAAAAAAAGTCACCAATTTTTTTCAAAAAACGTTTTATCGACTGAAACTGAATTAGACATCGGAAAATTCAAATTTTTTTATTAATATGTTTAAGACTGATTTCTCGCGTCCAATTTTCCCAGAGATGCTCGAGGAAAACATCGTCCTACATCCTGGGATTTGTTGTATAAAATCAAAGAACTTTACGCAAATTACAATGTTTTCTACAATACCTTTTCAACGCCTAAAGAATTTAGTGTCCCTGAAATAAAAAAAAAGTTACTTGAAGATAGTAGTTAATCGTACTTGGCGTAATCTGCGACTCAGTCAGTCGAGAAAGTTCCTATAATCCATCTGGCCAGTAAATACCTCAGATGTAGCAATAGGTTAGTTCGTGATATTTCTAAGTCTTTAGGGAGCTGGCAAAAGTATAAGCAAATGTTAAACTTATACGTTGGTAACAACTACGATTTTGTCGTCATGGATTGTAGGCACGCCGCGGTTAACAAATTAAGTTTAAACATTAAATGAACATTTAAGTATATTAAACATTTTCCACTATTCAGATTTCAACTGTCAGGGCAAACGCTAGGAATTGTGGGAAACTTTGTGAGATTAATAAGACGTGAGTTTACGTGACCAAATCTGGATTCGATAAAATTTCATACAAGAACTGCTATTCATATATTTTTTTTCTAATGACAGTATAAGATTCATGGAAAGATGATTGTATCTGATTAATAACTAATAATTACATGACTTGAACAATATTGCATTTTCAATGAAAAATGTAGAAAAAAAGGATGTATCGTTAGATTCTTCGAAGATAAATGTTAAATCATTTGTCTTGATTTGAAGTGACTTTGAGATTTATAGCATTTGATATGAGCTCTAAATTTCGTTTCTGTTTATTTTTTCCTTCTAATTTTTCTGTCGTTGTGATCTTGTAGATCAATTATTTAATCTATTTTTATCTTGATATTTATTAAGTATATTTATTTTGCTTCTTGAAGTTGGCAGCAATACTATGCAGCATACAATTAAGCATACAATTATTCATTTAATACACAGTAAAGGTCAAAACTCAAAATGAGATCTTTCAAAGTCGAAAGACAATCGTGGCGTAAAGAGTTTTCGTCATTCTAATTGCTTGATTAAACACTTTCGGTCATCATCTCATATTTTTGTGTTGAATTGTCAAATTAAAATAAAGCAGTATTAGTGAGCAAAAATATCAAAGTCACAAATCAAGACAATTCGAGTCAAGTCAAGTTATAACAAAGGACGAAATTAATTATCTGGAGTTTTAGCTGCGCCATTTTAGCAAAGAAAACACATTCTTTCACGATAACAAGATATTGGCGCAAGTATTTTTAAATTAATGATGCATTTATGAACATTGTATTTTATTTTGCTGATATTTTGATATAATTTATATTTTAATTAATTAATCTGATCGATTATAAAAACTATTGTTTTTGTAACTTTACTGTAATTTATAATATTTATAATTAAACATATATTTCTTTTGATATAAACATCATGATTTGTAATATATGTGATAAAGAAATTATATGGGCGACTGATTTAGAAGAACATTATTCTAGTCACAAAAAGAATAATGAGCACAGGTGTGATGTCTGTGAAAAAACGTTTACACGGAAGATCAAGTTGGAAATTCATTATCGGAAACATACAGGAGAAAAGCCGTATGTGTGCGAACAATGTAATAAGGGATTTTCAGACAAATGGATCTTAAAAAGGCACGCTCTCATACATACAGAAGAAAAGCCGTATGTGTGTGGACAATGTAATAAGGCCTTTTCAAGGAAAGACAAATTAAAAGCTCATGTTCGGACACATACAGGAAAAAAGTCGTATGTGTGTGAACAACATAATACGGAATTTTCAACGAAAGACTACTTGAAAGATCACGCTCGGATTCACAAAGATGAAAAACCTCATAAATATGATCATGGTAATAGTGCTTTTAAGTACAAATCGGCTTTAATTGGGCGTTATCGTATACAATGCAATGAAAAACCTTATAAATGTTATAGATGTAATACAACATTTTTGAGTAAGAAGAGTTACGATATTCATGTTAGCAGGAATATGTGCATGACGAAAGAAAAACTATACAAGTGTGATGTTTGTCGAACAAGTTATAAAACGGCTCTGAAATTAAAAATCCATTCATGTATTCATTTAAAAGATAAACCATATAAATGTGATGAGTTTAATTTGAAATTTACTCAGAAGGATCTTTTAGATAAGCCTTCTAGTACTCATAAGAATCGAAAATTAAAAACATGTAATGCAATTAACGAAGCACCAAGTGAGAAAAGCAGTTTGAAATGCCATAATAAGCGGCAAATGAAACAAACATGTGTGGTTCAAGGAAAACATAATACTATTGAAAAAGGAATTAAATTTGAATGTGATTTATGCAAAATGGAATTTCCCACTGATATCAGCCTAAATAAACATTATTACAGTCACAAAAAAAATTATGGGATTAATTTGTCGTATTTGTGGCAGGGTATTTTATTTCAAGCATGAGTTCGAGGAACATGTAAAGTGTCATACAAAATGAAGCCTTATGCATGTGACATATGTCAACAAGCATTCTCCGTTGAGAACAGCTTAGAACTTCCCCACAAAAGATAACACTTGGATCAAAATGGCTGAATTTTATTTTTAATGTCCTCAATGTTCTTTTTTGTTTTTTTTCTTAAACAAAATGATGATCATTGTCTTTTAACTGTTATAATTCGTCAACGTCAGAGTAGTATAATTTTAAGAAAATGGACTTTTCATAAATTTTTTTGTATTCATCTTACAATGATTTCTTGCATTTTTTTTTTATCTTTTAAAATAGTTTCAATACAATTAAATTATGTTTAATACTATTTATGTAAATATTAAACAGCTAGATATTTTACATGGGAGTAATCCAATAATGAATTGTATACAAATGTTGGTGAAATGAAAAGTTCATTTTCAAATTAATGAAATTTCCCGATTCGGATACGAGAAGTTTAAATGTATGCGTGTTTTACACTTTTTGGTTTTAACTAATTTTTTTCTTCATTTTATTAATTTTAAAAATTGTTTAAATTTTAATCCGAATATGACCTTCTACTTTGTATTTCTTGATTAGTTTCATGTCGTGTTCAATTTTATGTTAAAAATGAATAAAATAATTTACGAA
>BPLQ01007852.1:0-10516 GCA_021605075.1 Caerostris darwini
CATACGCATATATTAAATATACATCATAAATCTCATTCTCTTTTAAACTATTCTGCCGTACAAAGATATAGAGATAACTTTTATCCAAATGTACTCCAACAATTTCAAAAGAATCGAAAGAAAAATTAGGTACAAAAATTTCAAAAAAGAAAAAGGAAAGATAAAAATATTTCAAAAACTTACTTAAGCTTTTGAAATATTTGTTATTTCACGTGTATTTGATATTATTACTGAATATATTTTCAAAAAAACTAAAAATGCAAAGTTTTTCTGGACATGTATATTTTTTTATCTACTTTATCATTTATTTAATAATTAATGATGATTTATTATTAAATGCAGTAAAGTGATTGAGCATCTAATCCTCAAACGTTTAACTCTGTATACATTACAGAAAACAGAATTTGCTTTGTATTTCTTACAAGAATACTAATCTGTATGAGATAAAAAAAGATTGATTTACAATGCATTCGAAAAATGATAATTCAACAGTAATTTAAAGTAGTTTGACATTCAAAAAAAGACCAACAAATTCTGAAATATAGTTTCTTACCACTATTTAAATAATTCGATATTTTGTTCTATATATACAAGATTCCAGAGGTATCGGTGAGCACGTGATCTCCGTTATCAACCATGACATTTTGGATGATGGTGGATAGAACTGCAGCACTTAACGTGGTAAGAGGAATCCGTTGAATTGGCATCAGATTTAGTTTTTGGTTTAAATGCATATACAATGCCAGAATTACAAAGATAATAATCTACATACATTTTTGTTTATAAGATAGAATGAGATTGGTTCACAATGCATTCGAATAATGATAATTCAACAGTTTTTAAAGGGCAAGTGATGTAATACGTAGATTTGTAGTAGTTTTTTATCATACTCTAAAAAGACCAACAAATTCTGAAATATATTTTTTCACCACTATTTAAATAAATCGATATTTTGCTGTATATATACAAGATTCCAGAGATATCTGTGTGTACGTCTTCGAGTCATGGCGTGAAGACCCAATTAGGTTCGGCATTATAACACCACTACTCCACTGTCGAACCTAAAAGGGTCTTCACAAAGCTGTGGATTGGGGATATAGATTTTTAGATGTAGGTAGAAATTTATTATAATTTTCAATTAACTGTGTTAAACATAGAATGATGCCAGTGCTAATACTTCAAGAAATAAGGACTGTGAATGCCGTACTAATCAGGAAGCTTTAAAATTATTTTGGAAGTTACAGCATCAAATTTAAACTTAAATTGGTTCTTTAAATATGAACCAAAGGCAAAATTACATACAAAATTTCAAAAGACAAAGATAAGAGATAAAAATATTTCAAAAACTTATTTGAACTTTTGAAACATTTGATATTCATAATATGTGTTTGAAATTATTCATCATCAAAGCCACATCAGCCCCACAGTGGTCCAAGTCCGACTGCCTACTGGCAGATTTCTAGCAATTTTTTTACCTTTTTACGGGTGGGTTTGTCACCCGACATTCAACTCTCGGCAGGCCTGTTAGACAAGGGCCTGATGCCCAAGTATCTAGCGCTCTGCAGAGCGTTATAGAGCCCAATCAGACTTCTTCTCAACTGTAAAGGGGTAACTCAGCTCTAGGCACAGTGATATGGTGTGGTGTGGTTTGTGTAGACAGAGACCTATGGTGTTTAATATTATTGCTCTTTAATATATTTTCAGAAAAATTAAAAATGCAAAAATATTTCTGATTTCACAATTTTATCATCTTTTGTTTAATAATTAATGCTGAAAATAAATAATTAAAAGCAGAAAAGTGATTGAGCATTTAATCATCAAATGTTTATCCTTGTTCACATTACAGAAAACAGAATTTGCTTTTCCCCTTTCACAAGGATAATAATGTGTATATATTTTTGCTTATGAGATAAAAGAAGATTAATTTACAATGCTTTCTATTACTGATAACAGTTCTAATGACAGTTCTCTAAAATGCAAGGGATGTAATATGTAATTTCAATCACATTCAAAATCTGACCAACAAATTCTGAAATATAGCGTCTTACCACTATTTAAATAAATCGATATTTTGTACTATATATACGAGATTCCAGGGGTATTTGTGTGTGCATCTTCAAGTCATGGCGTGAAGACCCAATTAGGTTCAGCATTATAACACCACTACTCCTCTGTCGAACCTGAAAGGGTCTTCACAAAGCTGTGGGTTGGGGATGCGGATTTTTAGATTTAGGTAGACATTTGTAATGTTTTTCAATTAACTGAGTTATATAGTACTTTAAATAATGGCAATGCTAATACTTCAAAAAATGAGGATTATGAATGCTATACCAATCATGAACTTTTTTTTGCAGTTACAGCCTTACATTCACACGTCAATCGGTTTCTTAAATATGAATTTCAAGTACTGTCAAGAAATTATAAATTACAGTTTACCATAATAAAAAGGAAAAATTGTTATTCATGTCAGTTATCCATACGTCAATAGATTAAGAAACTTACTGTTACTATATTTGTAGAATTGGAGAACCCTGCTGAAATGCTCTGAATTTACAGAGCATTTCTTTTTTTTCCAATATATTTTTTATATCGGTGAGCCTTTTTTTTACACTAATGCAGCATTAACTGCCCATTTGCGAGTGATTATAGGGCAATATTAAATTACTGAAAGTTTTTCAGGAGAAATGAGGCTCAAGAGATTTGTTTATAAACTTATATATACATGTATAATCAATAGACAATTTAGGCACATAAAAGTACTAAAATTTATTTAGAAGTATTACAAAAGCACTACTACTACTACACCCACCACGTCACCTCATTGCACCTAGAGCTGAGTTGCCCTATACAGTTGGCGAATGATGTTAGTGAGAATTCTGATTTGACTCCCTGACCCTCTACAGTTATATGAGACCGAGACCTACGTTTTAAAGTGGATTAAAAACCACTACAAACATCCATGAGACAGCGACACGAACTCGAAATATGTGGCACCGAGCGCCAGACACTCGGTCATTCAGGCCCCTATTTATTACAAAGTGACTAATAAGAAAATTAAAAACAACCAATAAAAACAGAGAAGCAACAGAAAGCAAAATAGCTTAATATGCTTTACAATTTTTTCACGTGACCTCTATTACCTACCATGACACATTGCGTGTTATGGTAGGTTAGCACTGCAGCACGTACCATGGAAAGAGGAATCCGTTAAATCAACATAAGATCCAGTTTTTGGATTTAATGCATATACAATGCCAGAATTACAAAGATAATAATCTGTATACATTTCTGTTTAAAAGATAGAATGAGATTGGTTCACAATGCATCCGTATAATGATAATTCAAACAGTTTTTAAAGGGCAAGTGATGCAATACGTAGATTTGTAGTAGTTTTTTTTATCATACTCTAGAAAGACCAACAAATTCTCAAATATACTTTCTCACCACTATTTAAATAATTCAATATTTTGCTGTATATATACAAGATTCCAGAGGTATCTGTGTGTACGTCTTCAAGTCATGGCATGAAGACCCAATTAGGTTCGGCATTATAACACCACTACTCCTCTGTCGAACCTAAGAGGGTGTTCATAAAGCTGTGGGTTGGGGATGTAGATTTTTAGATGTAGGTGGCTATTTCTTATGGTTTTTAATAAACTGAGTTATGTATAGAATGCCAATGCTAATACTTCAAGAAATGAAGATTTTGAATGCAATACTAATCAGGAAACTAAAATTGTTTTGGAAGTTACAGAATTAAATTTATACTTAAATTGGTTCTTTATATATGAATCAAAGGCAAAATTGTGCATAAAATTTTCAAAAGACAAAGATAAGAGATAAAAATATTTCAAAAACTTTTGAAACATTTGATATTTATACGTGTTTGACATCATTCATCATCATCATCAATGCCATAACAGCTCCATACTGGTTCAAGTCCGACTGCTTACTGGCAGATTTCTAGACAGTTTTTTTTTCTTTTTACGGGGTGGGGTTATCACCCCGACATTCAACTATCGGCAGGCCTGATAGACAAGGGCCTGATGCCCGAGTGGCTAGTGGTCGGTACCAAAGGTTTCGGATTCGAATCCCGGCAATGGCATGGATGTTTGTAGTGGTTCGGAATCTCCTTTAAACTGTAGGTCTTGGTGTGTTTAGCCCCCGCGTGCACAAGATGACCGTAGAGCGACAAACCGAATTAATCCACACATCAGTGACCGTTCATCGTTCAGTTTCAGTTCAGGATCCCGGTCTAATATGACCGTAGATCATTACACAGCCCAATCAGACTTCTTCTCACCCACATCATTCCCAAACTGTAAAAAGGTAACTCAGCTCTAGCCACAGTGATGTGGTGTGGTCTAGCCATATTAGACCTATGGTGTTTAACATTATTACTCTTTAATATATTTTTAATGCAAAAATGCAAACCTTTTTCTGGACAATTATAATTGTTTACCTACTTTATCGTCTTTTATTTAATAACTAATGATGATTTAAGTGATTGAGCACTTAATTGTCAAATGTTTATCTCTTTACACATCACAGAAAACAGAATTTGTTCTGCAATTCTTACAGTGATAATAATTTATATATATTTTGGTTTATGAGATAAAAGAATATTATTTTACAATGCATTCGAATAATAATAATTCAACAGTTCTTTAAAAGGAACTTGATGCAATATGTAATTTCGGGCACTTTCAAAACAAGACCAACAAATTCTGAAATATAATTTCTTACCGCTATTTAAATAATTCGATATTTTGTTCTATATATACAAGATTCCAGAGGAATCTGTGTGTACATCTTCATGTCATGGCGTGAATACCCAATTAAGTTCGACATTATAACACCACTACTCCACTGTCGAACCTAAGAGGGTCTTCATAAAGTTGTGGGTTGGGGATGTAGGTAGGCATTTTTAATGTTTGCAATTAACGAAGTGTACGTAGAATTATGGCAATATTAATACTTTAATTAATGAGGATTGGAAGTTACAGCATTAAATTTACACTTAAATTGGTTCTTTAAATATGAATCAAAGAAAAAATTATGTATAAAAATTTCAAAAGCAAAGATATTTCAAAAACTAAAAATATTTCAAAATATTTCAAAATATTTAAAAATATTTCAAAAACTTATTTGGACTCGTGAAATATTTGATATTCATAATATGTGTTTGACATTATTCATCATCAAAGCCACATCAGCCCCATAGTGGTTCAAGTCCGACTGCCTACTGGCAGATTTCAAGACAGTTTTTTTTTTCTTTTTAAGGGATGGGTTTGTCACCTTGACACTCGACGCTCTACAGTCATATTAGACAAGGGCCTGATGCCCGAGTATCAAACGCTCTGCTTCTCGATACCAATGGTTTCGAGTTTGAATCCCGGCTGTGCCATGGATGTAGTGGTTCGGAATCCAATTTAAACCATAGATCCCGGTTTAATATGACCGTAAAGCGTTACACAGCCCAATCAGACTTCTTCTCCTCCACATCATTCCCAAACTGTAAAGGGGTAACTCAGCTCTAGGCACAGTGATATGGTGTGGTGTGGTTTGGAAGTAGTTATATTAGACAGAGACCTATGGTGTTTAATATTTTTGCTCTTTAATATATTTTCAGAAAAATTAAAAATGCAAACCTATTTCTGATTTCACAATTTTATCATCTTTTGTTTAATAATTAATGCTGAAAATAAATAATTAAAAGCAGAAAAGTGATTGAGCATTTAATCATCAAATGTTTATCCTTGTACACATTACAGAAAACAGAATTTGCTTTTCTCTTCTCACAAGGATAATAATGTGTATATATTTTTGCTTATAAGATAAAAGAAGATTAATTTACAATGCTTTCTATTACTGATAACAGTTCTAATGACAGTTGTCTAAAATGCAAGGGATGTAATATGTTATTTCAATCACATTCAAAATCAGACCAACAAATTCTGAAATATAGCGTCTTACCACTATTTAAATAAATCGATATTTTGTACTATATATACGAGATTCCAGGGGTGTTTATGTGTTCGTCTTCAAGTCAGGGCGTGAAGACCCAATTAGGTTCTGCATTATAACACCACTACTCCTCTGTCGAACCTTAAAGGGTCTTCACAGAGCTGTGGGTTGGAGATGTAGGTTTTTAGAGGTAGGTAGTCATTTGTAATCTTTTTCAATTAACTGAGTTATATAGTACATTAAATGATGCCAATGACTTCAAGAAATGAGGATTATGAATGCCAATCATGAACTTTTTTTGCAGTTACAGCTTTACATTCACACGTCAATCGGTTTCTTAAATATGAATTTCAAGTACTGTCAAGAAATTATAGATTAGAGTTTTCCATAATAAAAAGGAAAAATTGTTATTCATGTCAGTTATCCATACGTCAATAGATTAAGAAACTTACTGTTACTATATTTGTAGAATTTGAGAACAGCTCTGAAAATTTTATTGAGCACTTTCTTCTTTTTTTTTAATATAATTTTTTGTTACGGTGAAACTTTTTTGTACTAATGCAGCATTAACTGCCCATTTGCGAGTGATTATAGGGCAATATTAAATTACTGAGAGATTTTCAGGAGAAATGAGGCTCAAGAGATTTGTTTATAAGCTTATATATACATGTATAATCATTAGACAATTTAGGCACATAAAAGTACTAAAATTTATTTAGAAGTATTACAAAATGACTACACCCACCACCTCACCTCATTGCACCTAGAGCTGAGTTGCCCTGTACAGTTGGCGAATGATGTTAGTGAAAATTCTGATTTGACTCCCTGACGCTCTACAGTTATATGACACCGAGACCTACGTTTTAAAGTGGATTCCAAACCACTACAAACATCCATGAGACCACCGACACGAAATCGAAATATGTGGCACCGAGCGCCAGACACTCGGTCATTCAGGCCCCTATTTATTACAAAGTGACTAAGAAGAAAATTAAAAACAACCAATAAAGACCGAGAAGCAACATAAAGCAAAATAGTTTAATATGTTTTACAATTTTTTCACATGACCTCTGTTACCTACCATGACACTTTGCTTGTTATGGTAGGTTAGCACTACAGCACGTACCATGGAAAGAGGAATCTGTTGAAACGACATCAGATTTAGTTTTTAGATTAAATGCATATACAATGCCAGAATTACAAAGATAATAATCTGTATACATTATTGCGTATAAGATAGAAGGAGATTGGTTCACAAGGCATTCGAATAATGATAATTCAACAGTTTTTAAAGGGCAAGTGAGGCAATACGTAGAGTTGAAGTAGTTTTTTTATCGCACTCTAGAAAGACCAACAAATTCTGAAATATACTTTCTCACCACTATTTAAATAATTCGATATTTTGTTCTATATATATATGAGATTCCATAGGTATCTGTGTGTACGTCTTCAAGTCATGGCGTGAAGACCCAATTAGGTTCGGCATTATACCACCACTACTCCACTGTCGAACCTAAAAGGGTCTTCACAAAGCTGTGGGTTGGGGATGTAGATTTTTAGATCTAAGTAGTTATTTCTTATGGTTTTTAACTAACTGAGATATACCTAGAATGATGGCAATGCTAATGCTTCAAGAAATGAGGATTGTGAATATTGTACTAATCAGGAAATTTTAAAATTGTTTTAGTAATTACAGTATTCACACTTAAATTAGTTCTTCAAATATGAATCTATGGTACTGTCAAAATATTATATATTACAGTTTTCCTTTTCTTTTCTTATGATACAAATGGACAATTAATTTCGTTTCTATTAACCTTACTTCGACAGATTAAGAACCTTACTGTTACTATAATTGTAGAATTTATGAATAATTCTGAAAATTGTATTGAGCATTTTTTTTTCTTCATTTTCCAATATAATATTTTGTATCTGTGAGACATTTTTGCACTAATGCAACATTAATTGTCTATGCGCGAGTGAATATAGTGTAGTATTAAATTCCGGAATGATTTCCAATTTGCTTTGATCTTCTCACAAAGATTCTAATCTATATATGTTTTTGTTTAAGAGATAAAAGATGATTGGTTTCCAATGCAATCGGATAATGATAGTTCAACAGTTCTTTGAAAGAAACGTTATGTGATATGTAACTTCAGTCACATTCAAAAAAAGATCAACGAATTCTGAAATATAGTTTCTTACCCCTATTTAAATAAATCGATATTTTGTTCTATATATAAGAGATTCCGGAGGCATCTGTGTGTACATCTTCAAATCATGGCGTGAAGCCCCATTTAGGTACGGCATTATAACATCACTTCTCTGTCGAACCTAAATGTGTCTTCACAAAGCTATGGGGAGATGTAGGTTTTTAGATATAGGTATCCATGTATTATATTTTTCAATTAATTCAGTTAATTTTTTTTAACAACATTTTTTTTGTTCCAATGCAGCTGGCAAACACTTAGACATCTTGGTCTTGGAGGCCTTAAGGCAAGCGCTGCACAGACGTTACTCACTTTGCATTACCCAGGGGGCGCGTGTAACTTGAATATACGGACGTGGAGTAACAATGCCCCCGCAACACTCTACGATCCTATTAGGACCGGGACCTACAGTTTAAAGTGGATTCCGAACCACTACAAACACCCATGGCACCGCCGGGACTCGAACCCGAAACCTGTGGTACCGAGCGTCAGACCGCTAGCCAGTCGGCCATTCATTACCATTTGAGTTAAACATAGAATGATTCCAATGCTAATACTTCAAGAAATGACGATTGCAAATGTCGTACTAATCAGGAAACATTACAAATTTTTTGGAAGTTACAGCATCACATTCACACATTAATGTGTCCGTCAAATATGAATTTATGATACTGACAAAATATAATAGGATACAGTTTTCGCTTTCTCTTACCTATGATAAGTAGGACAATTGATATTTGTGTCAATTATCATTACGTAGACATTTTAAGAATCTTATTGTTATTATATTTGTAAAATTTGCAAACAGTTCAGAAAATGTATTGAACACTTTCTTTTCTTTATTCTCCAATATATTTTTTACATCTGTGAGCCATTTTTTACACTAATGCAACATTAACTGTCCATGCACGAGTGATTATAGTGCGGTATTAAATTCCGGAAAGATTTTCTGGAGTAACGAGGCTCAAGAGTTTCATTTCTAAACTTATACACTCAAGAACCAAAAAAATGATGGCCACCCCTACATTTTGTAATGAACTCGCCTGGATGACGTGAAGGCACGTGAGCAGGTGGAAGTGGTATTTAACTGGTATTAAGTGGTGGTATTAATCTATGCCAAGGCAGGTTGAAGCTGTGTTGCGCGCCAAA
The DNA here is from genome assembly GCA_021605075.1 of Caerostris darwini. Taxonomy (NCBI): domain Eukaryota; kingdom Metazoa; phylum Arthropoda; class Arachnida; order Araneae; family Araneidae; genus Caerostris; species Caerostris darwini. The sequence continues at coordinate 9,327 of BPLQ01007852.1, forward strand.
GGTGGGCCAACTCGTTATTGACAGTTGGTCATAATGTTTTGGCTCTTGAGTGTATATCCAAGTATAATCAATGGACAATTCAGGCTCATAGAAGAATAAAATTTATTTAGAAGTATTTCAAAATCACTATGAAGAAAATTAAAAACAACCAATAAAGACATAGGAGTAAATGAAAGCAAAAGAGTTTAATGTGTTTTACAAATTTTGCAAGTGACCTCCTTCAACCACCGTAAGACTTTGCATGCTGCAGATGGTGGATAGCACTGAAGCACGTACCATGGTAAGAGGAATCTGTTGAACTGACATCAGTTTCAGTTTGTGGATTAAATACATACAATGCAAGAACTCCACTGGAGGGAGATCTGGTGACCTTGGTGGCCACAGAAACGTGAAATGACGGCAAATAATTCTATCGTGAAACTGATTTAAAAAACGTTTACAGAAGACTTAACAATTGGAAAAGCGCCATCTTGCATCCATACGAAGTCAGATAGAGCATTTCACTGTAGGGATACCTTAAATATAAAGTATATGCATGGCGCATTCGTCCTATTCTTCATGGTATACATAAGCGGGACATGAGACCCACAGGTGTCATACGAAAAAAAATGTGTAATAAAATAAAATGAAATGTTCTGAGTACTGACGAACGATGAGTTTATTATTTTTATAGTTCAAGGATTTTGTAACAAGTAGATCTCCAATGGATTTTAAAAAAAATTCCAGTTAATAATTTTGATTTGCAAAAACATCTACAAAAAAAATAATAAATTTCAATTAACTGGAAGGCATTATTATTTCTTAGACCAGGTGTCGCCAACCCAAATGGTCTTGTGGGCCACTCTGAACATGCATCATAACATTGCTGGCCGCATATTAAAATTACATATCCCTATATTAAATTTAGAGCCACTATACACATTTTTTGGAGTGAAAATTTGTAGCATAATAAGTTATTATTATTGTGTTTACTATTATGCGTACCTGTAAACAATAATATAATAATAATGATACTAAACGCACATTGTAACGAAATATATAACACTAAAAATGAAATATAAAAAATATGTAAAAATAAATGAAATCTTTAAAAAATATTTATTTTACTAGTGCGATATTTGTTGGCGCAAGAATATTATTTTAAAATCAAAGTTAATTTTTTTCTCACAATTTCGACATTTAATTTTTGA